>PVKU01000050.1:0-532189 GCA_004027475.1 Anoura caudifer | reverse complement strand
GAATACTATGGATTTTCCTCTCAGGATTGCTTTCCCAGTGTCCCACAGATTTTGGAATTTTGTGTCATCATTTTCATTTGTTTCAAGGTAAGTTTTGATTTCTTCTTTGATCTCATTGTTGACTCATTCATTGCTTAATAATATGTTATTTAACTTCCATGTCTTTGTGTGTTTTTCAGTGTTCTTCTTGTCATTGATTTCTAGTTTGATAGCACTGTGGTCAGAGAATATGTTTGATATGATTTCTGTCTTCTTAAATTTATTGAGGTTTGTTTTGTGTCCTAATATGTGGTCTATCCTAGAAAATGTCCCATGTGCATGCACTTGAAAAGTATGTATATTCTCTTACTTTGGCATAAAATGCTATGAATTTATCAATTAAATCCATTTGATCTTGTATTGTTTAAGGTTGCTGTCTCCTTGTTGATTTTCTGCCTGGAATATTTATCCGTTGAACTCAGTGGGGTGTTAAAATCCCCAATTATGACTGTATTTCTGTCAATCTCTCCCTTTATGTCCAACAAAGTTTGTTTTACATATTTAGTTGTTTATGTTGAGTACATTAATACTTTCTAGGGTTAGATTTTCTTGTTGGATTGTTCCCTTTATCATTATGTAGTATCCTTTGTCTCTTACTATAGCTTTTGTTGTAAAGTCTATCTTGTTGAATGTAAGTACAGTTGCCCCAGCATTATTTTCTTTTCCATTTGCATGAAATGTCTTTTTCTATCCCTCTACTTTTAGTCTGCGTGCATCTTGATCTCTTGCTCACTCTCTTCTCCATCTGGTATTCTCATAATGTGGATGTTGTTATGCTTCATGTTGTCCCAAAGGTTTAATGGTTTTCTTTTTTCTTTCTTTTTTTTCTCTATGCAACTTACTTTTCTTTTTTCTTTTTGTTGCTTTGCTTGAGTGGTTTTCCTACCTTATCTTCTAAATCAATGCAAAACATTTGATCCTATGCTTTATCTAACTTACTGTTTATTCCTTCCAGTGTATTATTTATTTCAGACATCGCATTCTTTATTTTTGACTGGCCCTGTTTTATGGTGTTTATGTCTTTTTTAAATGCTATTGAGTATCCTTATAATCATTACTTTAAACTGTCTATCTGATAAATTGCTTGTCTCCTTTTCATCTAGTTCTTCTTCTGGAGAATTCTCTTGTTCTTTCACTTGGAGTTGCTTTCTTTATTTTCCTATTTTGGCTCCTTCTTATATTTGTTTCATATTAGGTAGATCTGCAGTTTCTGGTGTAGCCCTATGTCAAACACTACCCGGGATTGGCCCTGGGCAACCTTTTTGGAACTAACAGTGATCTATAGCCGTGGCTCTCTCTGCTGGGCCTGTTTGTGTGCAAGAAGAACCAGGCTGCACACCATGGCTGACTTTTACCAGCACTTGGCCTAGGGTAGGAGTGTCAAACTCATTTTCACCGGGGGCCACATCAGCTTTGCGGTTGCCTTCAAAGGGCCGAATGTAATTTCAACTCCTTGACAGTTAAGGAGTAGTTACATTTATACAGTCCTAAAATTATTTTGACCCTTTGAAGGCAACTGCAAAGTTGATGTGGCCCCTGGTGAAAATGAGTTTGACATCCCTGGTCTAGGGGAAAGGCAGCTACAGTCTCAGAGCTCCCAGAGATCCACCTTAGTTGTTAAACTTAATCACTGAGAAAACAGCCTCCAGCTGTACTTCTCAGCAACCCTGCTTAAGCTCCGTAGAGCAGCACAGAGTAATTCCTGTGGCAGGTCTATTGCTTCCCCTCAGGCTCATTCCACTTGGAGGGGAGTGCTCTGCCTGAGAAAGATGGGTTCTGCAGTATGGGGAATGACTCAGCACAGGGATCCTGGCAGCTGTTTCTTCAGTTCTCTCCCCAGGGACACCAGCCCCAGACTCTCCTCATGAGTCTCTAATCCACTCTGTCTGCCCTCCGTCAGAGCCCAGGGTAAGTGACTGCAAAATAAACTGTGTGTTGGCCCTTTAAGAGGATCTCTGAATATCCTGCCATCTCTCCTTGGTGGACAGAAACCCTGCTGCTTTTCACATATGTTATTTGGGTTCTTTCAGGCTCTGGTGCTATCAGCTGGGGATCCCAACTTGTGGTTTAGACCCCATACTTCTAGGGGAACCCCCTGGCTGCTGAAATATCCCTCTGGAACTTCAGATGATGCCTGTAGGATTCCAGCCAGCCCTCTCATGCCTCCTCTGCACTCTGTACCAGTCTCATTGTGGTAATGTGGTTCTTCCATGTGTCCATGATTATAAGGCTTTTCCCCAGCTAGTGTTCAGTTGGTTATTCAGGACGATTTTTCTATAATTTAGTTGTAATTCCAGTTTGTCCTGGGAGGAGGTTTGTGCAACTGCCACCACTCTTCTGCCATCTTGGATCTTCCTGGAAATTATCTTTGCAGCATCTATTTCCCTCTGGAAATGGTCTCTTGAATACTTGTTTTTCTTGGAGGTACCACCCTCCCACTCTAAGTTTCTGTGCTCGTTTAACCTGAGTCAGGCCAATGAAAACATCACATCATTACATTATTCTGGTCACAGTGATAGTTTCCAGTCTGAGTTACTCAGAGGACACCAGACCTTTCCTAAAATTTACTTTAAAAAAACTATTTCCTCTCTCCTGGGAATTTCTATTCTCATAGAAAGCTTAGAGCTAGTATTGTCTGTATTTTAACAACTCAGGTATAGATTTCCTGAGACGAACTGCACACAGAGAAAAGCACAGTTTAAAGATCGACAAACACCATTATTTGGTCATTGGAGTCAACCATGCCTGAACTTCACCCTTGTTCAATACAATTACTTGGTGCAATAAATCTGTTTATTTGATTAAATATATTAGAATTGGGTTTCTGTTGCTTTCAATTTTAAGTGTCTTTATTAATAAATATGCTTATGAAAAACAAGGGTTAGGGGGCCAAAAGTAATTGTGTAAAGAGGGTGCAACAAAATTAAATACTAGGATATTATCTCTAGAATAGGATTTCTCAGATAATTATGTGTGCTATTGCTTTCAGTGCTTCTCTGAGAGAGTATAGATAGAAGCATTGCCTAAAAGCCTGGCACCATGGCCTCATTTATTTCTTTTTAATTTTATTATTAGCAAAACACCAAAAATTGGTTAAAGCATGTATATAGAAATGCCTTGGGAGATTATATAGCTTATGACTCAATGAATAGCAGAGAGAAAAAATCATTGGTAATGTTAAATCTTATATTTTAAACTAACTAATTTTGTCTCCTATCTTAAAGATTCTTTTTACCTCTTCCAAAATTTTCTCTTTGAGCTGTTTCTTTCTCATGGGATACAATTTTCTTTTTCTTTCCTTTCTTTTTTCTTTCCTCCTTGCCTGCCTGCTTGCCTCCTGGCTGCCTTTCTTTTCACTCTCTCAGGGTTTAGGCAACGATTCTACACTCAGAAAGGTTATTGCATTCATTCACCACATGTTTAGTTAGTGTCTGTTTTGTGCCAGACACTAGCAAAGATAAGGGAGGGGACATTCAATCATAACCAAGATGACCTTCTGGTATCAAGGGGCGCAGAAGTAACACTGGTGATGGGCATGTGAGAAAAGGCTTGTGAAATATCATGATGAATACTTTCATGGAAGTAACAGGAGAGTGCTATATGGGTTATGAGTGAAGAGTATACGCTTCTGTCTGGGTGGAGTGGACAGAAACATAAATGGCTCCTCAGAAGAAGTAAAGCCCAATCTGTGCTTCACAAGTCAAGTCAAGGATTCCTGAAACAATGTTGCTAAGAATAAAATTCCAATTATACATCAGACTTCTTCATAATACTTTCAGCTGGGAAACTATTAGCCCAGTTCTCACAAAACATATCATCATCCTAAACTTCCAATGGAGTTGTTAATGATCGTTCAGCTCCACATAAAATTTTCTCCCTGGAAATACTTGACTAGAAGATGATTATGAGAGAGTTAATGGAAAAAAGAAGCCAGCAAATGCTAAACTCTAAGAAGTCAGAGGATGGTGGGGAAGAATCCCTTAAATCTAATTTAAATGAAAAAGATGTTTGTGAAACCCAATATAAATCTTGCTCCAGAGTGATTACCAGATGAAACATTTTAGTTAGTGGATGGTGAACTGGCCCATATTTCATGTTTCCTGTCAATGTTCACTCTTTGCATTACCTGAAGGGCCTGAGTGCTAAGCTGATGAATGTTTTGTAAGCTTAAAAGATCATTAATCACTACCACAGCTACAGCCATTTTTCGAAATATAATCCAAAGGCACTTTATATAATGCATTTTCTGCCTGGAAGTGTCTCCACTGTCACCTTCTTGAAGGCTTGTGGGGGCCACCTGATATTTTGCTGACTGATATGTGGTAGGTTGTGATTCTCTGTTCTTTCATCTCTTTGCTCTGGATCAGCACCAGAGGTTTTCCATCTCCATCCTCTTATGTTGTCATCCTCTTCCTCACACCAGCTATGGGATACTGTTGTGATCTATATTTAGAAGAGAAGTTGATGCTTTGGAGATTCTCTGCCCTCTCTGGAAAGCTCCTTTTAGAAGAATATGTGTAAGGGAAGGAGCAATAAGTGAGTGAAGATGGCCCCCCAGGTCAGGTGGAAGCAGAAGGGAGATGGAAAAGGAAGAAGGAATTAAGGTCAAGGAGGAAGAGAACTGTGCACATCTGTGTGGAATTCAGTAATGCTTGGAAGGTAAACCCATAAAGAGATACTTGCGTCATCCAAAGGGGCCACCTTGTGAGCTCTAGATAAGATTGATTCATTTCTATTTATAGAACCATTAAGTGGTTTTAGTAGAATGGTTAAAACCATTAGTATCTTTAGCTAGAAAAATATGTTATCACTGTGAAAAGTCCATGTGCATACCTTGAGAAAATCATCAGTACTTTTATCACCTGAGTTGTTGAGTTGACTTTGTGAGTTTTACTTTTAATAAAATGTTTTAAGCATAAGAAAAGTGTACAGAACATTAGGCAGAGCACATATGTTCTTACAACTCACATTTATCAAATCAGCATTGTATTGTATCTGCCATAGGTATTCTACCTTTTTTTTAAAGGAATAAAATACTGCATATAAGCCCAGAAATTCCACTCCTAGATATTTCCCCGAGTGAAATAAAAAGTTAATATCTCATAAAAAATCTTTAAATGATCATCTGCAGTACTTTTATTTATAATCATCCAAATCTTGAAAGAATCCAAACACCTTTCAGTGGGTGAATGGATAACAAAAAGGTACATCCATTCAATGGAATACTACTCAGCGATAAAAATCAGTGGACTACCCTGGCAGGTGTGGCTCAGTGGATTGAGCATGGGTTTGTGAACCAAAGGGTGGCTGGTTCAATTCCCAGTCAGGGCACATGCCTGGGTTGCAGGCCAGATGACAGTTGGGGGTGTGCAAGAGGAAACCACACATTGATATTTTTCTCCCTCTCTTTCCCCTTCCCTTCCCTTCTCTCTAAAAAATAAATAAATAAAATCTTTTAAGAAATCAGTGAACTGCTGGTACACACAACCTGAATGAATATCAAACACATTATTTAGTGAGAGAACCCGCACTCAAAAGGCTGCATAAAAAATGCAATCCATTTTTGAATAAGCTAAATCTATAGACAAAAATAAGATTAGTGTTCAGGAGAGGTTGGGGTGTGGGTAAGGAATACAAAGGAATATGAAGAAATTGTTTGGGAGACAAACCTGTTGTACATGTTCTATATCTTGATTTTGGTGGTTGTAACCTTATTGTACTGGTCAAAACTCATAGAACTATACTATACTGAGTCACATTCATTTACATTAAGTTATATTTCAATACAAATGAAAAAATAGTAAATTATGCATTTGTTTAAGTGGAATGTGTGGGTAATTGCATATTATTGACAAATACTAAGAAAAAAACACTGGATTTTCTGACACTTTGGGAGGGGAGGTACACTATGAAATTGAGGTTCATGTGGATGTGGGGGGCTTGAGGCAAAGTGCTGCATAAGTTTCCTTTGGGTAAGTGATGTTTGAGCCAATATCCGGGAACTAAATAGAAGTACCCCAGCCAAAAGATATACTGAGAACCGAGTAATAATTGTAATAATAACATCTTTGTATTACCTACTTCCTTATTGTGGGTTTAAGCTAGATATATTGAACATAGTTTGTTCAGTCCTTACAGGTCTTCCCTAAAAGTAACATCATGTCATTTTACTAATGGACAAAAACAGCTCAGAGAAGAAAAGTCACTTGACCAAGATCACAGAAATAAGCAAAATGGTAAGAGCAGAATTCTAAGTTAAATAGATGTGACTCCAACTTTCCTGTTCTTTCCTTCTGCTGTGCTGCTTTAGCTCCCATCTTAGAGCCCTCACCCCTCTGCCGAACACTGTGGGAGATCATCTTTAAGTTTTCCCAGTTCTAGCATATTAAATACAGAAAAGCATCATCTCCTGGCTAACCAGACCCCGAAGGGCCACAGTTCCTGTGTCCTGCACCTTCTCCCAGCCTGCTTTTCAATGCTACATTTCTCCCCCCATGGCTTTAGATGATATTTCTTTAGGGACAAATGATCTTCTTTAACAAGTTTCATAGTAATAGCAGAGAAAGTTTGCTGTAAAAGAGCAGGTATAAGTGAGTTCTATTAGAAGATGAGCAATTTTACTGTAGAATTAATTTAATAGCTAATATAGTGAATGCACTCCAATCTGTACCGTTTTGCCTCACTTTAGTTCTATCTGCATATCTTAAATAGTACAGTTATCAGATGGAAATTTAATTTTTTAAAGGTCTAAGTCCAAAAGATTCTGATCTTTGAAAAAATTAAATGTATATACACACATGCACACACATACATACACATTTAAGTGTATATGTGTATATATGAGACATATACATAGGTCCCCCCAAGAAAACCCAGAATTTATTTATAAAAAATTGTGTATTTATTCCTACATGTTTAAACTTCAGTCACCTTCAAAGTAACCTCCATTTGGTGCAATACACCTATCAAGATGTTTTTACTACTGCTCAAAACAGTTTTGAACTCACCCATTTTGATGCCTTTTAGTACCTTTACTGTTTTTTTTTGTTTCACCTCTTTCACATGGGCAAAATATTTCCTTTTAAGGACTTTTTTCACACAAAGAAACAACAAAAAAAATTGCTCAGGGTGAGATCTCATGAATAGGGAGGGTGGGGCACAGGGGTCATGACATTTTTGGTCAAAAACTGCTGAACACTTAGTATGGTGTGGGCTGGTGCACTCATAAATCATCCTTCGCGAAATGGGCGAATGCATCAAAACAGTCTTCAAAGAAATTCACTGAAGCTGAACACAGACTCTCCCAACAACACTAGCTGCTACACTGATACAGATGGGTTCCTAGAACACTCATCTAGCAGAGGAATCCTGTACTATAAGGGGACCATCCTCTAGAAGATAATTCTGTTTTGTTGTTTTTTTTTTTTTTTTTTTTTTTGGTTTGTTTGATTGGTCTTTCCTCATATATACTTACACATGTATGTGTAATTGCTTGCTTGTGTTCATATGAAAAACATGGCTGCTATATATACTTCTACTAAATAAGGAAGTTGGGAAGAATTTATAAAAGTAAATTCAGGAAATTTTTTATCAGGGTGACAAGACCATTCTTTAGGGAGAGAAGAGTCATTTCAACAAGTTGTGCTGAATACCCATGTGCAAAGAATTAATTTAGATCCCTACCTCATGAAAAATAACTCAAAATGGATCAAAGACCTAAATGCAGGACTTAAAACAATAAAACTCTTAAAATATAGGTGTATATCTTAGTGAAAACTAAAGTAAATAAATTGAACTTCATTAACACTGAACATTTTTGTGCATCAAATGACACTATTAAGTGAAAAGAAAAGCCACAGAATGGATAAAATATTTGAAATCATATATCTGATAAGGCTGTTCAGAATAAACTCTTAACACTCAACAATAAAAAGTTAAGTAACCTAATTAAAAATTGGCAAAGAACTTGAACAGACATTTCTCCAAAGAAGACAGACAAATGACTAACAAGCACATGAAAATATGCTCAAAGCATTAGTCATTAAGTAAATGCAAATTAAAATCACAATGAGCTACTACTTCATACCCACTAAAATGACTATACTCAAAAGACACAATTACAAATGTTGGCAAGAATGTGAAGAAATTGGAGCCCTCATGCACTGCTGGTGGGAATGTAAAACAGTGAAGCTGTTGTGAAAATCAGTTTGGCAGTTTCTCAAAAAGTTAAACATAGAGTTACCAATTGACTCAGCGATCTCACTCCTATGTATATACCCAAGAGAACTGAAAACATATGCTTACATAAAAACTTGCACATGAATGTTTGTAACAGCATAATTCATAATAGCCAAAATATAGAAACAACCAAAATGCCCAACAACTGACTAATGCATAAATGGGATGTTTAGAAAGAGAACATTAGAAAGGAAGGGAGAGAAAGCTTGGATTATGTGATTTCTTAGTTGTACTTTCATGCCTAAGAGCTCAGGCTCTGGAGTCTGAAAGACCTACAGGGATGATCCAGCTGTGCCACTAGCTAGCTGTGTGTCATTAAGCAAATTACTCAAGCCTCTGAGTCTCAGCTTCTGCACCTTTGACTTGGGGATAACTCCATTAACCTTGCATCATTATGAAGATTAAGTGAATCAGCAAATCTTCATCGGAACTTCCTTGGGTCAAGGTCTTCCCCGAGGATAAGACCTCCCTAATGCTAGGGGAGCCAATGCCACTATCATCAGTTACTGCAGACATGCTAAGAGGAGTAACTCTCCTAAGAAGAAGTTGCTAACACAACCATTATCCTCTTTCCATTTTTCTCTGTGGGATTAGTGTCCTTCTGCCTGTTCAACTGTGTCCCCTCTGAGGAGTGACACCAAGGTGCCTTTCTGATTGGTTGATTCTGGCAGGTCTTGCCTCACTCCTAGCAGTGTCCCCCATGCTGTGTCCTTTCTTCAAACATCTTCCAGTAGTTCTTCAGTAATCAGGTTTTCTCAAATTTTCCACTTCATCATCTTGATTGGGTAAAACACTTGAAAATTATGCTAAGAGGCTCAGATCAAAGTGAGCTAAATTGAGTCAGATCTAATTCCGTGTAACTTCTAGGCCATCGTCACTAAATGTGAAGTTATCTTGTGGCAGCCTAGCTGGGGGAAGTTACACACATTCCAATCCTAATGAGAAATTGAGTGCTGGATGGGTTTAATCTCAGGGGCTAGAGATGGTTTTGATTTATTAAATAAGACATCAGTGAAAAGAAACAGCAAAAGAAAGCCTATTCTTGTTAAGTATAGAATTAGATTAAAAGCAAAAAGTAAATTCATGTTCTAGGAGAAGAGACTTGGTCAAAAACAGTTATAAGAGAATAAAAAATACAAAATATAACTGGATGATGGATTGGAGCTCTAGTGAAAGTGTTCCATACATCAAAATGGTTAAAGTTAATAATATAGAAGAAAGGAAGAGAGCAAACACCTCTTTGGATATATAAAATGGAATTAAATTGCAACTGAAATTTCTATTGAACATTATGTTATGAAAATTTTCAAACATAGAAAAATTAGTACAATGCATAGACAGAATACTCAGAGCTAACAATTATAAAATTTGACCAAGTTTGTTTTATATATAGCTTTATATATACTCTCTCCATATATGAATACGCCTATGTGCTTTTGCTGACTCAGTTGAAAGTTGTTGATGTCATGCCACTTCATTTCTAAATCCTTCAGCATACATCTGAAAATCAGGACATCTTTTACATAACTTAAATAGGCTTCTAAAGTCATGGTCCATAAATCTTTCATATCACAAAACCAAAGAAAAATATTCATTTCACTGTCTGTGAATTTTCTTTGGTCTAGAATGACTTTGGGCAAAACACATTTTGGCTTTGACATTGTAATGTCACTGGGTCTATTCAGTTTATGTGATTTATTTTATACACAGGAGAGAATGGCAAATCTGAGTGGCCCCCTTCCCAGAAATAAGGTCATCCTCTAAGGTTTAAAAGATGGCACCGATACATGGAAAATTAGAGCAGGGGTTACAATATAGATCTACTGAAGTGGAATGGTGGTGAAGGCTGCAAGGCTGAGCATGAATAAATATATTAGGATAAAGTGTAAGTTCTTCCAAAGTGGGTAGTGATAGTTAAGAATGGAAGAATTACAGACTCAAGTGTTAGTATCCAGCCAGGCTCTGTGCCAAGGAGATTGAATGCTAGCAAGTCAACCTAAAGTACTGGACGTTTGGGCTCATTTAACTCAGGTGAGATGATGCAAAGAACTGAAGATCATCAATTAGTTGTATGAAACCATCAATACCCATATTAAACAAAACAAAAGCACTCCCCTTGCCTTTGTTCAGAATCTCTTGCTTACCCAGCAACTTTTGAAAATGATTTGGCATCTCCTACAGTTCCCTTGGTCAGGCCAAGGTAATTACCCAAGTACTTGGCAGTTCCAAGTCCTCATGTTCAATTCATAAATTGGCCTCTAATATTATCACCAAGCCCATTCATTCATTCACTCATTCAGTCACTTAACAGAGAAGCCCAACTATGTGTATGTCATTTTTGATGAACCACCACCCTCCTCCTCCTAACTGATATAGAAAATGAGCATTTTCCAATGTTCAGCATTATTTTAAGTGGCTTATATGAAAATAGCTCATATATTCACCCCATCCTGGTTGCTCAGACACCTTCAATAGACCTCCATCACTCAATGAAAAAAGTTTAAGTTCTTTACAGGACAGACTTACCACCTCATTTCACCTCCCCTGCCAAAATGATCACCACTTGATTCTCTGTTAATTATCTTTACAGTTTCTATAGTGCTTTTCATTTTGGACACAAAATACTTAACAGGGACAAACTCACACTCCACTCTCTTAGTGTTCATTTAGATTTTGTACTTAATTCAAGGTGTAGTTGATGTCCAAGAGGAAAGCATTGTCAGAATAGATTCAAATAATATTTAGTGATTGACAATCTACCTGTTTGCATTAATTGTCAAACACATGGGTAAATCCAATTCCTTAGGATGTTCCAAATAATCCCATAATAGAAAGAAAAAAATCACATTTTAAATTATATAAAAAGAGCCAAACTCTGACCATTCTGAAAGCCTGGCTTTGTTAGCAGGTGCTCAGAGAGCCCAGGTAGTGAGCTGCTTCCTCCCTCCAGGACAGTCAATACACAGGACTCCCGGAGGCAGCTTACCTTCCCGACCTACTTCAAAATCAGTTACAAATTGTACATGTTAAATGAACAAAACTATTAAAGAAGGAAGCTTGCTGGGCTAAATAGCTGAGCACTTAATGGATTGCCATGGCATCACCATTTTTAAGGTCTATTAAGGCAATTGGAAGAACATACGTGGAATGAGGAATCAGGTAATTTATGTTCGTGTTTTATAAATTACCATACGCCCATGTAAAAAGGCAAGTCCCCTTCACATCTAATAATATTTGAGACGAAGATACTTGAAAGAAGTCAGCCTGTATCAGAATTTCCTTCTCTTTTCTTCCTAAATTGATGCATTAGAGAATTACAATATTCTGGGTCCTGGCCATCAGTGTTTTTACCCCCTGATCTACTTTCAATCAGATTGAGGAAGGTGGATAGCCATTATTAAGAATTAGAAGAACAATTTTCCAAGTTGCTGCCTTAACTCTTGCAATTTAAATTTGAAATAAGGCAGCTCCTGTGTTTGTTCCATCTCCTACTATTCCCTAAATGATACTGGCTGTGTTGACTTCATCTTTGGTGGATTTTTCCCTTGAATTGAAAAGTTCAGGGAGAGAAGACATATGACTATTATAGCCAGCAGCTATGTATTTCTGGGAGTTTAAAAGATAAATAAAGAGGGAGGGAAATGAAACAAACTCCTCACCCAATTACAATCATTTAGAAATACCTGAGTTTGTGAGTTATGCTAGGACTGAAATCACTCTCCAGGTAGGAAAACAGCTTTTCACAAATTGTTGCCTTATCACAACAGGGAATATGTAGAAGATGTCATATGCAGAGTCACAATGCTGGATCCCAGGGTCCCCGAAAAGCTATATTTTGCACAGCAGCTTCTGGAAGTAAGCACGGGGTGGGTAGATGGTATCAGAGACATCCAAGAAGTCATAGCTACATTTCCACTTGGAGAATTCCACCCTGAGAATGGAGCCATCGGGATTTGTATGATGAAAGGGATGAGGCAAAGGGAACTCAAAGATCCCCAAACATATAAGGCAGCCTTACAGAATAAAGAAAGCCAGGATTTCTACAGATCTGCAAATCTGGAAAATTTCTCTTTGGCACTGCCTGTGGTTTGAACAGATGCTGAAAGTATCAAAAACAATAGACATTGCTACAAGGACACTCCTTTTTAAAGACTAAGCTCAACATTCTGTCCTTTGTGGAGATGCTATGTCAAGTAACAATGAACTCTATTTTTGTGCCACTATAGAAAGAGCTAGTTAAGTTACCAGTTACACATTGTGAGCATCAGTTAAACATTTTAGTGCAGTTTTTAGTGTGCGTGCCTGTTGTTTTTGGAGAGTACAGTAGTGTCCTACTATCTGTATAAGATCTGATTGAGTGACTCTCCTAGTGTTTGGCAGATATGAATGCCCAGTGATTGTTAGATAAACAAATTACCTCAATATTGAGAGTTATATATTAGCTGACATTTATTAAGCTCATATGATGTACTGACACCTCTGCTGAGAGATAGGCATATTCTAACATCTGCATTTATTGGAGAGCTTTGTATATGCACCCAGCTTTACATATCTTATTTCATTTCATTTCTTTCTTCCAAGAAACCTGCAAGGTATGTACTATCACCTTAGCCTGCAGATGTAAAAACTGAGGCTTAGAGATGAAGGCATGTGGTTTAGTTCAGGTAGTTAGAAGCTGTAAAGTTAGACATCAAACCTATTTATGGGTGACACTAAGCGTCGTACAATGGAGCAACTGAATTAATTCATCAGTTAGTAAAGGACTACATCCCTGGTATCAGGTCACTTGCAGTCAAATCTTGGTTCTGCTCTGTGTGGCTTGTGTACCCTGAGGAAGTCATTAACCTCTCAAGCCTCAGTTTCCTATCTGCAAAGAACATCTTGTGGGGTAGGAGAGAGAAACAATGACACATGTGTGTAAGAATTTGGCTCAGCATCTGGCCCACAGGCACTGCTCAGTAATTCTTTGCTATCATCCTTATACTCACTACCATTATCACCATGATTTATTAATTTTTATGTTGCTTACACATTATGTCATTACATAATCATTACTTCAGGTGTGTGTGTATATGTGTGCATGTAATAGCTTTATTCAGGGTTAATTTACATACCATAAAATTCACCCATGCTAAGTATACAGTTTGATGAGTTTTAGTAGATATAAACAGTTGTGCAACCATCACAACAATCCAGTGTTAGAACATTTTCAAAGAGTTTTCTCATGCCTATTTGTGGTCAAACCCTGAATCACTCTCAGCCCCAGGCAACCACTGGCCTGTTTTCTGTCTTTATAGTTTTGCCTTTTCTAGAAATTTCAACATTGATTTTTTTCCCTCAAACTCTTGTCCATACACATTAAACACCTACAATTAACAAGCTAGACATAGGGGGCTTCCTGGTATGGTAAAATATGATGACCCTCACCTGCAAATTCCAGAGTGGTGAGGTTGCCCTTGGTAAGACTGAGTCAGATCACAGCTAACAGTGCAGAGATGGGAGGAGAGGCTTGTTTTCCCTGGAGTGTTAATGTGGGTAATGATTCCCATCATTGCTCTTCGGGAACACATCCCTCGGAGGAGGCAGCCTGGCAGCCCCTTCCTCAGAAGGCACTCCCACTGGACCTGGAGAACAGACCTTCCTCAGCTCTCATTAATTCTTCTCTCTCCCTGGAGAGAAAACAACCTCGCAGACAAAAGCCTGATCTCTCCTTGAATCTTCCCTAGAGACCAGAGCCTCAGCTGAGAGCAGCTCCTGCAAGATGTGCAAACCATCCTCATAGATCACTGTCTTTACAGAGCCTGCTGAATAAAGTGACACTTCCAGACTCTGAGGTAGGGCCTTAGAAATCCCTGGGGCCAATATTCTGTGTCAGGGAAGCCTCTTGTGACTATTCTACAATCAGGACTGGGACCTTCTGAGGACAGAAGATTTCTTGAACCATGATGCACTTACATTGTATAAAGTCTGGAAGAGCAGAAGGTCTGGGTCAAGTTTCATTTGGGTCAAGGCTGCAAAGTCAAATGCTCGAAGAGTCCAGGCATGTAAAGGAGTGTAGCCAGAGGGGGAAGGCTGTGGTGACTCCTAGAGGGCCAGTGTCATCTAAAAGGGAAGGTTACTATCCAGTCATTGTCAATTATCCTTGTGAAGGTTGTAATGCCAATGAAGCTACAGCTTCTGATTTCTTAAGTCATGCTACAACCAGCTTGCATGTGAATATTTTATAACTGCTAATCAATTTTTTTAAAGTATAAGATGTACAAAAAGTATCCATGGGCTGTATCTAGCACTTGGACCATTTGGTATATCACCTATGTACCAGGTGGTCCTTTGGGTTGTTTCCACTCTGCCCAGGTACCTAGGACTGTGTCTCAATGGAAAGACAGAAATGATGGCTTCATAATGACCTGCAATTGAAACCATGTTCTGCCATTACTGTTTATATTGACCAAAGTACAAACTCTTTATACACATGGATATCTTCATCTAAAAGGCAGAAATAGGAACACCTACTTTTTATCGGTTCTTATAAAAATGAAGCAAGGCATGTCTGGTTCATAATAGCTGCTCAGTAGGACCTCCTTTTCTGTCCCTACACCTTTCATTAATTCAGTAAACCTTACTGAGTACATATTGTCAGCCAGGAGTGCTGAGTATTTATCATTGGCCAGGAATGGAGCTAAGTGCTGACAGAGGCCTAGAGCTATTTAACCTAGTGTATCATTTGTGGACATCTAGTGAGAGAAATATAGAATGTCAAGCAAAGAATACCTTTATGATGTACCAGAACAACAGGGATCTTTTATCTTAAAACAGTAGATTGAAACTTTAGGATATAACATACCTCTCCTAAAATTTGATGAAAAGATAAAATGTAATCAAGAGCAAAAGTGTTCACCTTCAAGCATCCAAGCAAGGTAAAACCACAACTCATTGCTACAGATATCAAGAAATGGTTTCCTGAAGTAAAGAATTCTGGCATGGCCTGCTTCTTACCCCAATGAGGACCTCCTAGAAGCTGTCTGGTGGGCAGTTCTTTCAGTATCTGGGAGAGTCAAACTGAATGGGCATCCTTAACTTTTACTTTTTCCTCTTTTTTTTTTTTAACAGAGTAAATTCTTTATTATAAAAATATAATCTGATGAACATTTTTTTAAATAAACATATTTAAGTATATTCTCTTGCTTTCATTAATGGTTTTCTTATCTCATGCAAGATTTAATACAACAAATCCCTTGAAAAGTAGGGTCTCAAAATCAAGATGTTGTTGAAACAAACTAAATATGTGAACAACATAAGTGAACATGCATTACTGGTAGGAATATAAAATGGTAAAATCACTTTGGAAAACAGCCTGGCAATTTCTCATAAAGTTAAACATGCACTCACCACATAATGTAGTAATTCTACTTATATTACTCATGAGAAATGAAAACATATGTTACACAAAAGCTTACACACAAATAATCATATCAGTTTTATTCAGAATAACCCCAACTGAAAAAAAAAACAAACACAAAACAAAAAGGGGAATGGATAAATAAACTGTGTGACATAGATATAATGAAATACAACTCAGCAATAAAAAATAATGAACTACTGATACAAGAAGCAACATGGATGGATCTCAGGGACATTCATATATTCAGGGTGGGAAAAACATATTTACAGTTGTTTGTATGGAAAACAATACAATAATTAATAAAAAAAATCTAATCAACAGTGATGAACCAAAGGAGATCAGTGGTTTTCTGGAGCTAACAGTAGAAATGGAGAAAGATTAACAAGAGGCAGTAGATATTTTCTGTAACCTCTCTCTCTTTTGATGGGAAACATGTAGTAAAAGTTTCTAGGAAGAAACAAATGAAAAGGATCAAAAAATGAGTATGATCCTGTATGGAGGAAATGACTTAAAAGATGAGCATAAATTTGAATGCATCGCCATGTGGGAATAAGATGGGCCATAAACGACTGACCCTGGGATATTTAATAGAACCTGGGAGTCTAAACATTGCACTATTTCTAACAGAGAAAGCACTTTTCTTTGGGTGAGCATTTTCCCTTAGGCTACAACATTGGGATGCAGGAAAAATATTCAATACTTAGCCCTCAACAGTAGGTTAGTGTGTATACTCCTCTACAGTGGGAAAGGAGTCAAGAAATCATTTACGTAGTATGAGAACAAAAAAGACCTGGTTAGCTCTGTCCAAACATGAGGGAGATGAAAAAAATTTGCAACATAAAGCTAGGAGGAAAGTAACAAGAGAATGGCTAAATAAAGGCAAAAGATTTTTTTTAAAAATGAGCTCAACCTAGAAGGATATCTAACATAACAGCCAAAAAAAAAAAGAGAGAGAGAGAGAAAGATTTACAGAAATGTCAAAGCACTAGATTAACTTAACTAGAATATATAATAATAATAACAACTCAAAGACAAGATAAAGTGGACACTAAAATATAAATAATAGATAGCAATGCAAGTAGATAAACAAGGAACAGTGAGAAACTAAAATGATATCACAGAAAGATAAGTATCCTTCAGATGTAAAAAAAGGCTTAGTATAAATTGGGCAGATGTGGATAGAAATTCTGAAAGATTTAAGCACTCCCAGAGAAGATATTGCTTGTCAGATACAAATAAAAATTATTTAAAATAGAGAGAATGACTCTCTAAGGGAAAGAACTCAATGAATGGAACAGAAGAAAATAAAAGTTTTCAAAGATATGATACAAGAAAAATTTTCTGAAAGTGAAAAGAAACATAGTAGAGACCACAGGTGGCAAACACAAGGCCCAAGGGCTGAATCCTGCCCTCCACCTTGTTTTATCTGGCCCAGCACTTGGTTTCTACCGGTGGCAGTGCTGAGCTCCTTGCCTCTAGTTAAGGAGTAGTTACATTTATACAGTCCTAAAATTACATTCAGCCCTTTGAAGGCAACTATGAGGCTGATGTGGCCCCCAGTGAAAATGAGTTCGACATCCCTAGTCTACCCAATTAAGGGACACACATTTTGGAAGAAAATGTGAAACCAAATGATCTATATGAAGCATATTTTGTTTACATTGTTGAACAGTAAAGATTTTAAAAATGACTATTTTTCCCCCAAACTTTAAAGAGATAAAGAAAATCATTTACAACAAACAACAAGTGTTGGAGAGGTTGTGGAGAAAAGGGGACCCTAGTGCACTGTTGGTAGGATTGCAGACTGGTACAACCACTATGGAAAGCAGTATGGAATTTTCTAAGAAAACTAAGCTCCTACCTTTCGCAACAGCATGGATGGAACTGGAAAGCATCATGCTAAGAGAAATAAGCCAAGTGGTGAAAGACAAATACCATATGATCTCACCTTTAACAAGAACCTAATCAACAAAACAAAAAAATAAGCATAATATAACCAAAGACACTAAAATTGAGAACAGGCTGACAGTCACAAGAGGGGAGAGGGGAGGGAATTTCAGGAGAAAAGGGGAAGGGTTTGGAGCAACATGTATGAAAGACACTTGGACAAAAACTAGGAGGAGGGTGGATATGGGAGGGAGATGGGGAGGGTTGGGGTGGTGGGCTGGGATGGGAGTAAAATACAGAAAACTGTACAAGAACAACAATTAAAAGAAAAAAAGGAAAAAAGAAAAGAAAAAATAAAAAAAGAAAAAGAAAATCATTTACAAAGCGAAATTCAGGCTGGTCTCAGATTTCTCCAAAATTGAATTAAATGCTAGAACAATATGAGCTAATACACATACAAATGTGATTCAGGAATAATGCTAGCCAAGGAATTCATTTGTTCTAAAGGCAATACATGGTAAGGCTCCATAAAGAACTTAGGGAACAGAGCTTTTTGGAAGCTTAGCCCTCACTACAGAATCTTGGTGCATCAGCATTACCTAGAAATAAAGCAGAATATCAGGCCCTACTGCAAGCTTACTAAATCATAACCTGCATTTTGATAACCTCCCCAGACAGTTCACTTGCATATTAATGTTAGACAGAACTTATGAGAGGTGTTAATGCAAAGAATTCAGGAATGAAGAAATTGTGGGCAAAAGATTATGACCGTTATTTCTATTTCAATATGGCTCTAATATTCAGCAATTATGAAAATCATGGCTACAGAATCAAATGTGAATGTCATCATCCTTGGCAATGTCAAAATTAATAACAATAAAAATTTGGAAGTTGTGGAGAAGTGAGGTTGGGAGAAATTTGTGTTAAGAGCTTCATCTTTCATAGCACATAGCCAAATGACATCATCTAAGAACAAAAAGTAGTTTAAAACATAATAATGACTTTAACTTCTTAATGTTTTCGTATCATCTTTTTTTTTACATTAGAGGGTATTTTAGGAAATTATATTTTCTGCATTCAAAAGAAAGGTTTATTTGAATCACAACTATCCTATTAAATTAACATTAATTTTTAACTCCAAGTAGCATAAAATGTGATTATTTTAATTAAAAAAATAGCATGTTATCTTAAATTATTTGTGTATTCTTATATCTATTTATGTAAGAAACAATATTTAGTATGATATTCACCTAATAGCAATGATGGTTTTAAAATTTTTTTATTCAAAAAAATCTGACTTCTGTGTTTATTGCAGCCTGATGGCTTTTTATATGGTAATATATGAAGTGATTGGCAAATGTTTTTTTTTTTTTGGTTTATTTTAATTACCATGCATCTTTTATAAAAATAATAAAGTTATAAGTAATTAAGTAAGAGAGCAAGGACACAAGTCTTACATCTACTGCAGTACACTGCTTTCTTATTCAAAGATCTCTTCTCTGAGGTTTCCAAATTACCACGCTTAGCCCCTTCTATTGGTATTCAGTCTCCCAAAACCTCATTAAACTGCAATATTCAAGAAGCAGGAAGCAGACTGGTCTTCATTATCAATGTACATCCCTTGTGTTTAATATACAGGGTGGCACAGTGAACTCAATTTGTTAAATGAATGAATGAATCCTACTTTCTCCACGAAGGCTTTGTGATAAACCAAATGTCATTTTAAACATTTGACCATGGTTGAGCTGGCTGACTGGAATTTTAAGTATGAAAAAGACTGAAATATCTGGTGACCTTTTCTCAGCAAGAATCGGGATGTGGCTAATTGAGACTAATCCATACCATGTAGGTGCTCAGCAGTTGTAAATCTGATCCTTAAGTTTGTATGAACATGACTTTTTCATGTTTGAATGTGGCTTAATTAAGCAAAATGTCTTATGTGAGGATTCAAATCCCTGTGTAGTTTAAACAAGTCTATTTAGGATCCACTAAGACTTCGAAAGTTTTTCTCATACTGTAGCACATTGCCTTATATCCCCATACCACAGGGGAATAAAATAAAAGTTCAGAGAGAGAGAATCACTGAATGTGAGAGCTGTGTGGGACCTCAGAGACCATCAAGAGCAACCTCTCATTTTACCCATGAAATCGACTCCCTGTCAAAGAAAAATAGGCCATGCAGAGGAAAGCGCCTGGCTATTCCCTCCCAATTCTTCAGGAGAGTCCGCGATGGTATTATAGTGTGCTGGAGGAGTGCGGATCAGAGCAGAGGAGGGCTCCGCCCCCATGCCAGCTTTGCCTATCATGTTGTATGTCAGCATGGGCAGGTCTATTACTCTCTTCTGGGTCATCAGTTTCTACTCCTTTGAAAATTAAAGAATCGTGTTGGGTGATACTCACCCAACATTTTTCTTTAAGACAGGGAACACTAGTTTGACAATAACGACATCATTAACTTAGAAACTGAACACATGAAACAAAAGAAATCTGAGATGTTTGATCCAGGGCAGGGACAGGTCCCTGATTACTTGCCCCATCCATGTTCAATAATGATGTTTACAGTGTTACATGCAGAATGACTTCTAGGGAAAACCTAATTTTTGAAGTATCTGGTTATTATAACAAAAGTGACAGGACCTACACTGCCATGACTGAAGCACGTTATTTTTATTTGAAAGATCTGCCACAGGTTTTGTTATAAGGTAAGGAAGAGCCATCCCCAGTGAAATTATTTTTCAGCAACTCTTGGAGGAGTGAGGCCTATTTATACCTTTAATAATTTTTATTGTTATTCTAGTGCAGTTGTCCCAATTTCTCCCCACTTCCCCCTCCTGATCAACGCTGCCCAGGGAGGTGACAGTCAGAGGAGGTGCCTGCATACTCTGCTGGAAGCAAGTTGAGAAGAGACAAGTGATGAGTCAGAGATGGTGAGGTTGGAACAAGTGTAACACAGAGTCTAAGCCATCAGATCTGGAGTCAGACAAAATCGTGTTTTACCTGGATGATTCTAGAAAATTTTGTTTAACTTCTCTGTTTTCTAATTTTATATGACTTTAATAATTAGGATTCTCCAGCTGTGCTTTCTTCCTAGTTCCTCAAAATAAACACATTAACCTTATTTTACTTATCTTACAACATCTACAATGAGAGCAGTAGAAAGAAAAAACAATAAATATGAAAAATCATAAACTAACTAAAAACATTATAAGTTTCCTATGGTAATAGTTGCTATTCTAATATTTCTGACCCCCTTTCAGTTGGTGAATGGAAAAAGTGGTGAGCAACATGAAGTTTTGAGGCAGCCATTTGAAAGCTTGAACAAAGCAACTATGTGACCTTAGCTAAACCAAACCATGAATCTAAAGTAACCTGCTGCTGAAAATGGGGCTACATTTCATTAAGAAAAAAAATTAAATAGGTACTCGTTCAGGTGATACATGGATATAGGACAAGAAATAACTATGGCATGGACATAACTCAAGATTAGCAAATGTTGACTTAGTGGCTTTGGATGAGTTAAACAATATTTGAATATAAGAGGGTAACTTAGTTCTGGAACTTCAAGTTATTTATATAACCCTTCTCTGTCTCCTTTCTTCTATATGATAAGTGAATAATAAGATCTACCTGGATTCAGTGTGACAATTACACGGAAATCTTCTGTCAGAGAGCAAGAAATAATGATGCTCCATAAATGGGAGTGAGGGTTATGGCTTTTTTTCTGGATTAATGTACTTTTCCTCCGCCTTGACTTTAAGGGCTTTGGAAACATGAATACTTTCTGTTTGTTTCTTACTTACAATTATTTCAATAGTAAGTATCTTAGATATATTTGTTGAATTAATTAATTAATTAATTAGAAGAACATACAGGTCCTCCCTAGAACTCACCAGCAATAAATTCTGGATTGCAGTGTTATCACCTCCTAATGGTAGTTGTGATGCTACTGTGAAACTCTCAGGAAAAAGCCAGCAGAGGGACATTTTCAAGTCTTGAGTTAAATTTCCAGGGGATGGATTATGACACAGTCTTCTAGCTGGTAACTATGGATGGTGCCTCTTTCACCATAAAGGTGTGTCATCTGTTTTTCTTGCCACTTCTTAGGTTCTTGCCACAATTAAGTACAGCAGCAGAAAATCCCACAAGCTGGTCATGTTGTGTTTAAAAAGTTAATTAAATTGCCAAGTTATTAAGTTGTTAAATTTAAAGTTTAAAAAAATCTATTAGCAAGTTGCCTCCTGATTAAAGTTGTGATACCCATGTATTTGATTTTCAACTTGGTCCTCTTCAGCAATAAACATTAAAAATAAAAAAAAAACAATTTCATTTTATGACCAAGTCTTCTACAATGTCTTTCATGTGAATCATTAGCTGTAAAAAAGTCACTCACATTACAATTCATTTACACACAAAACTTCCAAAGAATACGTTTCTTGTGGCAGGGTGGCATCAGTGGGCACAGGGAACTAGGTTGAGTTAAAAGTAAACATCTGTCCAAATTATGGTATGCCACTTTCTACTTTATAATCTGATATTGGTAGATAATAGAAAACAAGATGTCTTTCCTATTCTTAGGATGCCAGATACCTGATAAGACTTTAGTGTGGAAGGATAACCTTAATAATCTTAGGAGGCAGGCAGGTCTGCCTTAATTCCTGACTTCACAGACATGCTGTTTGACTAGTGGGTTTCCATTTTCTCACTGGTTCAATGAAGAAACTACAATATATGCTTCAAAGTATTGTGGAGAGAATTTATGAGATAATGGCATTTGAAAACTATTGTTTAAAAATTTCTCTACCAAAAGAAACTATGTAGTACAGTATATATACTATAAAGACTATTTATTTTAGCACAGAGTTCAGTCTCTGGGGTCAAAGTTTAGTCAACAGTGTGAACTTGGACAAGTTACTCACTCAGCTTCTATGCCACAGATTTTGGGTGTGTGAAGTGAGTTTGATGACAGTGAGTAATGCATAGGTTTAATAGGAAGATTAAATGAAATAAAACATAATATTCTGAAAATAGTCCTTCACACCAAGTAGGTTGCCTAATAATTATTGTAGACCACAAAAAGTTGCATTCTGATATATATATATAGATGTCTATGTATCTATATATATCTCTCCACATTTAGATATACTGTTATATATTATATTATGCAATGTATTATATATAGAAAATATAAATATAGATATATCTATAAGAGCTAATTTAAAGGAAAATTTATGAGGATAAATTTGAATCTTAAGAGATGTTTCATTGGAATTAATGTTAGAGAATACTCAAAACCACAAACTGGAGGAGGTCTTAGGAATCATCAGTTCTACTCTAGCTGCTGAATGGATCTTCCCTGCCATTCCCTGACAAGTTGTCATTGGAAATGTAATGTGGAGCTCTCTGCTTTCTGACAGCCTGTACTAGTGCTGGACAGCTCTAATATTTGGCAGTCTCATTCTTGTATTGATCTGAAGTCTGTCTCCCTTGCATATCAGGGTTACACAGAAGACATCTGCTCAGTCTTCCACATAATAGCTCTTGAGAGACTTAAAGGCAATAGTCATAGATCCCGAGGCAGCTCTTCTCCAGGATAAAAAGCCTCTATTTTTAGCAAACACACACGCAAGATTCACTTCAAATGCCACCAACTCTTGGAAGCCTCTCTTGCCTCTCTGAGAGGAGCTAAGCACACCCTCTTCAGAGCTCCCATGCTCTCTTAGCCAGTTCTTCATAGCCTCTTTCATCCCAGTCATTGCCATTACATGTTTACACTCATTTGCCTCCCCAACTAACCTGTGAGTTACAGGGCTCAAGGCTGATTCATCCCTGTATTGTGGTGGTTCATAATTATAGCTGAATATAGTATAGAGGTGCCTAAAAAAAACTCAAACATAGAATTGCCATATGACCTGGCAATTTCACTTCTGGATATATGCCCCCCAAAATTGAAAGCATGGTCTCAAAGAGATATTTGTGTACCCATGTTCATAGAGCATTATTCACCATAGCCAAAAGGTGAAAGCAGCCCACCTTTTGTCCATCAGAAGGTGAATAGAGGAACAAAATGTGGTTTATTCATTCAATGGAATATTACTCAGCCTTAAAAGGAGGCAGTCTTGTCACATGCTACAACATGGATGACCCTTGGGGACACTATGCTAGGTGAAATAAACCAGTCTCTGAAAGACAAAAACTGTATGATTCCACTTCTAGTCTTCTATTCCACTAGAGTAGTCAAATTCATAGAAATGGAATGTAGAATGGTGGCAACAAGCAACTTGGAGGATGAGAAATGCAGTTAGTGTTTAATGGGTACAGAGTTTCAGTTTGGTAAGTTGGAAAGGGTCCTGGAGATGGATGATGGCAATGATTGCACAACAATATGAATATACTTAATACCATAGAACAGCACACTTAGAAGTGGTAAGGTTGGTGCATTTTATGTTATATTTATCTTATGACAATTACAATTTTTTAATGAAATAATTATTGTGGAATGAGTGAATGAGTAGATACATGTTTTAACTAAAAAGAGTAATACCCAATAATCTTTGCAGTCACTGTGGCTGAGTGGCAAAAGAAGATAATTTGACACGGGCAAGGCTGCTTCCCGTATTTTTCAAATCACAACATTTAAGCAGCTGCTTATTTTTCATTTAACTGGACAGAGCCTGTTTCAATGAGAGCAACAGTTACTTAAGCTGATCCAGGAGGTCAGTATAAACCCTACTGTTTCTTGCGTTCACTTTCCCTTTTTGATAACCAAACTCTATAGATTCAGCAATACCATAGGTTTAGAGAGAAATGCAGTCAACTTTAACTTTACTCTGAAGTTAGTAGAGGACACATTTTCCCAGAATAGTTGGTTTCACCTGTATATACTTTTACATTTCTATATAATAATTTTCACCAAGAGATTCAGGTTTCAGTCTCAACTGCCAATAAATCCATATGTCCTTAGATACAGCCTGCTGTCTTTCATTGAATATCACCATCTGAAAACAGGTCAGATTTTGATCATCACTAAGAAATCAATAAAACATAAAAATTTTAATAGCTTGGGTTTAGAGACAGGCAGAGCCGGTTCCAGTACAAGTGCCAACACTGAATTAACAATAAAGCTTGGCTATGTCATTTAATCCCTCCGAGCCTCAGTTTTTTTTTTTTTCTTTAAAATGGAGACTGTCAAGTGTCAACAACGACAAAAAAAATTCATGAAACAAAAATCATCGTCACTATTTACAGGTATTGTGATATTTTCTATTGCATTCTATTGTAGTTCATTTAAAAAATACTTATTATAATTGACCTAAAAATGTGGATTGTAATAGAAATGATCATATACATGATTTAAAAACCAGTGAGGTCATATCAAAAATTCTTACCATAGCATACATACAGTAAGAACTCAATTTATTTTAGCTTCTGTTTTAATTATTCCTCCCTATTCTTATGTTCTCATTCAGGAGAAGGACATCAATTCTGCCCATAGTTTCCTGGAGATTCAGTACTAATCACTCAAGATATGAATAATTGTCTTGTTGGTTCAGGCTTTCCTGAAAGAGGACCGTCTTTGACGGTCCTCAAATAACCAATAAATGAATGTCTCCTTCATTTATTGGGCCATTTGGGTGTCATCGTGGACTGGACAGACAGACGTTCAGGGGTCAGGCTGAATTTATAGGATTCCTAAATTACTCGACAGTCCTTTCAAATGACATCACAAAATACGCAGCCAACTCTCATAATTCAAACATAGCACAGGCACCTAAATTCAAATTCCTGTACTCTTTCAAGTTTGCATTACCTTGGATACAACCTAGGGATTGCAGATTTCAAAAATGTAGGAGACCACTGGTTGGTATAGCTCAGTGGATTGAGCACAGGACTCTGAACCAAAGGGTCAGTGGTTTGATTCCCAGTCAGGGCACATGCCTGTATTGTGGGCCAGGTTCCCAGTAGGAGGCACGTGAGAGGCAACGACACATTGATGTTTCTCTCTCTCTCTTTCTCTTTCCCTTCCCCTCTCTCTAAAAATGAATAAATAAAATCTTTAGAAAAAGTGGGAGAACATTTTGTTATTCACTTTGTTACACAAAGCCTCCCCAGCTAACAAAGCCGAGGCTCCACAAGATCTACTTTCACCAATACATATAGACTATTATATCAAGGTTTGAAGAAATAATTTGTTAATTAAAAACAAACAAACAAATGACTTATCTAATGTACCCTGAACTATGGCAGTCAAGCCTCAAGGCCATCAGTCCCAAAACTATCTCATGAAATCTTTAGTGGTTTCCATAATGGTAATTCCCTAGGGAAAAGAATTTCCTCCCTGTGCCTTGTTCCATGAAAACCACCTTCCAGTAGCCATTTCACAGAAGCCAGTCATGAAACACATGTCCCTAATGCCACTGGTATCACTGTAGCAAACATCAGGTAACAATAGTGTAGTGTATGGTGGGAGGGGGAATGCCAGGTGACTGTCACAAGTGGGTATCAACCATTCTGCTTTGCTGGCATATTTTACATGAAGGAAATGTTGACTCATTTTTGTGAACAGTCAACTGTGGCAATATGGATGCCTGTAACTGGATTTCATTATGGAAATGATTCTAAAGAGGGCCACAGGCTCCAAAATCCATTAAACTGTTTTCTCTTGCTTTACATATTCTTCTATGATAAAAATAGCCGGATATTGGAATTTAAGAAGCCTCTGCCTAAAGGGTAACAGATGGATATTAAGAAGATTATAATAAAGAGGGGGATTATCAAAAAATAAAATGTGGGTTGGGGGAAGGATCATCCTCACACTTCAGGGAAATCGTTTTGGAGGGTGATGTGCTTTCCAGAATCTGACACTTCCCTCTTTGCCAATAAAACCTCTCAGAACCTTGGTCACACTGAAGGGATTTGCAGCTGTGGGTTGTTGGGTTTTATTTCACAGCAGTCTTTCTCCAACTGCCCGGAGGGTATGTTTGCAACTTTCCTCTCTGAAAATGCAATTTGTATTCCAAGGTCCACTCACCATAGCTCTCAACACAAAAGATCTCCTTTCTCCTTCTGTCTGTTTCCCCCCATGCCTCTTCTCCACAGAAAGCAAAGGAACCACCTCTACATTTTGCAACATGCCTGCTCTACACTGTCAGGCACATCTGCCAACCTCAATACTAAGGTTTGGGCAACAACCAACCTTGATTAAAAATATTGCAATCAAATTTTGCCTTTGCATATTTTTTAAAGGATAGGATAAACCATCCTTTACTGGTTTGGAATCACTGCTATTAAGTACCCTCTTACTAGCTTGTCTCTTCTAAACAGCCATATTTAAACCTATATTTTACACTACACCCAGTGCCAATAATGAGCCTTGTCTTCCACTATGCTGCTTGTCCTTTTTGTCCATTAACTGTCCCCTATTGAGGTCTTGAAAATCCTTCATCTTGTCCTCTGATACACTCAACCCCTGAATTTTGCTTAGACTATTTACAGGATTCATTGCCCATCTCCATATGTTGAGTACTTTGTCTTTGCCTATCTAGAGATATTCATTTTTAGCTCATTTTCTCCTGGTTAATGTCCTTCCTCAGTCAGCTTCTTCAAACAAGTTTTTCTCTGTTCTTGAATGAGAGTCACATTTTGGCTAGATGTAAAATACTTTAACCATTGTACTTTTGTCCTCATAGGCTATTAAATGTAGTAGATGAGCTATTGAAAACCTGTCTAACCCTCTCTTCTGTGTTTGTAATCTGTCCTTTCCATTAAAAAATATGTAAGTAATTATTTTTATCTTTGAGATTTGGTATTTCAGTAGGATTGGCTAGAAATATATAAATCCATGTGTCCCGAGAAGATGTGAGTCTTTTTGATCTGACAACTCATGTTTTGCTTCAGTTCAGTTAGTTTTATCCTTATATTTCTGTGATTAGTTTGTTCTCAGTCTGTCTGTTTATTCATTAAGAATCTAAATGTTAGCACAATAAGACTTTTGGATTTGTCTTCAATCTCATAATTTTATATTGGAGCTTTACAGCTAGCTAGTTGGATGAGCACAACTATTATGAGTACAAAGTTTAGATCAAGATACAGAATATTTCTAATGCCCAAAGTCATCTTCTCACTAGCATTCTCATTCTTTCCCCCAACAACACACTGATAACCAATATTTTGATTTTTAACAGCATGGGTTAGTTTTCTCTCTATTGTTTTATATGTAAATAAAATAATAAGGTATGTACTATTTTGTGTCTGGCCTCTTCCATTCACATTGTTTGAATACAGTTACTGATCATTTTTTTCATTGCTGTGTATCATTCCATTGAGTGAATATACTACAATTTATTTATTCATTCTACTATTGAAGAGCATGTGGGTCATTTCTAATTTTCTCCTGGAATTTTGAAGACACTGCTCCATTTTCTTCTGGTCTTTGTTGAGGCGAATGATAAGTTTGGTCTCAGTCTATATATTGTTACTTGTATATTATTATCTTTTCTCTGTGGGAGTTTTAATTTTTTCTCTAAATAGTTGCTGTTTTAATTTTTCACTGCAGTGTGCCTTGGTATGGATTTATCTTTGTTTATCCTCCTCATCACTCAAACTTCTCAAAAGTAACTGGATTTTATTGACATCATCTACTCTTCTTCTTCTGGCCACATTCCATAATTACCATATTTACTTTTCATGACATTCCTGCAAGGAAGGACCACATTGCACAACTTACAGGTAGGCAAACTCTGGCTCAAAATATGAAACACCTCTGCCCAACTTGGAAAGAATCTAATTCTAATGACTATCATATCCTAACCATGATCTGACATATTCTAAAGAGCATGCATTCTTATGGGATACCTGGTTGTACCTGTTAGTGTTACATTCTAATAGTGCAGTATGCCTCAAATGGTACTAAAGAACTAAAGATACACCACTAATACAAACAAAAAATATAAATAAAGCCAAGAGTATAAAACAAGAGTGTCATAATCAAATATCTTTAGAAGATACTAGGCTAATTAAAGTTTACTTATTTTGTTTTAACTATAAGACTTTAAGCTTTTAATATGTTTCTGAGCTCTAAACACCTGCAAAGGAGAGCTATGAGGGATAAAATAACATGTGGCATTTCCTAAATATAGAACACCTCTTAAGATTATGATCTATTTATTTTTACCCACTATTTTATTATAAAAATTTGTAAACAAGTAAAAAAGTGAAAATAATTTTACAATGAATATTCAGGCATTCACCACCTAGATTTTACAATTTAAACTTTGATTTATTTTTTATCATTTATCTATTCATCATCCAGCCATCTTTTCATCTATTTGTCTTTTTATTCATCTATCTATCTACTCTCTATCTATCCATCTATTTATCCTTTTATCCACTTATCATTCCATCTTATATTTGGAAGACTTTCAAAGTAAATTATGGCTCCTTAGTACTTTTCAAACATAAATACTTTAGCATGTATATTATTAATTAGACTTTATTCTATTTTATGATTCTATTTTTATTGAGGTAAAACTCACATAAAGTAAAATACACACATTTTAAGGATTTTAAAAGAATTATTAAACTAAAATTAAATTAAACTTTCACATTTTAATTTTTTAAAGAATTTTGGCAAATGCATGACCCAAATCCATCACCCCAAATTTCTCAATGCTTCTTTTATGATTTTTTTCAGCACCAATGCAGCAACAAACAACATTTGCAATTTTTCACATTAATTAGTTTTGCCTATTCAAAAACTAATCTGAACACATACAGACTTATGGACAAGATGGAGGCATAGGCAGATATGCTTTGCTTCCTCAAATAACCAAAATAAGGACAACAACAAATTAAAAAAAAAAAACTTTCAGAACTGCCAGAAAATTGAATTGTATGGAAGTCCAACAACCACGGAGTTAAAGAAACATTCATCCAGACTGGCAGGAGGGGTGGAGACAGACAGCCAGGGTGGAGAGGACATGTGGCAAGGCAGTCAACTGGGTATACAAAGTGGCAGCTGGTGGACCGGGCTGTCCCACATTCGAGTGCAGATAAGCTGGGAGGAACAACCAGGGAGCAAGACAGATGAAGCAACCCATGGTTCCAGCATGGGAAACTAAAGCCTCAAAACCTTTGTCTGTAAAAATATGTGGGGGTTGTGGCAGTGGGAGAAACTCCCAACCTCACAGGAGAGTTTGTTGGAGAGATCCATGGTGTCCTAGAAGGTACACAAACCCATCTACCTGGAAATCAGCACCAAAAGGGCTCAATTTGCTTGTGGGTAGCAGGGAAAGTGACTGAAAACCAGCTGAGAACTGAGCAAGTGGCATTGTTCCCACTCTGACTCCTCCCCACAGACAGCACCACAATGTGGTGAAATGAGTAGCCCCACCCTGGTAAAAAATACCTAAGGCTCCACCCTTTCCAATGTAATTTGAGTGCCTAGACAAAAAAAATTGGTTCAAAGAGGGAATAACAGATCAAAACTCCAGAAAAAGAACTAAGTGATGAGGAGATAGCCAACCTATCAGATGCAGAGTTCAAAACACTGGTAATCAGGATGCTCACAGAAATGATTGAGTACAAATGCAAAATAGAGGAAGAAATGAAGCCTATGCAAAGTGAAATAAACAAAAATATACAGGGAACAAACAGTAAAGGGAAGGAAACCAGGACTCAAATCAATGATTTGCAGCATAAGGAAGAAATAAATATTCAACCAGAAGAGAATGAAGAAACAAGGATTCAAAAAAAGAGGAGAGGCTTAGGAACATCTGGGACAACTTCCAATATTCCAACATCCGAATCATAGGGGTGCCAGAAGGAGAAGAGGAAGAGCAAGAAATTGGAAACATTTGAAAATGTAATGAAGGAGAACTTCTCCAATCTGGGAAAGGAAATAGACCTCCAGGAAGTCCAGGAAGGTCAGAGCGTTGCAAAGAAGTTGGACCCAAAGAAGCACACACCAAGGCACATCATCATTACATTACCCAATATTGAAGATAAAGAGAGAACTTAAAAGCAGCAAGAGAAAAGGAGACAGTTACCTACAAAGGAGTGCCCATAAGACAATCTTCTGATTTCTCAAAAGAAACCTTGCCTGCAAGGAGTGTCTGGAAAGAAGTATTTGAAGTCATGGAAGGCAAGAATCTATATCCAAGATTACTCTATCCAGCAAAACTGTCATTTAGAATGGAAGGACAGATAAAGTGCTTCCCAGATAAGGTAAAGTTAAAGGAGTTCATCAGTACCAAGCTCTTAATATATCTTAATATATGAAATGCTAAGGGGACTTACCTAAGAAAAAGAAGAAGATTAAAACTATGATCAGTAAAATGACAACAAACTCAAAAGTATCAACAACTGAACAGAAAAAAAAACAAACTAAGCAAACAACAAGAACAGGAAGAGAATCACAGAAATGGATATCACACAGAGGGTTATCAGCAGGGTGGGTTAAGGGGAGAAATGGGGGAAAATGTACTGGGAATAAGAAATGTAATTGGTAGGTACAAAATGGACAGGGGGAGGTTAAGAACAGCATAGGAAATGCAGAAGTCAAAGAACTTATATGTATGACCGATGGACAAGAACTAAGCGGGGAATGCTGGTGGGAGGGGTTGCAGGGCAGAGGAGGATAAGAATGGGACAACTGTAATAGCATAATCAATAAAATATACTCAAAAACTAAAATGCTCTTTCACTCATGAAGATGTCTTGATATTCATCCATGTTTTTAAAAGTACCTGTAGTTAGTATAGAATTATTTTTCTGTAATATCTCACTGAAGCAGTATGCTTTAGAATACACTTTAGGGGATTCTGGGCTACAGATTTGGGGATGAGAAGAGAACTAATTGAGGAAAATAAGGATCTTTCTCTCCAGTACAAAAAAGAGTTTGCATTTTCTGAAATATATTTTCCCTTCTTTAAAATACACAAGTATGCAATGTTTGATAACTGGAATGGTGAGAGAGAAATGTCTATGGTTTTAACTTATGACCTTGATTTATTTTTAATGCAAGTTGCTTTAATAAGTTTTCTATAACTACTCCAAACCAATGAGTGTTATTTTTCTCAATATAACATCCAAAAGCTTGTCTGTGTCTCAAGGATGCATAAGAATAAAATTAGATAATGCAAGATAAAGCACTCTATAAATTGCAATGTACTCTATGGATGTTGGTACTGTCATTAATGACAATGACTTAAATACTCTCCCCCCCCCCCACACACACATGGACTCAGTAGGAATTTAAAGTCACAAGAAAATGTAGACATTGATCACTTCATCAATCACTTCAATTTCTGGATAAATTGAGAAACCTAGAGGAAGAAATGGCTAATGTGAGCATTGTAACCCAAGTTATTCCAAATGTTATCTTTTTACTGCATCCCTGACTCTCAATTATATTCTTCTTGAATACAAGTTTGATTTATATCTGGTAAAAATGTCACCCAAACATAACTTGGGCTTTAAATTATCCAGAGGACCCGGAGAAACTCGTATCTATATCTACTAGGGTGACCAGCCATTCCAGGTTTGCCTAGAACTGTCCTAACTTGAACGATAAAGTCCTTTCTGCCCCAGGAAACACCTCTGACCCAGAAGGTCACCCAAATTTTCCTTGGGGTCAGAGACAAATTCACAGAATATCTCTTTATATTTACATTTCAACCACTCTTGAAGGTTGGACCTTCTTAAGGGACAATTATAAAACCACTTAAACCTGGTCCCTCTTTCTCTACTGGAAGCAGGGGTCACACATGAAAATCTTCATGTGTCTTCATGTGTCCCTCGCCCATTAAAATGCACTTATTTGAGTGAGAGGGGCGTATGGTTCAATGATTATGAGCTAAGACGATAGATCTGCTCCTTACTAGCTAGATGACCTTGAGCGAGTCATTTTACCCCGTTAACCTTTAAATATTTTGCCTTTGAAGTGGACAGAATACCTGTCTTGCAAGTTATTTGGGGGGAGAAATAAGATAATATGTGTCAAGTTCTTAGTAGGGTGCCAGGCATATTGCTAGTATCTTGTTAAGAATGACCTCTTTTGCCCTGGCTGGTGTAGCTCAGTGGATTGAGCATGGGCCTGTGAACCAAAGGATCGTGGTTCGATTCCCAGTCAGGGCACATGCCTGGGTTGCAGGCCAGTTCCCAGCAAGGGACGCATGAGAGGCAACCATACATTGATATTTCTCTCCTTGTCTCCTTCCCTTCCCCTCTAAAGATAAATAAATAAAAAAATGTTTAAAAAAATGACTCCTTTTATGATTTAATAAGCAAGCCCTACAAGAGAAGCCTAAAGACCAAGCTGGAGAAAACTTCCTTCCACAAGGATCCTACCCATGCACATGCATGCCTCCTGGTTTGTTTCAATTGGGAGGTTCATTTTCACTGAATGAAAAGCAGAAGAAAAAGCTAAGCAGCAGGTATTTACCCTAGCTGTAAGGGTTAAACAAAGAGGCAACTGCTTTTACATTGGAATGTTTTTGTCACCCCCTTTTAATGTGAAACCTTTTTATCTGCACTAAAGCTTCAGAAGTGAGATTTCACTGAACTCACTTTGAGACTAGTGCTAGCAACGGGGCTTTAATTACCTTTCTCAGACATAGGGATAGCTTTTGTCTTTAAAAAAGCAAAAAAACAAAAAAAAAAAAACACGCATTTTTTTTCCTTCATTCATTCTTTTTTTTTTTTTTTTTCAGATTGAAATCTTTTGTTCCTGGCACTTTCCATATGCCATCCTTTAATATTTAATCAGCCCCCACCTCATCAGAAGACTGCTGGCCTCATTAGATAATTAATGGTTGCTGCCTTCGCGTTTGCTTCAGTTAATACATCTGCAGCCAGCAATTAGCGCCTGAGTTTATTAGTTGCACTGGCTTCATTTATTGGGGAAGCAATTCTGCCTTTGATCGAAGCCTCTGGGATGGCATATGTGGACAGCTTGCCCCCTGTTCTGCGGGATTCTTTTGTTTACATTTTTGCTACAGTTTTGCAACACTGCGCATCCTAGCCCTGCCATGAACAGTTGGTGGGGAAGATTTCCCTTTTATAATTTAGAAGGTAGTTGGGTAATTCTGCGCAGCAGAGAGAGGGTGCAGAGTGATTCTCTGACTTTGGGTGGGACAAGGAGGGGAGAGGGAAGCTGCTAGCTAATTTGTTTTTTTTGAAATGTCTTTTTTTTTTTTTTTTTTTTTAGCCATGGATTTAAAGCTGCGAGCTATTCATACAGGAGGATTGCATGCTAGAAACTGTGGTTTCATGTGTTAGGCAGCTGCCTCAAGTGAGATCTACCTGTTTGGAGCTTTGTAGTCACAGGAACATGGGACCTTCTGCCATCTTAGATTTGAATTTCACACTTTGGTCCCATTCCCATCTCAGTTCTTGTTACTAAGTGGAATCTTGTCATTATCACCTGTTTTTCAGGCGTGCCAACTTTGATCACTGCCCGTTTCTTCCTGGTGATTAAAATTTTGGCATACCACCAAGATTATTTCCCTAGTCAAATCCCTCTTCCTTCCTGATGTCAGAAATTGGGGAGATGATCATTAAGAATACGGTAATGATGCGATATCTGAATGAAATGAGGGTGCTGTTTTGTTGGTACATCAGAGAGAAAAGGAAAACAAAGAAAATACAATTTTGCAAATGGGGGAGATGGAAAGGAAAAGCAGAAAAGAAGCAGTAAGGGTTTTTGTTTTTTTTTTTCTTTTAGGACAAATTACTAAATCAAGACCAATCTAAATACATAAGCCACAAATGATAATGATGAAGATAACAAATGTTTATTCAGCATGTCTAAATAGCAGGCATCTAAATTTCTAAAAAAATGTGTTTTCTCATTTAACAATGAGGCATCTCTACCACATTTCTCCCATTTAAGGATGAGAAAGGGGATTTCCATAGATTTTAAACATGTTTTCCCGAGATCACACAACACATAGCATCTGAGCTAGCATTCGCTGAGCTGTTTTATGTCCTAGTCAATTTGCATGCATCAGTTTATTTCATTCTCATAAGAATAGTGTGAAGCTCACAGAAGTCACTTATTCAAAACCGTACAAGTAGGGAGGTTGTCTACTTTCCAAGCCTCTTCCCACTATTACAAAGACTAATACCAGCTGGGGTTCCAACTGAGGTTCAGGTTGCAAGAACAATCTACAATGACTACAAGCTATTCAAAACTGTGACAAATTGAGGTGGAATGTTTTATCATGATGCTCAAATTCTTTGGATGATTTGAGGAAGGTCATATACATTTCTTCGTACCTGACTTTTAAGACTTATATATTGATTTCTGTATTGATTGTCTTTCTTTTCAGGGTCAGTGGCATTCTCTACCTCAGGTCAAAGTCTTAAGAGACAGACTACATCTAAAAATGCACGAGGTAAGACACCTGGCGTTGCAGGATAGTGCTTCTCAAACTTTGATACACACACACAAATCATGTGGAGACCTTATTATGCAGATTCTGACTGTGAAGCATGGGAGGAACCTGAGATTCTGAATTTCTAACAAGATCCTGTCATATTGATGTTGGTAAAGCAGTGGTTCTCAATCAGGATCCATTTTCAAGTTGGCAGCCTTAGGAAAGTGAGGTGTTGTTGAAACCACCGGGACTGGATACGTGGCTGAATCCAGTTAAAGCCTCTGTATAAACTTGAGATTCTAGCTGGTGGTGTGGAGGCCAATTCCTCCTGTGGCCCCTGGGACACAAGCCTCCTGGGCAAGTTCTCTTGCTTGTTAACCTGCCACTTGCCCATCTAGAGTGACCTGCCTCTCCTAGTTCTCTCTTTGCCCTCCTTCCACATACAGGGCCAGTTTGCAAACCAACATCTGTTTCCCTGAGGATAAAAGGAAGTAACCACTGTGTGCTTCTCTGCAAAGGCTAAAGAGAGCTGTGGCAAAGCAAGACATGATTATTAATAACACTTTACCCCTGGGAACACAGGCTTTTCCAAGCTGGAAAAGACTCTAAGGCAATTATTGTACTTAAAATTTAATTCTAAATACCTGCAGTGTGCAGTTTGGTTGAAAATAAAACTACGATCATCAGATTTTATTTTTCTTATATACCAGGAAAAGACAAACACCCAGAATATCTTTAAACGTAGTCTTTACCAGAATCTGCCATGTACCATTAATAAATAGGGTAATTTTTGGTGACCTATGGATAAAATCATAAACATAATAATGTTTAAGGATACATGGAAAAATGTGGATTTTGGTGTTGATATAAAAATATGTTTTTGAATACATTTATTTAAATGAAAATAGTGAAACCGTTTAAAGACCTTGTTATGCACTCTTTGTCCTTTAAGTTAAGTAATAAATATAAGGAATAAATGGGTGAAGGTGGAATGTGAATAGATGCTTGCAGCTGGAAGAATCACATCCTGATGCAGCATCACCAAGTGATCAACTATGCTCTTTCTCCACAATTTCACATGCCCAGTGTTGGACACAGATGCCCATACTTGTCTTCATCAGGCCTGTGTCTTTGGTGAGAAGATCAGGTGCTTTTATTTAATTTAGGGCTGGTGCAGGAGAGCCTGGAAGGACTGCACGTCATTTAGAAGAGGTGAGTTTGGAAGCTGTTGTCCATGGTGCTCTGTTAGCTGTCCCCAGCTCTGAACAAGTCCTCAAGCCTCAGGGACAGTTTTTCCTTTCCTATGCTGATGGTAGCTAAATTAGCAGATACCTTCCAGCACTAAAATGAAGATTCATCCTTAGGATTAGGATTTATGCTTACAATTAGTAAATTCACTATCAGGAATGTCTGCTAAGGAAATAAATGCAAGAGTGTTATAATGTGCATTACCTTTATTCTTATAAAAATATATAAGTGTTTTACTAGGTTGTGGTAGGAGAGAATGTGATTAGGTAGAATCATTTGAAATGGACATATTCATAGGTTATAAATGTGTGAATATTAGCAGTCAGATGTGCAACACTAGGAGAGCTGTTAAGCAAATTTGGACATATTCTATGTAATAATATACTCTGCAGTCATCTGCAATAAAGCTGTAGAATAGTATTTAATGACTGAGATATTATTCAAAAGATGGTCTTTTGAACAAAACAAGAAAAAACAAAAGAAATAGGTTGGCAAGCAAGTATACATGATGCTATTTGTTTAGAATATATTTATGCATAGAAAATATATATGAAAAAATGATAATTTCTATCCAAATTTTGTGTGCTTTCCCATTTTTCTTCATCGATTATTAGTGCTTCTAGTTTATTTAATTAGATTTTTAAAATAATATTTAAATTAACATTTAAATGGTCATTGCATCCAATTCTTAGTCAATTCTCTCCCTCTCTCTCTTTCTCTGTCTCTCAGCCTCTCTCTTTCTCTTATCTGGATACTAAGAAGTGCACTTGCTGTTGTCATTTTCTGTCACTCTGTGAAGTGTATCATTCACATTTCTTTTGTTAAATAGCCTCAGAATACTTCCTAAAGCATAACCACAGACAGCCATTTTCAATCAGAATTGTCATATAAATTGATATTGATTTTCCTTCCCTGCTCTTGACCCTATCAGTTAGTCCTCATCCACAGCCTCACCTCACCACAGAGAGCTCTATACATTCCTAAGCCCCTCAGTCTCTCCTCCGAGTCTCACTCAGATTTGTGCAGCTGCTAATTGAATTGCTCTATCTCAGCCACTCCTGGTCATTCAAGGTCACTTGTAGTGTGACCAACACATCCTAGTTTGTTAGAAATTTCCTGGATGTAAATTGAAAGTCCCATGTCCTAGGAAGTGCCTTAGTCCCAAGGAATGCTGGGAAGTTTTGTTTTTCTAGCACTAGTTTGTGTTAGGAGGGGTCATGGTAGACAAGAGCATGAGTGATTTGCCAAAGCTGCTTGTTGAGAGGGAAGTCAGATAACTGGGCCAAGGCCAAGGTGGGTGATCTCTAGGCCTGTCAAAGGTCTTTGAGAAAATTGGGAGAGTATAAATGGTACACTAGCAATGGTACACTTATACCTAGGAATCCAGGTATAAGCAGCCTATGGCAATTGGGGTTTTAAATCTGCCAAATAGTGTCCACTGACTGAACTGGAGGGACTTGGGGCACTGAGCTTAGAGCAGACAGTCCCTCCAGCCTCTGGCAAAGTTATTTAGGATGTTCTAGTAGGTCAATTCCAAATGTTGTCAGGCTTGCAAATGTGATATGAGACTGAACTCTTACCTTCTGGAATAGATCCTCTTAGGTCTCATTCTCTGCAGGATGGTTTTAGCCAATATATCAGGCCATTGCTTGCCTCTGTGAATTCAGGGCACCTTATCTTCCAGAGCACTCAGTAAACAAAAAAGTGAGTGATGATCATGTTCTAAGTTAATGATACTTTCCTCGTATTCCATATGCAAAAAAGTGAAAACTCTCTGATTTCTTCTTCTGAGGGGCCATTAATAGAAATCTTTAAAAAGATAGTTTCTTACCACTGAAAATATTAAGCTGTTATTATGGCAAATGAGCTTATTTTTACTTTCAAATGAAAATATAAATAAGTAATAAGTAAATATTAGCAATTTTGGTTCCATAATGAATAAGGACAGAATTGAGAACTGAGAGACTGTGTGCCCATTAGAGAGTCCAGGAAATTAACATTTGTTGACATTTTACTGCTTTTAGCTTTAATGTAAACTCAAGGCAATTAAGTTATGTTCAACATATTTCCCTTGTAAATATTTTCTGTTTCTTGATATACCAACCAAGATGTCTTGCAACAGTACTCTATTAGCAGGCACTAAACCAAGGGAAGACTTACCTGTTATCTGCCTGTGCGAAAATAGAAAACCCAAATGCTTGAATAATCGAGCATTTCTCTTCTATTTCTTATCCACATTATGACTATGCCATTCACCATTCAGGATGCCTTCTGTTGTTCTTTTTTTTTTATTTTTACACAGTTGATATCTAGTTGAATCTATAAATCCTCACCCAGAAGAACATAAATTACCCCATGCTTGAATGAAATGAAGACAAAAAACAAGCTTGAATATTTAAACTTGTGGCAAGTATCTTCAATGATAGATCCTTTCAGACTCCAACTCATTTTTTTCTTTGATATCTACTACTGCTATAAAGTCCCAGTTTATCATATAACATTACAATTTATGGTGTAACCAGCTTGTGTACTGACTATAAACCCTTCATCAATGCCACTGTAAAGTGTTTATAGTCCATAAATAGAAGAGCAAGACTGTCTTGCCTCCTTGTTTTGCCCACAACACAGCACTTCACACATGTCAGCCCTGTTATTTGTTTTCCATGCCGGGTGAGTTACGGGAAAATAAGTGGGTACATTGCTCTGCCTCTCCGCAACCCAGAGACAGTTCAGGGTCACAAGGGAGATTAACAATGTGGTGTTGGCTGGAAAATGCAAGAGAATATGTCTGTTTTTATGACATCATTAATCTGTAAATAGGAAATGAAAAATAAATCTCAAAATTCAAGTTATTAGAAACGTGTTCTTTCTTTTCAAATCAACTAATCATGTAATAATGTCACATCTTAAATTAATAGAGATATATTATCTTGCAATATTTGCTGTTGTTTACTCACCTGTTTCATATGCTCTCCACTCCGTATCAACCCTCTTTTTGGAAAAAGCATTAGATTTTAGTACATGAAAGAACTAGGTTCAAATTCTAGCTCTAGTCCTGATTAACTGTATGGTTTCAAACTCTGATCAATGTTTTCCTCACCTATAAAATGGAGGTGATAATGCCAATTTAATTTTACTTTGCTTAGTCTCATCATTCTACAGGTACTAATAATGAAAATGGTAGTAATTATAATGGTAATGATGATAAGTTATAATGTGATAATGGTACAGATCGTGATGACGATTGTGATAATAATGATGGTGGGTATGCTAATGATGGTGATGCTACTGACAGTGATGTGGATAGTGACGCTGATGATGGCAATGCTGATGGTGATGATTATGATAGCAGTGATGATGGTAATAATGATGAGGTCATAATGATCACAGTTTATACTTATTGTAATACTGAAAGTAATGTTAACTTAGTAACTGTACTGTTTGAAGTGCATTTTGCATATTGTCTCATTTAACTGAAACAATCCCATTTTACATAAGTGAATAATGAGACTCGGAGTGATTAAGTGGTTTTCTTACAGTCACGTAACTCGTGTAGTACGTTGGGCTTTGAACTCAGCGCTTTGATTCTGTAGTTCTCAGTCTTAATAGTGCCATTATATTTCCTTCTTTTAATAGGTAGTTCCAATGAATGGTAATGATTCATATTTTGTTTACTCTTCCACTGTCTGCATAATGAAGCTGTCAATTGCTTCAAAAACTTCTGAAGATAATTCTAGGAGTCCCAGAGCAGGGTATTGCTTCTCACTGGCATCTGTCTTGTTTTGTTGCTCACATAGCTACTGACCATACGGCCTCATGCCTAGAGCTGCAGCCCACCATGATGTTGATGTTTTCTCTGACAACTGCAAGAACCCCAGTGCTTTTGAGACTGAGAATCCCTGAGGTTACAAAGCAAGGCTGTAGAGCCATTCTCCCCATGGTGAAGACATGACGTGGTCCAGGGAAAAGTTAAGGAGAAGCCCTACTTGTTCTCCTAGATCTCAAATCAGTTCTGCTGGTGTGTCTCAATTTTGCAATTCCTTGTGTCAACAGTTTCATTGGCTCTGGCTAGAGCCACTCTCATTTGGGCCAGAGGAACATTCAAGAACAAGGCCAACTCCCCATCATGCCCAAGTGCCCCATTGTGCTGTGATAGGCAGTAAGGGGAGTAGAGATGGCCAACTATTTTATTGCTGGCAGGAATTTAAAATTTTAGGGGACCTGATAGAAACATTCCAAAATATCCCATTCCTAACTGGATTAAAAGAAAAACAATCTCCTGGAAAACAGAAAGACTCCGTGGAAAGTGTCCTCCCTTCATGGGGTGCCAAAGGAGAGAGAAGGTCCCAATTTTAATTATGGGCACATTTGAATATCTTCATTCTGAACAAGACACAAAGAGGCTCAAGTGAACCCTGAGGGATTTCCAGCCGAAAGCTGGCTAATCTCCAGTTAAACAGGGCCATTATCTCTCACTCCCTGGGAGAAAGTCAAGCAGAACTGATTTGATTAACAGCAGATTAACCTCTCTAACACAGCCATCCTGGGTTTTTACACCTGTCACTTTAGTATGACAATTTATATTTATTCAAAAAGCCATGAGACAGTAAATTAAACATTGCCCTAATTAGAAAAGTGTCATATGTTACAGTGGGGAAGCCACCTGATCTAATTTTCCAACAGGCCCTGCATGAAGAACATGTCAGTGTGGCATTAGCAAAAGCCCTATAAACACCAACACTCTTGGGAAGAGAAAAATCCAGGCTGCTGATGCTGCATCTTAGTTTTTGAGAGGAGATTCAGAATTCAATCCAATGAGCATTGATTGTGCCCCTGCAAAAAGTGCCTGGTGATGTACTTGTAAGCTGGGACTCAGCTGGGAGCCTGCCCTTTGCGACTTCAAACTCTAGTAGGAGAGACAGAGTAAAACACAAGCAATTTTGGCTCAGCTTGGACTAGGAGTAAATACTCTATGTGTGAAGGCAAAAGGAAGCCCACCTGGCTAATGCATTCTTGGGGGAAGGGAGATAAAAGTAACATAAAATTACATCTTGAAAAGTAATGATGTCTGAAGAGACATCTGAAGATTATGGGGCAGTTTTGCTGGCTTAAAGGAATAGTGAGGAGGACATACAGCCTATGAAATCCTTATAGTATTATAATGCTTGTTATATTCAGGGACTTACTGTTCAGAGTAGAGAATACAGAATATGAGCATTGAGGGAGGTAAGAGTCAGATCATAAAAATCTGTAATGCCATATCAAGAAACATACTTTAAAAAATGAGATATAACTCATATGTAAAAAAAAGCACATAAATCTAAGTGCATAGCTTGATGAGTTTATATGTATGCACGCATCTGTGGAAATAACACTCAAATCAACATATGGAACAACTTCAATTATCAAGTCTTGCTTCATGCCATTCAATATACCCCCAAGGTTATTCTGCTGGACTCTATCACCAAATATATTTGCCTGTTTGAATTTCACATAAATGGGATGATGTAACATATACATTTTTGTGTCTGACTTATTTTATTCAATATTGTCTCCATAATGGTATTTTCTTGTTGCATTTAGTTCTGTTCTTATTTCTGAGTAGCATCCCATTGTTTGCATTATCAAAATGTATGCTCCCATTCTACTGTTGATGAATATTAGAGTTATTAATGGTTCCATATATTTTAAATAACGCCATGATCAATGTTTTTGAACATGTCTTTTGGAGGACATCAATGTTTATTTCTGTTAGGTGTACGACCAGGAGTGAAATTGTTGTATCAAGGGATGCTATCACTGTGTTAAGACCGCTAAGAACCTTCACATACATTGTCCCTGTCACTCAACAACATTTCCAGAACATCAGCCATGTGCTGGGAGCACAGCAGTCAACAGCAGAGCACCCTACCCTCCTGGCACTTACTTTCTGGTATAATCTCCGTTGACTGCATAGACCTTAAATCACAGCTAAAGTAAATTTGTTTTTATAATGCCTTCAAGAGTGGAGAATAACAATGAAAACCCTCATAACTGACATTGTCTCCATCTGTCTGCCTGAACTCTCGAAGAAGAAATAAGTCATGGAGAGCTAAAGGTCTAATACAAAATGGGACAAACATTAAAGTTATCTGAGAATGCCTGAGTGATGCATTGAGACTTAAAAACCTTTTACTCTGATCCAATACTCCTAGGATATGTAAATATGTAGCATTAATTATAATAGAAATAAGCCAAAGGATAATTATATATTCAAAATAGGTGAATGGTTAAATAAATTATAATGTGTTTATATGATGGAATATTATAGACCATTAAAATTATTTCATGAATAATGCTTAATACATGCTTACAAATTTAATTGATAAAAAACACTATACATATCTTTATATATTAAGCATGGTAAATCAATTTCATTCTTCCTGTCATCACCAATTTGTTGATAACAGCTGCTTGGAACTCTGTGTTGGAAAAGATTCTGAGGCCTTGTGTGCACCCAGCAGAAATGATTTGCCAGGTCTGTGTGGGCATAAGAAGGCAGAGCATCCCACCTGTGCCAGCAATTTGCTGTGCCAGATTAATTCAGAATAATTCATGCTATGACACATACAGTATGTATTCATACACATGAGTATATTAATGAAGAGGACAGAAAAAAGAACTGAGCAAAAAAAAGTAAAACTCTGTTGATAAGCAGAAAAGCATGACTTGTTTACTTATGTAGCAAGATAAATAAGGATTCCGAGGCTTCCATCTTATTGATTGTTTGAATTAAATAGAGTCATATAGAGTTACAAATAGATTTTGTATCTGCTAGAATGGCTATCATCCAAAAGGCAAACCGTACCAAGTTTGTGAAAGACGTGGAGAAGAAGAAACACTCTTATGTTGCTGGTGAAAATGTAAAGCAGTTCTGCAATTTATTAAAAAGTTAAACATAAGTTTACCAGATGTCCTAGAAATCCCATGCTTACGTATGTGCTGTAGAGAAAACATGTGACTAACACATACATGTTCTCAGTACAATTCATGGTAACCCCAAATTGGAAACAACCTCAATGTCTATTGGTGGGTGACTTGATAAACAAAATGCAGCATCTCCATTTAATAGGATATTATTTAACTATAAAAAAAGAATGAAGTACTGATCCATGCTGCAATGTGGGAGAAGGGTATTATGTGAAGTAAAAGAAGCAGACACAAAAGATCATGTATTGTATGATTCCATTTTATTGAAATTCTTTATAAAAGATAGGTGTATAGAGACAGAAAGGAGATCAGTGGTAGGCTGATGTTGGGAAGAAAGTAGAGATAAATCATAAATGACCATGAAGGATCTTCCTGGAGTGATGAAAATGCTCCGACACTAGGTTATCATGATGGTCACCCAGCTCAGAAAATTCGCTAAAAATCATTTAACTGTATGATTCTAAAAGATGGTATTTATGATGTATAAATATACCTCCATAAAGTTGTTTAAAAAGATATAAACAAAAGGAAGAGGAGAAAGACAGAGGAGAGAGAGAGAGAGAGATCACCATAGAATGTCATCCATGACTATGTCTTTGCAGAAGGATTATGAAAAATTATTTATAAATAGCTTTCATTTGAATATATATTTTTTAATAATTGGGAAATTTTACCATTCCCTGCACCCCACTGAAGCCCCTTTCAGAAGGAGCAGATCTCTGTGATGTAGGATAAGGACCTCCTACCCTCAGCTTCATTCCCAAAAGGTAATGCAATTAGACCTCAGGATAACTTGCTGGATAGACTAAGCATATCCACACGGATGCTAAAGCTCCTCTTCCTGGCACACATTTCTCTCTCCTCTCCTAATAACCAGATGAAGCATTTTCACCTTTTGAATGCTTATTTTCCAAGCTTCCAATTTCCTGGGGCCATGGCCTCTAGGTCTTATCCGAAGTATGCAGTCATGCTTCATGCTGGAGAAAAATCGTGCTGTTGCTTCATAAGGTCAAGACTGTGCACCTTTTCGAAATCCTCTAGAGCCCCCAGAGAAATAGCCTTGCCAAGGTTTTCTTGACATCTCAGACTTCATGTGTTAGAATTACTTGCAGTGTCTGGCACAATATTTTAAAGCTGTTTTGTAGGTGAAGGCCCTTCCTTAGAAGGAGGCCATTTTTCTGTTTACATCAAAAAAATGTCACACGATATCAGAGATTCTCACCCTGTTACATTTCCTGGTCTCTGTAGAGATGAGCTGCATATCAATGAAGTGGGTAAAGTCTAGGGCATTGAATAATGCAACAAATAGTAACGGGTTAACACTGAGCTTTGTCACTATGTGCCAGGTACTGTGTTAAATGTTTCATATACATTAGTTCACCTATCCAAACTACACCATTATCATCTGTATTTCACTACAGAGCCAAGTTAAAGACCTAGAGGTTTTATTCCAAAGTTTGTATCTTTGTTTTAACACAGAAGTGCCATTATTTGCACTTAGGATATAGGTAGGAACACTCCCAACCTAGAAATCACATGAGAGCCAAAATAGTGAAAACCTACACAAAAATATTCATTTAAATTTCCTTTGAGGAAGTGAGTTCAGATTGTCCTCAAATGAGTGATTGATAAGAATTTGGAATGTTCATGTCCAGATCAAGGGGGCTGCAGGACTTCCTCGGAGGAAGGACTGTCATCAGATTAGAATATATCAATGCATCATAGTACAAAAGGCAGTCAATGCAACTAAGAGGAATGTCTGTCAATGGTGCTGATGCTTTGGTATCAAGAATCTAGAAGAAGATTGACTCTATGCATACATGTGATTACTCAATGTTCATGTAGTAAGATAGTTCTTTAAAGTCTTAACTTTCAGGATTTTCTTTTCTGAAATTAATTTTTGTCCCTTCTTTCTGTCCCTCTCTCTTAAAATAGACCAGGCCTCTACTGCCTGAGAAAAAAATCATAGAAAATAGTGAAATTTAATTCTAAACTGTTTAAAATTAAAGGCCAAGGCCTTGTCCAGCTTATTTTCTTCTGCACAAACTAAATTAAATGTCCCAAAATTGACACAAGGAGAGATGGAAGAAAAGGCAAAGGATTTCTATTCAATAAAAAAAATACCTCAAACAATATTAAGTCTATAACCAAAGTATTTATATAAATTACAATGCATGTGCACAAAATAATCACACACATTTTGTAAGAAAACAGAAGTTGAGAGGTACACAATAATCACATTTTATGGCTGTTCATGAAAGGAGACATGGAGAATGGAGAATGAATGGATGGATGGATAGATGAAAGAATGAAGACATAAAAACTTTAGGTACACATGATAATGTGTTAGGAACTGAGGAGAGAGATTACTTTTCAGCAGCTGATTCTGAAAGAGGAGGAAGCAAATCAAATTGGAATGGGAGAGTGTTGCGAGGCTCCCAGGAGGAGCACTACACTCTGTTCACTTCCTTAGGTCCACAAACCCACTCACAGAAGGAAAAACTCCCAAATACAGGCAGGGACCCAAGGCCATAGGGAACCTGTGCATTATTTCCTTGGTGAAATTAAAGGAGGCATCAGGCCTCACACAGAAGCTGCTGTGATGGCTTCCTTTGTCATCAGTACAGTGGGGAAAGCACCAGGGCCTATGATGCAGGAAGCCTAAGAGAAATATACTGAACCTGCTCTGGTCCTTGGGAAAAGAGCAGAAAGAGATGAGAGACAGACAAGATACAGAGTGACCTGGAAACTGGGGACCAGAGGAAAATATTTACTACTAACCCATTTTCCACTGGGATAGACGCATACAAAAGGCCCCAGTACAGGAACAGTCCACCCAAGCAGGATGCTAGTATGGAGAGGCAATCATGAAGGAGTATCAAGTCTCTTCCACCTAAGGGGTGTTAAAAATCTCTTCCACAATATACCCATACCCCTTCTAAAATACATAGAAGCAACCCCTGAGGTATCTGAGAAATAATTGATTTAGCTCAGGTTCCCTTCAATTGATTTGGATTAAGTTACTGAAATAAGGCAATTTGGAAACTTTTGATTAAAAATTAGTTTCTGTTGTAAAATAATAAGAATTTACATATTTCTTGCAAATAAATTAGTGTCCACTGACACAATTTAATTGTTATACCTGTGAGATTATTTTCTTTCTGATAAGAATGTCCTTGGATGAGCTTGCAGACAATGGGACTGAATGGATGGGGCTTCTTATAGGAAGGAAGGTCTGAAATGTGCTCCATTGAAATGGAGATACGAGATAAGGGTGAGAATGAGGGCTCAGTTTTGAGTAGTTGGATATGTCCCTGAGAGCTTGTCTCCACCCATTCATATATCCTGGGAGGTTGGGGGACAGGCACCAGCCCTCTGTCATGATTTTTGTCAACTCTCTACCTCTGCAATGGCAGACAAATGGACCACGGCTGTGTTTTAGACATTAGAAGGATTTCTCTCTTTGGATTTCAGCTTTTCACTCTAGTGAACAGGAAGGATAAATAATGTTGGAACATAATAAAAATGCTTTCAGTCCCCTGAAGCTAAGAAAGCATTTTAATGTAGTGAGTGATGTTGGAAAACCTTCTTTATCAAGAAACATGAAGGAAAAGCTTTCAAATACTGGCTGCATACACAGCCCTGCTATGTTAGAGGCGCCTCCCTAGAGATGGTCCAGGAAAGGTGCTTACTTGGAAAAATGGTTCTCTTGTCCTCTTTTGTAGCCCAGTATTCAAGATGAAGGGACACAAGGCTTTTCATGAGCTTACTCTCACCCCTCTCCAGCCTCATTGCTTACCACAAATTTTACCACCTTAGCAGGTTAAAGGAATTTCAGATTCCCAAATACACCCCATTACTTCTTGCCTTTGTGCCTTTGTCCATGTGGTTCTTTCTTCCTGGTAGTCCTTTCTCCTTCTCTTCTAAGTTACAATTTTGCTTTAGGACTCATTTCAGATGTTCAGTTATTCTCTGAGCCCTGAGTCACAGAGTGATTTCCTCTCTTTATACACACCATCACCCTCTTGAGTTTTCTTTTGACAAATATTTTACATCCGTATATATCAATATATCTACATCTATATCATCTTTACATTTCTCTCTCTCTCCATAAGTGGGATCAGGGGCAGTCCATATAAACAAACAAACAAAAAAAAAAGTGAGAGAAGTTTTACCTGAGATTATATCTGATATTTACCTCAAAGAAGAGTCACCCAAGTTAAGAAGGTCTCAGAATATTGAATTTGATTAAGTGCAGTAGGGTGGTTGCTAGGGCCTGGAGTCTGGGGGAATTGGGGAAAGGCTGGTGAAAGGATACAAACTCTCAGTTGTAAGATGAGTAAGTTCTGGGGACCTCATGTACAGCATGGTGATTATAGTTGATATTCTATCATAGAATTGAAATTTGCTAAGAGAGTAGATCTCAGGAGTTCTCACCGCATACACAGAATAACTTCCTGAGGTGATAGATACTCCTTAAATACACACAATTTTAACTTGACATTCATACCCCAGTAAAGCTCAAATTGTTTTTTAAATTCAAGTTGATTCCAAATCAAACTTCTGGATTCTGAAACCAAGTCCAATATTCCTGAATTCAGGGGACCATAGTAGAGATCTAGGTAACAGATGCCCTTACCTGTCCAGGGGATGGGAATGATAAGCCCATATACCCACTCCAAGAGTTATATGGGGGTGTTATCTTTTCATTTTTTTAATGTTTAAATAAAATCATTTCCAAATTTCTATCCAGTATGTTAAGAAGCAGTCCTCAACCATTTCCCATCATTTCAAGGGCTTCAGAGATGGAATGTTATGCTTTTTAAAATTACCCTTAAAATTTCTCATCAAAGCCCATTTTTTTTTCATTAAATATAAAATTCCGCTACTGCAAATTCTCCCACCATGGTTTTTTTTTTTTTTTTTTTGGAAGTTAAATGGTAAAATGGGAAGAAAATGAGTTGTGAGGTCCACATATTGATGCAAGGCTAGGCAATCAGGTAAGGTGCTGGCTCCTCAAACTGAGAGAAAATTCAAGAAACAAAATGTAAAATGGGGAAAATGATGGTATAATTGCACTCTTCCCTACAATGTGGTTATGAAGATTAAATGAATCAGCATATGTGATGTCTTTAGGACAGTGCTTAGGCATAGCAAGCTTTTAACATTTATTATCTGTTGTCACTATAAGTCAGGGCCAAGTGCTGTGTTGGGTATGGGAGAAATCAAGGTGGGAAAACACTATGAGGACAGTGGGAATAATGGAGTTATATTTACTATTCTAGTATTTAAAGGTTAGCCTAAAGTGCTATTGATGAAGTGACTGCTGTGTAATGAGAAGAATAAATACAAAAGAAATAATGAGCTCAGAGCATGTCTCCAAGAAAGCCAATCTTTTACTCAATTCCTGTAAGTTGCTTATGCAGTTTCTATAGATTATGAATTAGTATACTTTTCCAAGCATAGGGCTGCATTTCTAGGTGTTATTGGTAACTTGTATTTGTGTTATTTTTCTTACTTTCATTGAAGATGATGATAGGAATAGTAAAATTTTTTGAATTAAGATTGCATCTCTAGACTAAAGAAAACAGGCAAACCTCTAGCTCATGACTTGAATCACAGTAAGAAATTGATAGCTACCATTTATTACCATGTGGCCATCATTTGTGATTCATCTGTAAACCTACATTTTGACTCTCCTTGTGTTAAAACTACTGAATCAGAGACCACGGGAGAGGCCCCAGCACCCTGGGTTTTCACCAGTCCTCCTGGTAATACCAATACAGTCTGCAGTGAACGCCTGTATCCTGGGGCAGGGACACTGGGAACTATTGATTATTGAATCAGAGGAGAAAACACCTCCGCAAATGACAGAAATGGAAGGCTTTTCACATTGGCAAGTTTAATCAGTGACAAGGGTCATCCAAGTCCTAAACAGAATTTAACCATGAGTGCAAACGTGGAACCAACCATGAGACGATATGACATACTTATGTGTAGGAAAACAAAGCAATTCTGTTATTATTCTAAATTATGAAAATGATATCACTTATTATAGAAAACATAAAAATAAGAAAATTTTAACAGGAAATAAAATAGTCAAAATCCTCCACCTATGCAATATAATTTAAAATATTTCATCCTAGATGCTTTCCTTTCATTCTTAACTCTGTGTGTGTAGGTATGTTTACTATAAATGATGAGATCAAATTTGATATTGTTTCATCTTCTGATGAACATATCAGCAGCTAGGTCATCATTCTCCATCTGAGTTTTAATCAACTTTCAGGTGAGATTTACATACATAAAATGCACCTATCTTAAGCACACAAAACATGAAGTTTGACAAATATAAACATGCATGTAATCACTACCACAGTTAATACCCAGACATTTTCATAACCACAAAAAGTCCATTTGTGACCTTTTTCAGTAATTTCCCCAGTCCACCCTCACTTTCAGGCAACAACTGATGTGATTTTTGTCAGTAAGTTTATGTCTGTCTTTTTTAGAGTGCTATATAATGGTTTCATTTAGTTGGTAGTGTTTTATGTCAGCATAATGTTTTAATATTTATGTAGCTGTATAATACTCCATTGCATAGATATGCACAACTTGTGTATCCATTCATCTATTGAGGGCACTGGGCTGTTCCTGGTGTTAGGGTAATGCAAAGAAAGATGTTATGAATGTTCACATGCAAGTCTTTGTGGAGACATGTTTTCATTTCTTTTGGATGACTTTCTAGGAGTGGAACTGTTTGGTCATAGAGTAAGTTTAATCTTATTTAAACTTACTTAATTTTATAAGAAACTTAATTTTACAAGAAAAATGAAAAATGTTTTCCAAGCATTATGCCATTTACATTCCCTGGGACTTCTAATGACTCCACATCTGTGGCAACAATTGTTATCGTCAATCCTTTTAAATTTTGACCATTCTAATTGGTATGTAATAATATTTTATTATGGTTTGAATGTTTTCATTTCCCTGATAACTAATAATAATGACCATTTTTCATGTGCTTATTGGTCATTTTTAGGTCTTCAGTGAAGTGTCTGTTCAAAACCTTCACCTATGTTTTATTGTGCTACCAATCTTATTGCCTGTTAAAACTGATATATATATATGAAAAATATATACATATATTAAAATATTTCCAATATTTGTCAGTATGACAAATATATATTCAAATGTATGCAAGCATATTTCAAATATGTTCTCTGTTTGTACTTGCCTTTTCATTATTTTAGAAGTGACTATTTAAGAACAAAAGATTTTAATTTTGATGATGCCTAGTGTACCATTGTTTTTCATTTATGGTTCATATTTTTGGTTTCCAAAGAAATCTTGTCTACCCCAGAGCTATAAAAAATTATCCTGCCTATTCTTTTAGAAAGTTTATAGTGTTAGCTTTTAGGTTCTGGTGTAAGATCCACTTTTAGTTAACTTTTACAGTGGGTGAAGTTCATCTTTTTCCATGTGGGTATCCTGTTGTTCCAGTAACATTTACTGAAATGACTATTCTTTCCCATACTGAATTACCTCAGCACGTTTGTTGAAAATTGGTTGATATGCACTACATTTATGAATGTTCTATTTGGTTGCATTGACCTATACACTCAACCTCTTGCCAATTTCTATTCTATTTTTATTTCTACTCACTGCCTCAATTACTGTGGCTTAATAATAAGTCTAAGCAGTGAAAGTCCTCCAGCTCAGTTCTTCCTTCTCAAAATTGTTTAGGTTATTCTAGATCTTTTGAATGTTCACATTAATTTTAGTATCAAGTTGTCAATTTCTACCAAAAAAAAAGTCACCAAGGCTGCATTTATGATATTGTCAAATTCTTTACATTCAAATCCCTTTAAATATGTGAAGATTTGTTTTATGGTCCAGCTTTCCTTGGGCAAGTATTGGAAAATCTTAGCTTCAGAGATATTTCAGCTTCATTATTAAGTTATGAACTTCTGGCATCTGCACTGAATGCCCCAGATAATCAACAAAGACTCTCCTTTTTTTTTTTTTTTTTTTTTTTTTATTAAAACTTGAACATCTCCCCACACTGTATGTTCATTGGGAATTGTTCTGCTTGCAATTCCCCTGCTTTCTGCCTGGACTTTGTTGATTCACCTCTATACCTGTATGGTCTCATGCTTCACAAAGACACAAAGGAACCACCTACACAGATGAAGCATTCTTTTTCAGCATAACTCTCTTCTTTTATTTTGTAAGGAGAAGAAAATATTTTACTACAAGCTTCCAACAACTTAATTTGGGGAAAACATCAGTTTTAGAAGAGATTTAAGTGGTGGAAACAGTCTACATGCCCATTAGTAAATGAGTGGATCAAAAAACTGTGGTACATTTACATGATGGAATACTACACAGCAGAAAGAAAGAAGGAGCTCCTACCCTTTGCAACAGCATGGATGGAACTGGACAGCATTATGCTAAGTGAAATAAGGCAGGCAGTGAAAGACAAATACCATATGATCTCATCTGTAAGTGGAACCTAATCAACAAAAAAAAACAAGTGAGCAAAATAGAATCAGAGACAAGGAAATAAAGAACAAACTGACAGTAACTAGAGGGGAGGTGAGACAGCATAAAGAAGGGGAAGGGTCATCAAGGAACATGTATAAAGGACCCATGGACAAAGCCAAAGGGGGTAGGATTGAGGGTGAAAGGGGGGTGGGTGGGGTGGGGAAGAGTGGTGGGGAGAAAATGGAGACAACTGTACTTGAGCAACAATAAAAAAAGAAAAAGAAAATCTTAAAAAATAAGTGAATATATTTATTGTTATTATTCTTTAAATAATATATAAAAGTTATATATTTAAGGTGTACAATATACATATACATTGTGAAATTATTATTACATCAAGCTTATTTACATATCCATGACCTCATATAGTTATCTTTCTTGTATGTGTGTGGTAAGAACACTTAAGAGTTACTCTCTTAACAAATTTTATTTACACAATATAGTGTCATATTAACTCTAGTCACTAGGCTGCACATTGAAGCTCTAGAATTTACTCATTCTGCATAACTGAAACTTTGCACCCTTTGACCAACAGCATAATTCTTTCTTCCCAGAACTGTTCTTCACAACCTCCAGACTCATCAGCCTTGCCCAAATATTTGTTGAGCTCCATCTTCTCAAATCAGTGAGGCCACTGGAGTTTTTCTGGGTTTTCTCTCCATGTGTCCATGATCTGGACATTTGTTCCATAGGGAATGGAGAAAGCTAGGGCTCAAATCATATTCTTCCCTCTGTCCAAGATCCCAAACCTGTGCAATCTATTGCTTGGCATCTGAATGTCTGAATAGTTGTAATAATAATATAGATATAATGTTAAATATATTTTTCTACAATTGTTACACATATAATATACATATACTGTGTATATATTCTAACTTACGGTCTATCACAGAAGGGAGACTAAGACTTGTCCTTCTTATGCCCTTGTGTTCAAAAGAGGAAGACGGAGTTTATTTTTATCATGTAAAAAGATGTCTGCATTTTTGCAGTTAAGACTAATATAGCACATCCCTAGCATCATCAGGAGCAAGGTTACTTCTATACATATATGTTTTTATGCATCTTTACAACATGGCTCTTATCCTCATGCTCACAATAGGGTTGCTCTGCCTCAAAGGATTGCAGCATCATTCCAAGAATAAATATATAATTTATTTAGAAACAGGGTCATTGACTTTTTTCATACATACTATTGAAAGCTCTTAATAAATATGGATTGACAATATTGAATGAAATTTTACCTTTTTCTGATATGTTTAGTAAGCTTCCAATATTTGGATATACTTAACATCTGAGGAATATGACTTCTTAAAATATAACTTTCTAAATAAAATCCTTGCTATAATCCTTTCCAAATAAATGATGTTTTCATGGAAAGGATAAAGGCATTCCCAGATCTCACCAAGAGATTTAAATTACTACTTCTGTAGGAAAAATATGATAGAATTTTTAAAATAACATTATCTTAATGCAAGAAGGTGTTCCCTAGAGTTGAGTTTAAAAAGAGGAGCCGGGGGACTGTCTCTTTCTCTGCCTCATCTCTTTTACTCTCTTCTGTCTTCATTCTAATTTCTCTTCCCTTTTTTCATTTTCTTATTTTTTTTTCAATTCCCCTCATGTCTTCTTCTGCTCTATTTTATTTTCCTCCATTATCCTTCCTCTCACTCTCTGCTTTTTTCCTTTTCGCTGTCTTTCTCTCTCATCCCATTTCATTTCCTCTAGCAGTATAACAGTTCTATAACATTATTTTCCAGTTTGTGATGCTTTTCCAGCAATAGACACAACATTTAAAACAATTTTTGTTTTGTTTACATTTTAATTTTGACTTTGGTCTCCATGAAAATGGTAAGGCCCTTAAACATATGATGCCTAAAATATATTCTAAAATTTCTCTTTGGTAAATGTTTCCTTTGATTTAAAAACTAATCCTAAGAATACAGTTATTATGACTATCATGTGATTTTAATTTGCTATTGATCTATGTAATGTCAGAAGTCAAAAGAGATGACAGCATTATTGATATATTACTTCAAGAGCAAGGCATGTGTGCATACAATTCTTAGACATTCTTTAAAGGCATGTATAAAAAAATCCCTTAGGGGTATATTGTTTTTAAAAACAGATTTTATTTTGAATTTTGGCTCTCCTAAATGGAAATTTTATCATTCTTATAGCAAGAGAATAGTTTTTTTTTTCCTCCATGATGATAACAGTAAATGATTCATAGTAAAGGAGGAAAATCCAGGAGATATAAATTAGTGGAAGGGTGATCAACCAATCCTGTTTGCCCAGAACTTTCCCAGTTTTAGTATTGAAATTATTGAAAAGGAATACCCTTCAGTGCTGGCCAAATTGAGAATATTTATCACTAATAGTTCATGTCCCAGGAAACTCCTCAGTCACAGGCAAGCTGAGACAGATGGTCACTCTAATTAGTGGAGAAAAGAGAGGTCTTGTGGGTCCAAAATTAATGTAATGTCTGTAAGACCTGGATTGGCTCACTGTAGGCTGCACCGTATCGTGTTTTACAGCTTGGAGTTCATTTAATCATCACAATTGCCTTATGATGTGGGCATTATTCTTCTGCTTCAGAGGTGAGTATTCATCCTCTGCAGCACAATGAGTGTTCAAAAGGGAGGACAGTGACCCAAGCAGAGTGAATCATCAAGCCTCCCTGGGAGTTTATCTTCTGCTGTTAGGAAAAAACTCTTACTCCGTTTTGGGAATGCTAAACCCTGATAATGGTAGCCTGGGGCTCTTTGAAGTTGAAGCTCTTGGTGGAAGTCCTTTTAAAACATGATGGAGAAACTCAAAACAAAGAAAACCACTGACCTGGGAAGAGGAAGAAGAGTACTAGAGAAGATCTGAGAATAAGGGAAAGGAGAGAAGAGAAATTGATGAAACCAAGTCCCAGAACTCCACAAAGGTAGCAACATCCCTGGAATTCTAACCAGTCTCCCCAGTTGATGGTAGTGTTATTCCTTATAGATAAATTGAGTTTTTTTCTCTTAGAAATAAATATTTCCCAACCAATACACTATCTTTATTAGGGATATGCAGGAGGTGCCGTTCCAATCTCTCATTTTTCAAAGGTACAACTTGAAGGTTTTGGAAATACTCTCATACATACATGTGGTGATATTGTGATTTATAATAAGAAATATATTTGTGGTCTTTGTTCTATTTCTGGAAGAGAAATCCTAAAACCCTTGGAATTTTCTGAGTGATAACAATCTTGATATTCAGCCCTGGCTGGTGGGGCTCACTGGATTGAATGCTGGCCTGTGACCCAAAGGATCACAGGTTAGATTCCCTGTTAGGGCATGTGCCTGGGTTGTGGGCTAGGTCCCCAGTAGGGAGTGTGTGAAAGCCAACCGCACACATATTGATGTTTCTCTCCCCCTTTCTCCCTCCCTTCCCCTCTCTCTAAAAATAAATAAATAAAATCTAAAAAAAAGAGCCTTGATATTCGTAACAAACTCTTTGCAACCACACCTCACTTTATGTTAATGATATAACAGTGGAAAACACCTAAGAATGAGGGTTGGTTGCCAGGGGAGCCAATGATGTGATTGGATCATTGGAGCTTTCAGTTCCACCCCCTGAGAGAGGGGCTGAAGGTTGACTCAGTCACTAATACCCAATGATTTAATTAGTCATGCTTATGTAATGAAGCCTACATACAAAATCAAAGGACCAGATTTAGAGAACTTCTGGATTGGCCAACACAAATGCTTGGAGAGGGCATGGAAGCTCCTCACCCTTTCCCCTTATCTTGCCTTGTGCATTTCTTCTCTCTGGCTGTTCCTGAGTTATATCCTTTTATAGTAACCAGTAATCTAGTATGTAAAATATTTCTCTGAGTTCTGTGAGCTGCTCTAACAAATTAAACAAATCCAAGGAGGGAAGCACTGGAACCTCCAATTTATAGCTGGTTGGTCAGAAGTATATGTGACAATCTGGACTTGCAACAGGCATCTGAAATATGAGTGTGTGTCTGTGTGTGTGTGTGTGTGTGTGTGAAGATTTATGAGACTGAACCCTTAACTTGTGGGATCTGATGCTATTCCTGGGTTAATAGTGTCAGAATTGAGTTAAATTGTAGGACACCCATCTGGGAGTCCGAGAATTGCTTGTTTTGTGTGTGTGTGTGGGGGGGGGACCAACTGGAAATGGGTGCAGAATCATTATTTGTACACATCCTCAACATTTCAATTCTGCTTTATCTATAAAAATAACAATCAAAATGCCTTAGGGACATGAGGGAGGCTGCTGATACTCTCTGAGATAGGAACAGGGTTTCACCTCAACATTTCTTCAAGCTTGAGCCAAGCAGGAGAGGTGGTTCCTCCCATCTTCCTTTCTGTCTGAGTGGAGTTTTGGAAGAAGCGCCTCCAATTTGTTTATTTTTGAGATTTGTTGTCTTGCCTGAGTAAGCATTAAACAGAAGGAAACCTCTCTTTCAAGGTAAAAAAAAAAAAAATTACTTTTAAATTTTCCACCTAGGAAACCACATCTTGGTGACTTTGTTGGAGCATAACATGAAGGCAAACCTCAGGGGCACTGCATGAAGCCAAAGTAGAACCAGATTGGGGCTGTCTGCAGACAAGTATCTCCCTCGTGTTTCCACCACCAATCCAACTCACCCTATTCTTGTCTTTATTTTTTTTTTTTCCTCCCCTTGAAGGTCTAAATGACTTTGAAAGCCTTTGGATAAACAGATATCCTCTGTGATGCCAATTTGCGAGGTTCTTTCCTATTGATTTAACTTGTAATTTATTTCTTTTTTTTTTCTGACACATTTCACTTACATTCCCAGGTAAGGGCAAAGTGCTGAAGCTAGAAAACTGTAATTAAATAATGGGGCAGCTGGCAGGTCGGGAGAGACTGCAAAACCACTATTTGTTATCATCTCCCTGAGTGGGTCATCCATAAAAAGATAGAGATGGGAGTGGCCAATGGTGCGAAAGCCAAGTGCCTGTAGGCATGGGCAGTCTTTATTTTTGTAAATAATAATCAAAGCTGGATTTTATGCTGAATTATGGCCATTCCTCCAAAGTGCCATGAAATGGTATATTATTACCCCTTGCATGACTGATTCACTCAGCTGGGAGCTGAGGCGAAACAGGCTCAGTGTTATCCATAGCGCAGTCTTTAATGAGATGATGGGACATGCAAACTGCACACTGTGCAATATTTTTCTTCCTGACTCAATCTATATTAAGTCGATAGCCCGCTGAAACCCGAGGTTTGGTGCATTTTTCCAATTTAGTTGCTGTCGAAGTCTCTGAAAGTGCTGATTCCATCAAACCACCCCTCTCCCACACAGATTTCAATAACTTGGGAGAGAGAAATTCCGTTAGCTGGTGATGGTGCTTTAAACAAACAGCATGTCTTCCTTATTCACCCACTTTAACTCTGATCAGTTTGCCTTCTCATCAGGAAAGATAACAATGTGTGAAGCCACCTTTCCAAGGAAGGCTGTGAGCGGGCATTTATTTACTCAGGAAGCAGTGGGTGACATAATTGACAGTGGTAACTATTTATGAAGCATTTGAACCACATTATTAAAACAAACAAACCATAGACAAAATGAATTGTTTCAGATACTCCAAGACAGGTATGGACAAATTTTTCCTTCGAAGGGTCAGATAGTAAGTATTTTGTGTTTTGCAGGCCCACACACACATTTTTGCATACTCTTTTGTTTCTATTATTGTTGTTTTTACTGTTTCATAACCTTAAACATGGAAGACAACATTCTTAGCTCAAGAATCATGTGAAGAGAGGCTGTAGTTCTAGTTTGCCCTGCTCTGAACAAAGTCTGGTTTAAACTTGAACCTCAGTATTAATTTTTAATGTGGTATAAAAAGCATCTGTGTGTCACTGAATAATGTCAGGGTTCAGAGGAAGTCAGCTCTAAGTTCCATCTTCACTGTGACCCCTCCTATTTAGGTCACCTTAGACTAGTTGCAACATCTCTGAGCTACATTTTTCTCACCTGTAAAAAAAATAACACCTTATAAAAGCAGATGACAATTAGTTTTGATGGTGGTAACCCTGCTTTATTTATTTATTTATTTATTTTTAGTTCAAAACTATAACCCTACTATTTTTAACTGTGGCTCGTAGTAGTTATTCAATAAATGGTTAATGAATGACAGGATTAAGGTTAATAAATCTTTATCTATGTGAAAAAATTTTAAAAACCACCCTTCCTATAAGTTTGGAAAATATGGCCAATTAAAACAACAACAACAACAACAACAACAACAACAAAGGAATTTGTATTAGTCAGGGTTCTCCAGAGAAACAAAACCAAGAGGATATATAAAGACAAATAGAAAGAGATTTACTAGGAGGACGGGCTCATCTGATTATGGAGGCTGATCAGTCCCACAGTCGCCTGTTTAGAGACCCAGGAAAGCCAGTGGTATGGTTCTGTTTAAACCCGAAGACCTGAGAATCAGGAACATTGATGTCTGAGGGCAGGAGAAAATGAATGTCCAAGCTAAAGGAGAGGGCAAATTCCCACTTCCGTGGCCTTTTTGTTCTGTTCAAGCCCACGATGGGCTGACTGGGTGATGTCCACACACATTGATGACTATGATATTCTTTACTCAGTCTAATGATTCAAATGCTAATGTATTTCAGAAACCCTCTCATAGGCACACCTAGAAACATTTTGCAGGCTGTCTGAGAGTCCCTTAGTTCAGTCAAGTTCACACCATCACAGCACTGTGTAGCTCAAGGCAAAAATAGTCTATATTTGCTACAAGAATATATAGAAATAATGTCATAAGGATATATCCATGGCTGAGTCCTGAGGGAAATTAAATGCTAACCACAAAGGAATTTTAATGTTGCCATCCTGGGCTAAGCAAGTTTAAATTTTTGCATAAGGCAATGGGCAGAGAAAATTCTCCTCATTCCTGCAAAAAGATGCAAATAGATGGGAATAAAAGAAAAAAATGAAACTGGCTGGAATTGTCAAGAATGAGCCCCCAAAAAAGGGAGGGGGAGGAGAAACATAAACATTACATATGATCAACATGCAGAATAGAAATAGTGAAAGGACTATAGTTGCTTTCATGATACCTCAGGAAGCTATACGCCTGTTTCAAAGATGCTGGCAATACTGTAATATCTGAAAGTAACATTTGGAAACAGTTATCTGTCTTTATGACACACACAAATGTCTTTGTAATAGTGAATCTTTTCATTTTAGTGTGGTAGAAAGAGTATGGAATTCATAGTTCAAAATTTTATATACTCCAGTTCTGTGAAAAAGCAAACATGGTAAAAATTGTATTTTAGAATCTAGGTGGTATGTTCATGTCATTTATTGTACAATTTTTTTTTCAAAATTTATTGTTTAATTTTTTTCACAATTAAATGTTAAAAAATAGTGAATATCAATCCTCATTCTCTACCTTTAGCCATCTGTATTGCTGTTTCTAAACCTTAATTTCATCACTCACAAAACAGGAATCATGAAATCCCTCTCATGGGGTCATTGTGGGGATAGGTCATAATGTTCCACATTCAAGTCCCTGTAAAGAGAAAATCATCATGCAATGCTTTTTTAAAAATCTGCATTTAGGCAAATCCTTTATTAATTTTACTTTATAAGGGGCAAGAACATAAGTTGTATTTAAACAGTATTAAAAAGTTTGTAGTGAAGAGGCATTCTCCCGGTCCATCCTGACTCCCACCGTTTCCCTTCCTAGTGGTGACCATATTCTTCACAAATAGTAGCAACATATTAAACATCTCTTGCATCTGTAGTAATGTCTCTTATCATTTCTAATAGTATGTATTTGTGACATAATTTTCCCATTTTTCAAAGCAATTTGAAAGGAGTTTTGTCAATTTTATGAGTTTTTCTAAAAGAATCAGTTTTGCCTTTATGATTCTTTCTATGGTAATTTTTGTTTCTTATATCTTTTATTTCTGTTTTCAACTTTATTATTTCCTTTTTTTCTAATTCCTTTGGGTTTATTCTGTTGGTTATTTTTCATATTTCTTAAGTTAGATGTCAAACTCATTATGTGTATTCACACACACAAACGTGTGCACAAGGTATGTCCAGAAAATACCCAGCCATGTAATAAGAAAAATACATTTATTGAAGAAGATAGAATATACAAGAAACATTGTCCATGGGACAATGACACCTCAGTCCCCTTCAAAATAGGTACCTTGGGACCTCACACAGTTCTCCCAATTGCTATCAGCTGTCCCATCATATTTTCCTGAATCTCATCAACAGTCTGAAACCTCTTCCCTTTCAAAGGAGGTTTTAGTTTTGGCAAAAGCCAGAAGTCACAGGACACCAAATCTGGACTGTAAAGGGCTAAGTCACCTGGGTGGTAAATCTTTGTTGATTGCAGCCCATATATGTTCAACATTCTCAGGTGTTATGCTTGTTGCAGGCCTTCTAGAATGTGTATCACTTTCAACAGATTCTTGACCATCTTTAAAGCATTTTGCCACACTTTTGTTTGCACTGCACTCATTGCATCATCCTGAAAAGCCTCTGAATCATCCAAATAGTTTCTGCAGAGGATTGTTCAAGCTTAACACAAAATTTGATTCAGATTCATTGCTCTACTCACTCAGTCATTTTGAATGTGACGGCCACAGAGTACACAGGCTCACCCAATGGCATCTACTGCCACCACCAACAAGTATAGTGAAGTCATCATTACTCACAAATTTGCATTCCATTCTACTCTCCTTGGCTGCCAGGTTACATGGATGTTGCACAAGCTGTTCTCCTTATATTGACAATGGCTGGACTTTTTCAGGACAGACCTCGTGTACATATAAAATTCAAGACTATATTTCCCTCTGGGTATCACTTTAGCTTTGTCATTTATCTTTTGATATCTAGTATTTTAATTATAATTTTGTTCTAAATATTTTGAAAATATCCAGTATGCTTTCTTCTGTGACTTTTTGGTGGTTTAGAAATAATCTTTAAAATTTCTTAATCTATATTTATTTTAGTTAAATTTGGTAACAAACTTTTAATTTAATTACACTATGCACAAAAAAATGTGATTCTTATAACACCAATTACTTGGAACTAGGGATGCTTACTTTATGGCCAGTGCACAATTACTCTTGTTGTAAATGTTTCATGTGCTCCAGGAGAAAGTACTTGCTCTCCAGTTCCTCTATACACATCCATTAGGACCAAAATCTCACTCAGGGATGTGAGAATTGTGACATGTACTGTCTTAGACCTTCATCTTAGAATAAGACAAAGCTCTACTTACTATCTCGTCATGTATGCAGAGGCTCTTAATACAGAAATGGGTGGAAAACAGGTACTCAATAACTTTGCTATAATCCTTTTTTTCACATGTTATTTTGATGGATTGGTTACTTTTGGTCTCTATTAGAAGAATGTTTTGAGATCAGAAGTGTCTGTACCACTGTATCATCATAGACAGGTAACAGGTACTCAGTTGATGTTTACAGGAATGAAGGATGGTGACAGATGTTTCATTTTTTTCCTGATAAGAAAAAGTTAATCTATGAAAAAAGAGAGAGATTGAAACTTCACTTCACTTTATAGATAGTAAGACAGGTTATATTAGAATGGTTCTAAAATCCCCCTTTTATTGAATTTCTTTACATAAAGAAATCAATGTCCCATCTCAGGTTTGATTTTTGTGAGAACTGCCTGGTTGTGTGGGGTGAGGAGATTACGTATTCTCTGGACATGCCTCTCCGATATGCCAGTACTTTTTCTGGTGTCTGGGACCAGGAGGGATTTTAGTTTTCAACAAACTAGAATAATGCATTTACCACCCATTGATACTTAAACATCTTAAACCAATGATCAGTAAATGTGATTAAATATGATTAGGGCATCTCTAAGTGCTGCAAATCCATGGCTGGCTTGGAGCTCTCCATCCATCCAGCTGTTGTCACATTGCAGGGTTATTCCAGCCTTTAAATTTCTAATGGGAATAATGAGGGACAGAAGGAAACCCATGGATCCCGCATGTATCTGCACTTCAGTGAGGTGAAATGAATAGAGGTTTTGGGGTGAGACAGCTCTGAATTTTCATGTTTCTCATCTGAAAATGTTTTAAATAATAATTATAATAGCTAAAATTATAGCTTTATATATAAATTTATTTAATCCTCTTAGTAGCCCCATGTGGTAAGTATTATTAGTAGCTCGAGTTGGTAAATGAAAAAAGAGTTAATACACAAATGTCAAGTGATTTGCCAATGGATAGCTAATAAACTGCAGCTATTGTAACTACAATTTTGGTAACTCTGATACATCATTTTGGCTGAAGAAATAACCTTGGTTATTGGGTAGAGGTGGGATTACTCTGTCCATGAAACTCAAATAGTTTTTGTAGCTGAAGATGCTGTCCTCCATCACAAGGCAAATGGTTCCTTCTTCTGAGGAAACACAATTTCACTCGAGTTGGAACACAGCACATTCTGTAGTTGACTGAGTTACTTCTTTTCAGTTTGTTGGTTGTCTTGGGTACTGGGTTGAGACCTTGCCTGTCTTCTTCCTCCTTATATAACAGTGTACCCCAGACTTGCAGACTGGAAGAGAACTTAGAGATCACCAGGCACAGGATTCTTACATTATGGCTCACCACTTGTATCACTCAAAATAAAAGCAGATTTTATACATTGCTGGTGAACAGAAGAATTACTTCTGGGAGAACTGTGTATCTATTCTGCACAAATTCCATTTTAAATATGTATTAATGAAGGTCCAGAGAGGGAGAAGTTCTTTTGTCAAGCTCACTTAGTTTCTTCTGGTTAATACCAGAATCTGGGCTAAATCTGACAAAAGCTGAGTTTATGCTTAAGGTATGAATTCTCAATTCAGCCCTGGCTGGTGTGGCTAAGTGGACTGAGTGCCAACCTGCAAACCAAAAGGTCACCAGTTTGATTCCCAATCAGGGCACATAGCTGGGTTGCAGGCCAGGTGCCAGTAGGGGGCGCTCAAGAAGCAATCACACACATAGATGTTTCTGTCCCTGTCTCTCTCCCTTCCCCCTCCAAAAATAAATAAATAAAACCTTTAAAAGATGTTTAAAAAATTCTCACTTCAATGTCTCATTTCTACAGTGCATCACTCCCCAAAAAAGGAATTTTAACATTTCTGAAGATAAACAACACAGGGAAATTAGCTGCAGCACACTTTTCTTCCAAACTAACCATAACCTCTGTTATGTGCAGGTTTGCTTCTAAGTGTTTAAAAGTGTGGCAGGGGTGGGGTGTGGAAGAAAATTCTGTCTCTACAAAGTAGAAAAAAACACCCAGAAGGAGCAAGAAAAGGAAAAGAGGCTCAAAAAGAATGAAGAGGGATTAAGAGAAATGCAAGACAATATAAAATGTAATCATATCTGTATAAGAGGGATACCAGAAGGAGAAGAAGAAGAGCAAGGGATAGAAAACCTATTTGAAAAAGTAATGATAGAAAACTTCCCTTGTTTGATGAGAGAAAAAGTCACACAAATCCAGGAAACACAGAGAGTCCCAATCAAGAGGAACCCAAAGAAGCCCACTTCAAGACACATCATAATTAAAATGGCAAAATTCCAAGACAAACAGAGAATCTTAAAGGCAGCAAGGGAGAAATAGGAAGTAATATGCAAGGGAGCCCTGATCAGGTTAGCAGCTGACTTCTCAATAGAAATGCTCCAAGCCAGAAGAGAATGGTGAGAAATATTCCAAGTAATGAGAACCAAAGGCCTGCAACCAAATTACTTTACTTAGCAAGGCTTTCAATCAAGATAGAAGGCCAAATAAGGAGCTTCCCAGACAAAAGAAGTCTAAAAGAATACACCTCTACCAAACCAAAGTTCTGCAAGAGATACTAAAGGGACTGCTTTAAGGAAAGGAAAGAAGGAAGAGAGAGAGAGAGAGAGAGAGAGAGAGAGAGAGAGAGAGAGAGAGAGAGAGAGAGAGAAACACAGGCACAAAAATGGCAATGAATAAGTACCTATCAGTAATAACCTTAAACATAAATGCATTAAATGCTCTAATCAAAAGAGATAGAATAGCTGAATGGATAAGGAAGCATGACCCACACATATGCTGCCTACAAGGCATCACCTCAGGAAAAAAAGACCTACACAGACTCAAAGTGAAGGGCTGGAAACAAATTTTCCAAGCAAATGGATAGGAAAAAAAAGCCACAGTAGCAATACTCATATCAGACAAAATAGACTTCAAAAGACAAGCCATAAAGAGAGACCCAGAAGGTCACTTCATAATACTCAAGGGAAGAATCCACCAAGAAGACATAAGCATTATAAATATATATGCACCCAACATAGGAACACCCAAATACAAAAAGAAAATCTTAGAGGACTTCAAGAAAGATATTGACAGCAACACCATTATAGTAGGGGATTTTAACACCCCACTGTCAAAAATGGACAGCTCTTCCAAACAAAATATCAACAAAGATATTGTGGCATTGAACAACACTCTAGATGAAATGGACTTAACTGATATATATATATATAGAGCCCTTCATCCCAAAGAAACTAAATGCACATTATTTTCAAATGCACATGGAACATTTTCAAAGATAAACCACATGATATGACACAAAACAAGCCTCAACAAATTCAAGAAAACTGAAATCATACCAAGCATTTTCTCTGACTACAAGGGACTGAAACTAGAAACCAACCCCAAAGGGAAAAACCCCAAACCCTCAAAATCATGGAGATTGAATAGCATGCTATTAAGCAATGGATGGGTCAAGAATGAAATTAGGAAGGAAATCAGAAAGTTTCTGGAAACAAATGAAAATGAACTCACAATTACCCAAACCTTATGGGACACAGCGAAGGCAGTCCTCAGAGGGAAGTTCATAGCAACACAGGCCTACCTAAAACAGATAGAAACATTTCAAAGAAACAACCTAACCCTATGCCTACAAGAACTTGAGGAACAACAACAAAGACAGCCCAGAGCAAGTAGAAGGAAGGAGCAAGATCAGAGCAGAATTAAATGACATAGAGACTAAAAGCACAATTCTAAGGATCAATGAATCCAGGAGCTGGTTCTTTGAAAAGATAAACAAAATTGACAAGCCTTTAAGCAGGCTCATCAAGAAAAAAAGAGAGAGGACCCAAATAAACACAGTCAGAAATGAAAGAGGAGAGATTACAACTGACCCCACAGAAATACAAAGGATTGTAAGAAATTACTATGAAGAACTGTACACCAAGAAATTTGAAAACCTAGGTGAAACGGACAAGTTTCTAGAAAAATATAATCGTCCAAAACTGAATGAAGAAGAAGCAGAAAGCCTGAACAGACCAATAACAGCAGATGAAATTGAAGCAGTAATCAAAAAACTCCTGACACACAAATGCCCTGGACCAGATGGTTTCACAGGAGAATTCTACAAAGCATTTAAGGAAGAGCTAATAACCCCTATCCTTCACAGACTATTCAAAAAAATCCAAAATGATGGAAGACTCCCAAACTCTTTTTATGAAGCTAGCATCATCTTAATCCCAAAACCAGATAAAGACACAACAAAGAAAGAAAACTTCAGGCCAATATCGCTGATGAACATAGACACTAAAATCCTCAACAAAATATTGGCAAACCACATCCAACAATACATTAAAAAGATAATACACCATGACCAAGTGGGATTCATCCCAGGGATGCAAGGATGGTCCAACTTTTGCAAATCAGTAAAGACAATGTATTTACTGATATTACAATACATCACATTAAAAAAAGCAAAGACAAAAATCACATGATCATATCAATAGATGCAGAAAAAGCATTTGATAAGGTACAGCACCCGTTTATGATAAAACACTCAGCAAAGTGGGAATAGAAGGAGCATTTCTCTGCATAATAAAGGCCATATATGAGAGACCTACAGCCAATATCATTCTCAAAGGGTAAAAACTAAAATCTTCTCCACTAAGATCAGGAACAAGACAAGGTTGTCCACTTTCACCACTTCTATTCAATATAGTATTGGAAGTATGAGCCACAGTGATTAGACAAGAAAAGGAAATAAAAGGCATCAAAATTGGAAAGGAGGAAACAAAATTATCATTGTTTGCAGATGACATGATAGTGTACATAGAAAATCCTATAGACTCAGCCAAAAAGCTGCTCGATCTAATAAATGAATTTGGCCAAAGCAGGTGGATACAAAGTCAATATCCAAAAATCAAAGGCATTTTTGTATACCAACAATGAAACAGCAGAAGCAGAAATTTAAAAAAAAAGTCCTATTCCATATAGCAAAAAGAAAAATAAAATACCTAGGAATAAACCTAACCAAGGAGGTAAAAGACCTGTATGCAGAAAACTACACAACACTGAAGAAAGAAATCAAGGAAGACACAAACAAATGGAAACATATTCCATGTTAATGGATCGGAAGAATTAACATAATCAAAATGTCCATACTACCCAAAGCAAGTTAAAGATTCAATGCAATACCTATTAAAGTACCAATGGCATATTTCACAGACATAGAACAAACACTTCAAAAATTTATATGGAGCCATAAATGACCCCGAATAGCTGCAGCAATTTTGAGAAAGAAGAGCAAAGTAGGAGGGATCACAATACCTGTCACCAAACTGTATTACAAGGCTACTGTAATCAAAACAGCCTGGTACTGGCATAAAAACAGGCACATGGACCAGTGGAATAGAGCAAAGATCCCAGAAATAAACCCAAGTCTGTATGGTCAATTAATATTCAACAAAGGGGACAGCAACATAAAATGGAGTAAAAATAGCCTCTTCAACATGTGGTGTTGGGAGAACTGGAAAGCTACATGCAAAAAATTGAAACTTGAGCACCAACTTACACCATACACAAAAATAAATTCAAGGTAGATAAAAGATTTAAATATAAACCGATACCATTAAAGTCCTAGAGGAGAACATAGGCACGGAAATCTCAGATATTTCATGCAGCAACATTTTTACTGATATGGCCCCTAGAGCAAGGGACATAAAGGAAAGAATAAACAAATGAGATCTCATCAAAATAAAAACCTTCTGCACTGCTAAAGAAAACATTATTAAAATAAAAAGAGAACCAAATGTATGGGAAAACATATTTGCCAATGATATGTCAGACAAGGGTTTAATCTCCAAAATATATAAAGAACTTATGTGACTCCACTCTAAGAAGACAAGCAACCCAATTAAAAAATGGGCCAAGGACTTGAACAGACACTTCTTCAAGGAGGACACACAGAGGATCCAGAGACACATGAAAAGATGCTCAATATTGCTAGCTATCAGAGAGATGCACATTGAAACCACAATGAGATATCACTTCACACCAGTCAGAATGGCCATCATAAACAAAGCAACAAACAACAAGTGTTGGAGAGGATGTGGAGAAAAGGGGACCCTAGCGCACTTTTGGTGGCATTGCAGACTGGTACAACCACTATGGAAAACAGTATGGAATTTTCTAAGAAAACTAAAAATGGATCTACCTTTTGTCCCAGCAATCCCATATCCTAAGAACCCTGAAACACCAATCCAAAAGAACCTATGCATCCCAATGTTCATAGCAGCACAATTTACAATAGCCAAGTGTTGGAAGCAGCCTAGGTGCCCATCAGTAAATAAATGGATCAAGAAACTATGGTACATTTACACAATGGAATTCTATGCAGCAGAAAGAAAGAAGGAGCTCCTACCCTTTGTGACAGCATGGATGGAACTGGAGAGCATTATGCTAAGCTAAATAAGGCAGGCAGTGAAAGACAAATACCATATGATCTCACCTTTAACAGGAACTAACCAACAAAACAAACAAACAAGCATAATATAACCAAAGACACTGAAATTGAGAACAGGCTGACAGTCACAAGAGGGAAGAGGGGAGGGAATTTCAGGAGAAAAGGGGAAGGGTTTGGAGCAACATGTATGAAATACACATGGACAAAAACTAGGGGGAGGGTGGATGTGGGAGGGAGGTGGGGAGGGTTGGGGTGGTGGGCTGGGATGGGAATAAAAGACAGATAACTGTACAAGAACAACAATTAAAAAAGTTAAAAAAAGATATTTCTATCTCTATAATAGGTTTCTGAACAAAACTTTGAGATGACTATTGGGTGAGAAAAAGGAGTAAGAACAAGTGAAGTTCAAGAAGGAAAAGCAGGTGTCTCAGGTGTATATAGGAACTAAAATTATTTTCACACTTTGCTATAAACTATGAGGTGGATAAGTGCCACTCAGAAACAACAGCAACAGAAAAACACAGAACAAAGCTATGTAGCCAAGAGGACATTCTTATGCTGATTTTTCACTGTGCAAAAACAGACACACAAATGGCAGGTATAAGAGGGCAATCTGGGTCAGAAGGAGGCTACATGGAAATCAGTGACCACCTACATACTCTGCCAAGCATTATCAAGAAAGAGAGAAGTCAACCTTTGTTCAAGGTATCATTGGCAAATATGTTTTCTTGTGGTGTTGGTTCCTTTTTCACTTTTGATGGTGTTTTCTTCAGCCATGCAAAAACTTTTTAATTTGATGTAGTCCCATTTGTTATCCTTTCCTTTATTTCCTTTGCTCTAGAGGATATATCGGCGAAAATATCACTGTGTGGGATATCTGAAATATTACTGCCTATGTTTTCCTCTAGGACTTTTATGATGTCACAGCTTATGTTTAAGTATTTTGTCCATTTTGAGTTTATTCTGCTGCATGGTGTAAGTTGGTGGTTCAGTTTCACTTTTTTGCATGTACCAGTCCAGTTCTCCCAATTCATTGAAGAGGCTATTTTACTCCATTTTATTCTCCTCCCCCCTTTGTCAAATATAACCATATTTTGCCATGTAAAATGTGCATTTTATGCCCAAGTTTTTGAGGGAAAAATAAGGATGTTCATTATACATGGGTAGTACTAATTCTGTATCTATATAAATATTTTTAATTCTTTTATTTATGCTTATGCATTAAAAATGTAACTCTAGAAAGCAATAACAATATCCATATGCAAAATAATACCCTGGATTACAATAATCAGTTTTGTTTCTAAATATAAGTAAATAAAAAATGGAATTAAATAATTAAAATGAAAGATTTTTTTCTGAAAGTTTGGGTAAAAAATGTGGATGTGCATTATACACTGCAAAGTACGGTAATTGACCGTAGAGACATGGGATTATTTCTGAGCTCTCTATTCTCTTCCATTGATCTATGTGTCTGTTCTTATGCCAGTACTAGACTGTTTTGATTACAGTGGCCTTGTAATATAGTTTGATATCGGGTATTATGATCCTACTTTGTCCTTCTTTCTCAAGATTATCGAGGCTATTCAGGGTCATTTTTGGTTCCACATAATTTTTTGAAAAATTTGTTCTAAATCTGTGAAATATGTCACTGGTATTTTAATAGGAATTGTGTTGAATCTTTAAATTGCTTTGAGTAGTATGGACATTTTGATGATGTTAATTCTTCCAATCCATGAACATAATATATGCTTCCATTTATTTCTTAATTTCTTTCTTCAGTTTTCTGTAGTTTTCTGAGTCTGACAGGTCTTTCACCTCCTTGGTTAAGTTTACTCCTAGGTACATTATTTTTCTTGTTGCTATAGTGAATAGGATTTTTTTTTCAATTTTCCGTTTCTGATATTTCATTGTTGTTATACAAAAATGCCTTTGATTTCTGAATATTGACTTTGTAGTTTGCTATTTTCTCAAATTCACTTATTAGGTTGAGTAATTTTTTGGTGGAATCTATAGGGTTTTCTATGTACCCCATCATGTCACCTACAAATAATGACAGTTTTACTTCTGCCTTTCCAATTTGGATGCTTTTTATTTCTTTTTCTTGTCTGATCACTGAAGCTATAACTTCCAATACTATGTTGAATAAAAGTGGTGAAAATGGACACCCTTGTCTTGCTCATGATCTTGGGGGAAAAGCTTATAGTTTTTGCCCACTGAGTATGATGTTGGCTGTAAGTTTCTCGTATATGGCTGTTATGTTGAAGTATGTTCCTCTACTCCCACTTTGCTGAGTGTTTTTTTACCATAAGTGGGTGCTGTACCTTATCAATGCTTTTTCTGCATCTATTGATATGATCATGTGATTTTTGTCTTTCATTTTGCTTATATGGTGTATTATGTTTATTGATTTGTGAGGGTTATACCATCCTTGCATCCCTGGGATAAATCCTACTTGATCATGGTGTGTGATGGTTTTAATATATTGCTGGATCCAGTTTGCCAATATTTTGTTGAGGATTTTAGCATTTATATTCATCAGTAATATTGTCCTATAGTTTTCTTTGTTGTGTCTTTACCTGGTTTTGGAACTAGGATAATACTGGTCTCATAAAAAGAGTGTGGGGGTCTTCCCTCTTCTTGAATTTCTTGGAATAGTCTGAGAAGGATAGGAGTTCATTGTTCCCTTAAGTGTTTGGTAAAATTCACCTGTGAAGCCATCCAGTCCAGGGCCTTTGTGTGCTGGGAGTATTTTGTTTATTGCTTCAATTTCACTAGTTGTTATCAGTCTATTCAGACTTTCACTTCTTCTTGATTCAGTTTTGGAAGATTATATATTTCTAGAAATTTGTCCATTTCACCCAGGTTGTCAAATTCCTTGGCCTGTAGTTGTTCGTAGTAATTTTTTACAATCCTTTGTTTTTTTGTGATATCATATAAAGACCTCTTATGATTCAACACCAGGAAGACAAAAAAAGTTAAAAAATAGGCAAAGGAGCTGAATAGACACTTATCCAAGGAGTACATACAGAGGGTTGATATGCATATGAAGGGATGTTCAGCATCACTACCCATCAGAGATATGCAAATTAAAACCACAATGAGACACCACCTCACCCTGGTCAGAATGGCCATCATTAACAAATCCACAAACCACAAGTGCTGGATAGGATGTGAAGAGAAGGGAAACTTAGTGCACTTTTGATAGGAATGCACAGTGGTGCAGCCACTGTGGAAAAGAGTATGTAATTTCCTCAAAAAAACTAAATATGGAACTGCCTTTTGATCCAGCAATTCCACTGCTTGGATTATATCCTAAGAATCCTGAAACATCAATTCATAAGAACATATGTATCCCAATGTCCATAGCAGTGTTATTTACATTAGCCAAGTACTAGAAACAGCCCAAGTGCCCATCAGCAATGAGTGGAACAAAAAACTGTGGTACATGTAGCAGAGCCCTCTGCGTGGCGTGGGCCCAGCTCCCACTCAGAGATGCACAGGACCCACACCCACAGATAGGTTCTTTCGTGGGTAATTAGATTTGAAATATACCTAGGCTGTTTTGAAGCTTGCTCTGCTAAAACCCGCTTACCCTGCAAGTGCTAAACCTTGGGACCAGTGTAACTGGCTGCCTTTTCATTTGCTAATATCCTTCTTCTGTGATGTAACGAGGGGCATTGGCTCCTTTGTTGTAAACGGGATAGTGAAGGAGAACCATCTTGGAGTGTGAGGAGAGATTAGAAGGCCTGTCATGGCAGAGGCCACGTCTTTTGCTCCTCTTGAGAGAAAAGCCATGCTGTTGTCCTCACATCTCCACCAGACTTGGTAGTCTGTGTGTATGTTTTAATTCATCCATAATGATGTGGGCACTGCTGGCTGGTGGCCTTATCAGCTGGTGCTCCAGAACAGGGACTCAGAGGCCACGAACCATCATCATTACAGACAACACACCAACTTGGTGGGAATACGTGGGCATCAGCCCAAGATAAGGGCTGATGACCCTGAGTCCTTTCTGGGAATGTCGTAGGCTGTGTTGAATTCAGAGGAATAGGATTTTCTTCCTAGGTCACTCTCTCTTGCGACCGCTTCCCAACTCTAAGTTTTTTAGTAAGCAGAAGCTCCCTCTCCCAAGCTTTTGCCAGGAGGCGACCTCAACCAAGATCTGGGCTTGGGAGAAAGAGCAAAGATTTTCCCTTTAATCAGCTTTAAAAACATCAACTTAGGTATAGACAGTTTACAGGCATCTCAGCGAATTCTTTCTTTTAAGCTGCGTCTTGCAGCCCATTTAAAAAATTCCTTTGAAGGTTTTTGTGCTTCCTCAACAACGAGGAACGGGCTCTATAAGAACTAGAGCAATGTTTTCAGCAGCATCTTGGGGCTGCTGATTGCCTCCTGGATAGGGGATCTTCACATTTTGGAAGTATGGAAGGGAAGGGCACCATAGCGCGCCTGTGCTTGGCCGCTCCCTGGGGGCCAGCGACTCTTGATGTGGGCCAGAGCTTCCCCTGAATCGTCCAGACTGGGGCGGGCGCCTCATGGCCACACCTGGGAGGCCTGGTGGGCATGCAACCTGGGGTGCAGCAGGGCCAAGTCCCCGGCGCTGAGAGGGGCCGTGGCGCCACCAGTGGGGCTGTGAAAAGCCCTGGCGGTGCCTGGGTGCCATGGTGCTGTAGAGAGCAGGGGAGAGGGGGAAGCGCTGATGTGCGCATGGGACCCACATCACGGATCCAGGCTGCAGCCAGGTCGGGGTTCTCTCCCCTTCCGGCGCCTCCCCTCTCTCCCTGCGCACTCATGGGAGCAACTTTTCCGCGAGTTGCCTTGGCCGGCGCTGGGCGCTGGTCCCAGACAGCGGGCTCCGTTTGCCTGACTGAGGTTCCAAGCAGCACCTAGCAGCCTTGGAACTAGTGCAGACAGCATGTCTGGAAGGAGTTCCAGCCAGATCATCTCTGAGATAAGGAACAGCAGCTTCTGTGCTTTTTAGGAGGCTGCCAGCATGCTATAGTGGGATAGGGAGTGCCATGTATTAAAAAAATATTAAAAATCCTCCTTGTTTATGCCAGAGCCATGACCTTTATTGTAAAAATGAAATATAGGTATATTGTCTTCCATGTAAAACTAGCCCTTTTCCATGGAAAACAAAGTAGCATTTTTTTTTAACTCAGTATATGTAAATACTGATCGTTTCCTTGGGTAAGAACTGGCTATTCTCCCAAAGGAAATGGTTAATTATTAGAGTCACAAAAGGCGCTTGGTGCGCAACCATCTTTTGTCTAAAACATATTTTTTCAGAGCACCTCCCCCCACTCCCATCTTCCCTACTTTCCTTGAAAACTGTGGACACATTGCAGCTTGCAGAAACAGCAGGGGGCCTTTAGTCAGTCAGGATGGCCTCAGCAAATTAAAACTGATAATGGCCCTGGATACCTTGGCCATTCTACTCAGGGTTTTTGTTTTTTTTTTTTTTTTTCCCCAGCACTGGAATATCCAACTTAAAGCAGGAATATCTTACAATCCAAGTGGTCAGAAAATTGTAAAATGGGATTGTCATATTTTTAAAAATCTTCTTAAACAGAAAAAAGGGGAGTCATGAGTCCTTCCCCCTGAAAATTTGATTATGTTAGCCATGTTTACCTATAATTTTCTAAATTGTGATGGATCATTCTGTACTCCAATTGAGAAACATTTTCAGAAGAAGGAGCCAAAGTCATCTTATCCTCAGGTTTTATATAGAGATTCGCTGGGAGATGGCTCTTGGCAGGGCCCTGTGTTTAACTTGGGGAAGAGGGTGTGTTTGTTTCCATCCCTACAGGTCCCACCTGGCTACCAGCTAAAAGAGTAAAGCCTTATCATGAGCAGGACAGATGTCAAGCTCTGCCACCTGGAGCTGAGAACCAATCTATTGATAGACCAGATGGCCCAGCTGACCCTGAACCACCAGAAAGAAAATCAACATTTACACCGTCACTCATGGGCCTGAGTCTGCCAATGGAGGAGGATGGGGCCTGCCCCAATGACAGGGCCGAGGCTCGGATGCCACCTGCAGAGAGCAGCAACCCCTCGATGCCCCATAAAGTCCAATGGTTGAACCCTAAAAACTATTTCAATGGACTGAACTTACAAGTTTGGGTCCTAGCAGCCCTTGCATCCCTCTTTGTCTTAATCCTCATTTGTGATATATATATGTTGTTCTCTTAAGATTGCATTCAGTAACAGCAAATAGTAGATTCCACAGGATTAACAGTTACTATTGCATTTAAAAACAAAAAAATTGGGAGATTAAATGTTGGGAACTGCCCTGACTGGTTTCACAGGCTGTAGCACCCCATGACTAAGGCTACATAAGAGCCCAAGGGACCTGCTTCTTCTGAGTCTGTTCTGTCTAGAGGTCCTGAGCCACTAAGGAGACAAAGCTTATCTCCAAGGCAGGAGCGCCGCTTCTGCTTCATCCATATTTGCCTCCAATACTTGGTTAGTTAGCTAGTGATGGGTAAGATTCCTTCAAGGGAGGGGTCACCTAAGACAGGCATGACCATGTGGAATGGCCCTCAAGGAAGGACTCGGGGGGCCACAGCAAAAAGAGGGTGATGGACCCTCACCCTCCGGCTATTCTGACATAGCCTGAGTCCCCATTTCCATCTGGGAGCTGTCTCCCTTATCTACTTAAGCCCGAAACAATGCTGGAGGTGGGTGTGGCCCTGTGCTGGAAAGTGCAGGTTCCCCAGGGAAATCAGGCCTAATAAAGAAAGTATAAAATCCTGTGAAGCCTACTTTGCTAGTACCCTCAATTTAAATGACAAGGGTCCAGGTCTGAAATAAGTGTTTCTCCAAAATTTTATGGCACTTTACCTATTTAACCCTGACTCAAAATAGGCCCTCAAAGTCATTTGAATGTTATTTATTTGACCATTACTGCCTGACAATGATTGATTGGGCTTAATCTGAGAATGTGGATCTTTGGAACTGCTAGTTGCTTACTGATTATAATAATGTTCTATGTATTTTGATATATTTGCAAATTATTTTCCCAGGGTCATGTGAGAGATCAGCAAACAGCAAGCTTTGTGGGATTATAGCGGTTTTATTAGAATAAAAGGGGGGAGATGTGGCAGACTCTTCTGCATGGCGTGGGCCCAGCTCCCACTCAGAGATGCACAGGACCTATGCCCACAGATAGGTTCTCTCGTGGGTAATTAGATTTGAAATATACCTAGGCTGTTTTGAAGCTTGCTCTGCTAAAACCCGCTTACCCTGCAAGTGCTAAACCTTGGGACCAGTGTAACTGGCTGACTTTTCATTTGCTAATATCCTTCTTCTGTGATGTAATGAGGGGCATTGGCTCCTTTGTTGTAAACGGGATAATGAAGGAGAACCATCTTGGAATGTGAGGAGAGATTAGAATAAAGGCCTGTCATGGCAGAGGCCATGTCTTTTGCTCCTCTTGAGAGAAAAGCCATGCTGTTGTCCTCATTCCTCCAACAGTCTCAGTCATCTGTATGTACGTTTTAATTCATCCATAATGATGTGGACACTGGCCAGCAGTGTCTGCATCAGTACATTTACACCAGGGGTGTCAACCTCATTTTCATCAGGGGCCACATCATTCTCATGGCTGCCTTCAAAGGGCCAAAATAATTTTAGGACTGTATAAATGTAACTACTCCTTAACTATTAAGGAGTTGAAATTACATTCAGCCCTTTGAAGGCAACAGCGAGGCTGATGTGGCCCCCTGTGAAAATGAGTTTGACACCCCTTATTTACACAATGGAATACTATGCAGCAGAAAGAAAGAAGAAACTTCTACATTTTGCAATAGCATGTGTGGAGCTGGAGAGTATTTTGCTAAGTAAAATAAGCCAGGCAGTAAAACACAAATATCATATAATCTCACCTATAAGAAGAACCTAATGAACAAGACAAATGAGGAAAATAGAAACAAGAAGTATGGAAACAAGGAACAGACTGACAGCAAACAGAGGTGAGTGGGGGAAGGGATAAGGGCAAAAAGAAGGGGAAGGGTCTAGTCAAGGAACAGGCATAAATGACCCATGGACAGGGACAACAGGGTGGGATTGACTGTGGGGGGGTGGGAGGGCAGGGAAGAGCTATGGGTGGAAATGGGCACAACTGTAATAGAACAACAATAACAAAAAATTCAACCAGGAAAAAAAAAAAAGAAAACTGAGAGGGAGAATGTGGGTGAAGGCATTCACTCCTCTGTTGCTCCCTGATTCAAGGTGGGAACATGTTTATTAAATGACAAGTAATTTGATAATAATTGTATTGAGTTAACAAGACTAAGAGATACTGAGACGTCATATTGATTTGAACCTTGCTCTAAAAGGTACATTATGTTATTAGAGAAGAAAATTAAAAATCAAAACATGGGCAAGATATTTAATTAAGACCAATTCTTTTACATAAAAATGCTGCAGTGAGTGTAGTGCAGGCTATGCTACCTATTTTTTCAGTTTCTTGCTGACAGACTACCTCCAGGAAACAGCCACATTTAAGGGAAGCCTCTCACCCAGTTTAGGATTACAGATTTAATTGCTTCAAAATCAATTGGGGGTAGGTGGGTGGTCCAGGCACAATTCAGATCCATAATAGAAGTTAGTAGAGGGTCATAGAAAAATGAACAAAGGGACTTTGGAGTCAGAAAGAACTAAGCTCATTTCTGTCTCTAAATTTAGGCAAGTTCTTAACCTGCCTTCATCTGTAAAATTAAACTCGTTTTGGTTTTCTTGCAGAATTGCTTGAGTGAATGTCATTTTAAACTCTTTGCAAAGTAGAAACTCCACAACTGGTGGCTATTAGAATTATCAGTAATAGAGGTGTTAAATGATATCTTGAAAAACAGCATCTGTTCTAAGATGATTTACTGTCAAGAAAATTTACTGTCAAATTATTTTGTAATTTATTTTGTAATATGATTTAACAGATACAAACTTACATATACCCAATTGCTTCACCAATGTTGGATCCTCTTGAACCTGCATCTAAGTCTTTCATTAAGGTGAGTCATCTGTGTTGGCAAAGAGGCATATTCCTCATTGTTCTTCAATTCTGACCTGAGGCAGACACAGCAGAGCCTGCTGCACATGACGTCCCTGAAGGCTATGGTTGGGGTTCCCTTTCAACAAAGATATTTTGGCTATTAAGCAGCTGGACCCTTGGAAAAGACTAACATAAACCTTGAAGATAAGATTAGCAATGATGTAGATAGAAGCACTATACAGTTACAGGCTTGGGAATAAGGACTCATTCTTGAGTGAAGGACATGACCTTTATTTTGATGATGTCTAGGGAGAGTACCTTTGCTCTAGGTATTTATATAACATCCATGTGTTTGAGAATAAGTATACTAAGTGAGAGTTTGAACTGAACTGTTGAATCTCTAAATTTCCTCCAATCCTAAAATCTCATGATTCTGACCACTGACAAATACTGCAGAGGAGGTCCATACATTTCTGAGTGAAATGTTACAAAACTTGCACAAATTCCTGTATTTGTGTCTATCCCTCTAAGGTACAATGAAGCGCCCTCCACCATTATCCCTCATTTGCTCTGACTTCCTTTTCTTCTATATACTTTGAACAGCAGCACTAGCAACTGACTTTCTTTTGTGGACACTTCTAAATGAAGAGGCAAAACAAAGCCGCAGTGAGAGGGAAAGATGAATTAAGGTGCATTCACTCACTTGCTCCATGATTCAGTTTTCCCTCCCATGATCCAGATTCTTTAAATCTCAGCAAAAGGGCAAGTGAGTACATAGCTATGTCAGGGGAATTTGGAGACCTTGGAGAAGAGTTGAAGCTGGAGCTACACAATCTCTGAATGTTAGACCACCCCTACCTTTACCATGTACCCTGGACTTACCCCAACAACATTCTCTCTCTCTAATAAGGCTCTGAAAGCTATAGACTATAAATAATTGACCATGACAAACAAACAAACAAAAACCCCAAATACCTGTATGATTCAAACCATTTATCACAGCATTATTTGCAAAATCAAAAGATTGGATACACACATCCCTAGTGTTCATCCATGAGAACTTGATTGAATTATTTATATATAGCCACAAAAGTGGAGTTTTATGCAGCTGTAAAAAAGAATGAGAACTATCTCATTTGTTGCAATGTAATTATCTCTAGAATACATTGTTAACTAAAAAAAAGCAAGGTGGAGGTGTGTTAATAACATGTGTTTTATCTAGGGGTAAGCAATTAGTTGTGAAGGAAATTTTCATTTAGTTATATTCTAGTGAACAAAGAGAGAAGACAGACTTAAACTATCACAACTCTGAAAATTGAATGAATTAGTGTATCTCATCAATAATCATAAATGGCTGATCATCACAAATAAACTGGAGAGAACCAGACATCACTTGGCTTCTAACATAAGTACACAAGGAAGGCATCTATAAATTTCTTGACCAAAAAGTCACTGAACCAAATATGATTGAAACTCTAAATATAAATTTATAGGGCACGCAGGAGGCAGAGAAACCACTTTAAATACACTATAAGGATGTAATCAGTAAATCCAGACTGAGGAAAATTCCACATGACATTCTCATTTATTACAAAATTAAGATAGAAGAGATGGAAGAAGAACCCTTGGCTCAAAAGGGATGTTTGATTACATTAGGAATTTTTGTTAATTTTTAAGTGTGAAAGTGGTGATTCATTTTTAAGATTATGTTTTTAGTGATGCATACTGGAATATGTACAGATAAAATGATACGGCAATCTAGAGATTAAGTAGTAGATAAGGGGAGAGAATAAGATTGTCTGTGTATTGACAATTACTGAATTTCAGTAATAGTTGAATCAAGTTCACTATATTATTTTCCTTGTGTATATATTTGCCAATTTCCAGAATACAAATATTAACAAAATACTCATATTCTCAATTTTGAAGATAATAACTGTGGGTAGAGGTTTTTCCCCTATAAACTACATGTCTCTTTGTTATTAATAATAACATTACATTGATTTAATATCTAAAATATGCCATTAGGATCTTAGCACTACATCTACTTTAACTGATTCAATTCATTCTAACAGTCCTCTGAGGTAGGTACTATATTTACTCTCAATTTACAGATGAAGTCACTCAATTTACAGATGAATTTACAGATAAATTTCAGTGACTCCCCACTGAAGTCAATGAGGCATAGAAACTTTAAGTAAGCTGTTCAAGGTCAGACCACTAGCAATGACTGAGTCTGGAATCCAGTGGAGGCAGCTTCACTTCAGAACACATGCTGTCAACCACTAATTTAAATGTTTGTATACATGTCATGAAAATGGACTGGGGTAGAATCAGCAGCAATAACAACTAACATTCCGAGCATTCTTCTCTGGCATGTACTGCACTAAATCTTTTATATCTATTATCTTTTATTCAAGACAGTCCTATGTGGTAATCTGATTGTTTTCATTTTGCAATGGAGAAAAACAAAACTGAAAGAGGTTAGTAGCTCATCCACAATTATTCAGGTAGACTCTGGCAAAGGTAAGTGTATCATAAAAATTGTCAGTTCCTAAGTAAAAAAAAAAAAAAAAAAAAAAACACCTAAAACCTATTGGCTTAAAATAATAGCCATTTATTTAGCTCATAACTATAAGTGGTTGAGTTAGGTTGAGTTCACTTGAGTGGCTCTTATAAACTTGACTGCGCTGCCTCACGAGTCTGCTTGTTACCAGCTGCATTTTGATTTGGTGTCTCTACTAGTGCGGTGTGGCCGACAATTGGGTGGAACACCTTGGTTCTCCCTAACAGGATCTTGTTCTCTAGTCACCTAGCTTGGGCTTATTCTCTTGGTGGAAACATGAGTCCAAGAGCAGGAGTGGATGGACTCATGCAAGACACTTCTGCAACACTCCATTGGCCAAGGCCAATGGCAAGGCCAACCCAGATTCAAGGAGTAGAAAACAGACCATCTCTTGATAGGAGAATTTGATACTACATTGTAAATGGAATGGATTCAGTGAAGGAGAGAAAATTGCCATTTTTTTTGCAACTAATCTGACACATTTAAAAGCTATTGTGTAACTTTTTTCTCATTTTAGGTTCTACTGAAAATTTGTATTACTTATAACCAGGCTGTTCTGAATTTATCTAAATTGGAATCCTCCATTCAGCTAAGATCTAAATGCTGAGCCAGTGCACATACGAAGCAAGATACCAAACATTTGTTCCTATGACTCACCTGCCAGAGGATAAGATTACACCCTAGGGAGGCAGAAGACTGGACACCATGGGACAGAAGAGCATTAACAAAAAGCCCCACGTTCCAGGTAATGAGAGATTCCCGACAAGTAACAACAGCCATGCAGCTCTAATAGAATTTCAATGAAATAAATTCCACTTTCTGCCCAAGTTTAGCCACTCAGGGAAGAAACAATTACCTTGTGAAAATGGAGCACTCTCCCTATATTATCTCTTCATTAAAATATTCAAATGAACGTAACAACACTGTTATAAGCTCATTTATAAAGCAAAATAACATTAATGCATTTAACGCTAATGCATTTACCTCAGAGCGCTTCCCAGAGATGTTAAAATGTGAAGTTTATAAAATGTTCAGTGATGTTGAACTTGAATTGCAACCTAATGCTTGAATTGCTACATTTAACATTAAAAGCATGTTATTAATCTTCAATTTAAAGGAGACTAATTTTGCTCACTATAAAAAAACAGTTATGATGGGATTTCATTCAGATCGAATTTGCTGTAATTGCAATTCTATTAAATTAGAAATAGACATTTTATCCTGATATGATTCTTTGATGTCTTTAGTTTAAATGCTAATAAAAGCATTATCACCACAGGTGTGAGTTGCATTATGTGCAATAATTAGGACTTAAATTAAAGATGTGTCAAGCTACCCAAAAGTAATTTGGAAACTAATGCCAAAGAAAGAAACCAGGTGAAACTTTGGGGGCAGTTTACTTCCCCACTCCTTTGCCAACATCAGTTTCTCATTATCATACTTTTTTTAAAAAGAACAACAATGATAACATTAAGAATAATAACTTCAAGACACGATTAATTAAAGCACCGCAGACCAATTAAGTGGAACATTTTGCAGACAAAGACATTGTAGAAGAATATTTAATAAAATGAAAAATGTAAACAATACATATTAAGTAAAGGAAAAGTCATAATTAGTATGTATAGTATACCATCTTTATAAAATATGCATAGAAAAGTCTGAGAAGAAATACAACAAAATGATAATTAGTTATTATTAATCTTTAAGTGGGGGATTAAAAGGGATTCTTCTTTTAATGTTTTTATTCTGTATTTTATAATCATTTGTTATAATTAGCAAGTACTATTTTGTATTAAGGGGAAATCTTACAAAAGAACAAAATGTATTCAGTATGATTGAGCTTGTCATAATCAAAGACTGTGTCATGTTTCTTTGTCAGATCTAAACACTGAGATAAATTCACACAGATTACACGCTCCAGGGAAATGAATGAATGAATAAATATACGAATGAATGAATATGTGAGTTATAGGAGTTGGAGTTCAATATGTAGCTAAGAAGAAGGTGGCCAGAAATTGTGTCTTTGCCTTTTGTTTTTCCTGTGAAGACCTTAGTAATCTAAATCTCTTTGTTTTACTGAAACCCATCAGGGGAAAGATGGTCAGTATGACCCAATTATGCTCCTTGAAATGGACAGAATGTGGGGACAGAACCAGAAGATGTGAACTCAGCCTCAGTAGCTCAAGTGAGAGATAAAAATGTTTTTCTGTTTACACAGAAGTAAATTGACCTAGATATGGCAATGTAACATTAAACTTCTGGGTTTCTTTTTTGCTAATCTTTGTTAAATATTTTATCAATGTTCTCACCCACACTGTGTGTTAGGGAATGGACTATATGGTGTTAGGAAGGCAAAAGTAAATGAAGACATGTTTTCTGCCCTCAGGGTGGCTTCGAATAAAGGGAACAGGCTTTGAAATCCAACCTTCCTATGGTCCAATCCAAGCAGCACCAGTTATTAGCTAAGTAGCAAGTGACGTATGTCCCTTAGCTCCAATATCCACATTTTTAAAATGAGAAAAATAATAGTAGTAGTACTTTGATTTTTATTAAAATTAAACTCTATTGGGTTTTGTGAAAATTGTCAGATACTAAAAAGATAAGGTGACAAATAATAACCACTCAGAAAAAGGTAACCATGCTTGTGAAACAAAAAAGATACATAATAAAATATTACAAAACTGCAGAATAAATATACTAATGTGTCTTGCATTTGATTTAGGTTGGATTTAACTGATTTTCACATCTACCTGATTCTGTGCTCCCTAGTTGCTGAGGACCAGGAGGACTTTTGTGCTTATAGGAATTGAATTATATCAAGAATGGTTACAATTACTAGTAACAAAATTCAGGTGCTATTCTTAGGGTATTATGCCAGGGAGTCAGAAATTTTTCCTTCATGCCCTGCTGGTTACCACTTATTCTCTCTGAATCTTCAAGAGATGTCTCTAATGATTGTATATTAGCAAATAAGATGTTATAGAGTATGAGGCGTGGCCAGAAAAAGTCCAACCATTGTTAATACCATGAGAATGGTTTGCACAATATTGATGTAACCTCACAGCCAAGGAGAGCATACATGAACAATGACAACTTCACTCTACTAGTCAGTGGGGTTGGTAGATGCCATTGAGGGAACATGTGTACTGTGTGGCTGTCATATTCAAAAGAACTGAATAGCTACAGGAACACATCTACATCCAATTTTGTGATAAAATTGAACATTCCTCTGTGGAAACTATTGGGTTGGATCAGAAGGCCAAGCTATGGGCAACTGGTGACTGGCAGCTTCATTACAATGACACAACCACTCAGGCATCGAATCTCGTGCAGAGTTTTTCAGTGAAACATCAAATCACCCAGGTGACTCAGCCCTTCCTACAGCCCAGATATGGTGTCCTGAGACTTCTGGCTTTTCCCAAAACTAAAATCACCTTTGAAAGTGAAGATATTTCAGACTGATGATGAGACTAAGGAAAATATAAGACAGGGCTGCTGATGGTGACTGGAAGAACTGTGTGAGGTCCCAAGGTGCCTACTCTGAAGGGGACTGAGGCGTCACTGTCCTATGTACAATGTTTCTTGTATCTTGTATCTTCTTCAGTAAATGTCTCTATTTTTCATATTATATAACTGAATACTTTCTGGACAGACCTTGTGTGTTAGTCATCTACTGTTGTCTAGCAAGTTATTAAAAAACTCAGATGCTCAAAACAACACACACTCACCCTGACTGGTGTGGCTCAGTTGGCTGGGCTTCATCTGGCAAAGTGAAATGTTGCTGGTTTGATTGCTGGTCAGGGCAAATGCATGGGTTGTGGGTTTGTTCCCCAGGTGGGGTGCATACTAGAGGTAACCAACATTTCTCTCTCATATCAATGTTTCTCTCCTTCTCTTTCTCCCTCCCTTCCTCATTCTCTACAAATCATAAATAAAAGCTTAAAACACACACACTCATTATCTCACAGTTCATGTGGGGTAATGAAGTTAGGGCTTAGCTTTCCTGAGTCCTCTGAGTCAGCTTCTGCAGACTGCAATGAGAACATTGGCCAGGAACTGGAGTTTCATCTCCAGGTTTCACTGGGGAAGCTTCTGATCTCACTCACATGCTATGAACAGCAGGATTCAGTTCCTTGTGGCTGGTGGTTGAAGGTATCTCAGTTTTTCACCATGTGAGATCTTCATAAGGCAACTCACAACATGACAGTCAGTTGGCTTGTGTCAGAGGGAGGGATTGGAGAGAGAACAAGAGGGAGGAATCTTTGTAATATAATCTTGGAGATGATATTCCTCCATTTTGTCATATTCTATTCAACAGAAGCCAGTCTTTAAAAGATTTAAAATGCAACTTAAAAAACAAGAAGAAGCCAATCTTTAGGTCCAGCCCACACTCAGGGATTTGGGGCCTGGGGCAAGAGGATTACAGAGGGACATAAATATCAGGAGGTATGTAGCATTTAGGGCCTTCCACAATGGGGGCTCAAAAATCACTCAGGTGAAGTTTGAAACTGTACCCTACAAGACCCAGTTTTGGTACCTCAGGAAAGGCTGAGGTCTAAACAGCTAAAAGGCTGACTCCTACATTTTGTCCTGTGATTTGGAGCCTGGGGCCCATCATTCTCCGACATAATGAAAAAAAAAAAAAAAAGAGAGAGAGAATAGAGAAAGAGGGCATTGACAAGTCAGCCCACTTGCTACATGTTCAGGAAAAGGTGGAAAAGTGTGCAGAACCAGTCTTGGCTCTGTATTCTTTACAGGGACACACATACACCCCCCCACACACACACACTTACTATGGGCCAGCCATTGTTCTGTGTGCTCTGCAAGAATGCTATGAAATCAACACTATAGTTATCATCATCCCCATCACCATACTACCAATGGGGAAACTGAGCCACAGATGGAATGAGTCCCATGTTCCAAATTCACATAGCTAATAAAGTGATTAGGCTGGGTATAAACTGAAGCCCACTCTTGATTACTGTGATCTAAAATTTCCCTAGAGCCCACTAATTCAATCCAGTATCCAGTGAAAGTGCTGGGTCATGATTCATAAAATTAATACCTTCCCTTTTAGCTGAGAACTAAAAAGTGGCCAGGGAGATACATAAACTACTGGGGAATAAAGATACTAATCTGTGCCTCCAACATGCCATTATTTTCTAAATTCCTTAAAGAAGGATTACACAATGTTCTTCTCTGCTTTCCTCATGATACCTTGCACTGTGCTATGGGCACAGAAAGCTCAGTATGGGACAATTCAGTGATGACACTTTTTTTCTCACCTACATTGTCCAGAACCTTGGGCATAGTGTATCTTAGTAAGGCAGCTCTGACAAGCATCCACTTTGGCTACACCTGAGTTCAAATTCTGGAATTCCTACCTACTTAGTGTGACTTTCACCTTCCTGAGTTTCCCCATCATTAGAATGCAATAACAATGTGGCCTTGTGGGACTGTAATAGGGATCCCATAAAACTGTGTGCTGAGTACCTACAATGAGTAGAACTATGCATTCCATCAAAGGTAGCTGGTTTTATTCTTATCAACCATAACCCAGGATTTAAACATGGGACTTGGCTTTCACTTCACAATCAAACTTACCCAGCATAATTTCCAAAAATGTCACTATCCCCACTTAAAAGGCACCACATTTGTGCACAGTACTGAAATAGCACAACATTTGAATCTTTTATGCAAAGTAGGTTAACACTAACTACTTAAATTCCCCAACTCACATCTCAGTAGCTTAATATAATATTTCTGTTCCCTTTTCCTGTAAATCAGAAGTGGGCAGGGGGTCTCCTGAGCAGTTGTCCCCCACGCAGCTAGGTAAGGACCCAGCCTCCTTTGTGCTGAGGCTTCATCATGCTGGGGCTCTTTGCTTTCAGGCACATGGATGGAATTAAGCGAGCTCAACAGATCATACCAGACATGTTATGACTCCAGCTTCAAAATAACTTCCACCCTTCTTCTCTTATTCCTTTGGCCAAAACTAGTCACATGCTTTTACCTAGATACAAAGTGACTGGAAAATGCCATTTCTGTGTGTGTAGAAGGTGGAAATAAAAATGACCCCATCCCTGGAACCCTGTAGTACGGAAAACTAGGTAGACAGAAGGTAAGAAAAAGTGCAAATGAATACTATCTTAATATTACCACACGATTGCCACATTTACCATTTTTATCCTTATTACACGGTCTTATGACTATCATTTCAAAGGCTGCATAAATACAGTCTAGGCTGTGTAATCATTTTCTCAATCACTCCCCTGGCATTGGGCAGATATTTAGGATTGTTCTAATCTTATTCCCTAGAATGTTACAGCTTCATACTGTGAACACTGATAATATCAAACCATCTACCTCCAACTCAGGTGCATTGCTGGGCAGTTACGAGCAGAATGCCAAAATCAGCCAATGCAGCTCTCATGGCTCCTTAAGCTGAGGAATATTCACAGTCCCAGAGGCAAGCCTGACAGCTCTTACCCCAGGTTCATTGCCTCTGAATTACAAGGGGAGAGTTAGATATGTGCCTGAGTCAAATTAGACTTGACTTGGATTATATTTTCTTCCATAGAAGCAAACCATCTATATTATAATGTTCAGTGGTCAGTGTCAGGGAAGAACAGTGCAGTTTCAAATGATCACACAGCTAAAAATCCAAGTGTGGTAATGCTTTGCAGAAAAACTCACCTCTTTTTGCAGTGATGCACAGACCATGACTGCAATCTGGATGGCATGGGATTGCAAACAGAGTGCAAATAAAATGCAGATTTGTTTCCATTTCATTCCATTCCAACAGCAGTTATTCATAACAGCTTAATGTGCAGCCACTGCATTTCCCAAATGCAATGTGCTGAGGGTTTTGTGCAGTTAAAATTGGTTTTATAGGCAGGGGAAATGCCACCAGCACTGCAAAATTGTTGCTACACTTTCACTCTCCTGGATTTAACTCTCTAGTACGAGTATTTAAATCCTGGAATAGTTGTTGCCTCCATAATGCAAAATCTAAACTACCAGACTCAGAATTATGCTGGGAAATTCACATACACACAGAGAGTAGCTTACAGAATGCTATAAATTAAATATGAAGCCTCTTTGTGCTTTCCAAAAAAAAAAAAATCAGAGAATCAAAGGCTTGTACAAATTCTCCTTACTCTACTTGGAGACTTTGTTTCCCTTGTAAGCTTCTGCCTCCTGGGTCCTGACGCTATTCACATTCCTTTTCAATTTTTTGCAGTTTTCTGCAGGCAAAGGCTTAATAACAATCAACCTTAATGACTTTTAACTTGCCTTATGGCACTTTAAGACAGACCTGTCCACCAAATTGTAAAGGACATGGTGAGTATGGGGAAGAGAAGGAGAAACTGGGAGGCAAGATTGTGATCATTTTTCTGTACTTGGTGTAGCTCTTCAAAAGGAGTTCATTGTGATGACTTCTCCAATTTATAGCAGTGGGAAAACAGGCAGCAGATACTGAGATAAGCATAATCATTGCCAAGTAGTATGAAAGACTCATTGGTCAGAACATCATCTTTGTACATGAAAAATACACACACATTTATATTGTAACGTATATGCAAAAATATGTATGTATTCTTTATGTATAAAAATGATGTACTAACCCACAGAAGATAGCACTAGTTTTCCAGAATTGTACCTGGATTTAATCTGATTTATTTGTGTTGCTCTTGACTACTTTTAGTCCAATGGTTTGATAGTTTAATTTTCAGACTTTGGGATATGTCTGTGTTTTCCTGACATTGCCTCTATAATTCAGAAATCATTTTAAAATTCAACATTCTGTTGAACTAATGTTTTCTGATGAAAGTTCTACATAAACTTGTTTGAAGGTCGGGAGCCTTCCACAAATGCAGCATGTTCAACATGACCCAATAGGGTGGCATTGCACGTGCTCTGTTAGCATCCACGTTGGGGTGCACACAGACAAGACTGGAGTCCCCAGAGTTGCCACGAAGGCAGTTTTGCTGAAATCCGCTCAAACCACGAGTAGCAGTTTCCCCCTCATTCTCTAACCAGGATATTAAAGCAAAATGTGCATAAGCAAGGAATTTTGATTCAGTTTTTGGAAAGCAATGGCATTTAGCAAAATCCAGTAAATTGCCCCTTTCAGCACTAATAACATGTTCTGAGCTTTCCCCACTAGACTTTACGTAATGGTAATATAATAGGATTGCTATGGCAATTAAGTGGTTGCATATTTTTGGGCAACGGAGGGCATCCACCAGGGCACAAACCATTAGTAAAATGGAAACGTTGTCACACAATTGGTCCAGATCTGGCTCAGGAGTTGGGGACACATGCCACTATCCATTCTAGTTTTTCAGGAAGTTTGGGAGTGGGATTATAATGCCATTGGGCTCCCCTACTCACACCAGGACTGTACTGGGAAGGGTCCAGTGCAGTCTTTACATAGCAAATGACCACGAGTACCATTAAAATGTTTTACAAATATTTAATTGCACAGGTGCTGAACAAAGTAGATTATTACATTTTTTTTTTCTGATGGCTAAGGAATAGTATGTAGGAGGGCATTCAATACCTTACAAACACCAGTGACATTTTTGTTTGCAGAGAATTTTATGATTTCCAGACGAGGAAGTTTCTTGGGATCACTTTGTCCACCCCTCTGCTTTCTCTAACACATGCATACCAACTACTACATGAGATTTATAGATGAGAAAATATTACTCCCATTTTAAAGATGAGGATTTTACTTTCCAATGGCCAGGCCCAGCAACTTGAGTCCAAGAACTATGCCCTGCTGAGGGGGTGACACCTGGGGTAGGAAGATTGAGGTGGTCGTGTCCTCTTCTCCACGCCAGGCAGCCTGGCATCAGTGAGTCTCTGTTCTTTCTTTTTCATTTTTCAACTGGCATTACATGCCCTTGATAAAGTTAGATTTCAGCACATGGGTGATTGGTGTACATTATTCTGTGCTCTTTACTACATTTGAAATATTTCATAAATGACTAAAAATAAAATTAATTGATTACCTAAAGTAGGGATTATAACAATCCCAAAGTATCTTTGGGGGTATTGATTTTAGAACATAAATAGTGTATATCATGACACTTAATAAGTGCTCATTTTTGTGTCCCCATTTTTGTTATTATCATTCATATTATAATCTTTAGAGGAGTGGTAATAAGGCAATGTTCTTATAAGGTCTTCACACCCTGCCTTGTACCACTAAGATATAGTGTCATCAGGATGATTAGAGCCTAGAAAATAGGACCAAAGCAGTGTGCTTGCAGTTGTAGTGAAAGGTAGGCCAGGGGTCTTTGCACATGCTGTCTGTATCTTCTCCACCATCACCTATCTCCACGAAGAGAACTTGTTCTTTCTCCAAGGCCCTTCAACAAGTTTACATCAGTTGTTAACAACTCAAGCACTATTACTCAAGGAAGCTCTCTTTCATACACCAGACCAAGTTGGATCTCATTTTCATTGTGGAAAAATACATATAAACATAAAATTGAGCGTTCTAACCATTTTTAAGTGAACAACTCAGTGACATTTGGTACGTTCATAGTGTTGTGCAAACATCACCTTTATCTAGCTCTAGACTTTTATGACCCCAAAAGGGAACCTCGTGCCCATTAAGCTGTTACTCCTTGTTTCCCCTCCTCCAGCCCCTGGCAACCACTAATTTGTTTTTCTTCTCTATGGATTTGCCTATTTAAGATATTTTCATATAAATACAATCATAAAATGTGATTTTATGCCTGGCTCCATTCCCTTAGCATATGGTTTTCAAGGTTCCTCTAAGTTATAGCAGGGATTGGAACTTCATTCCTTTCGGAGAACACTACCAAGAAAGTAAGAACACAGTCCACAGAATTGGACAAAATATTTGCAATCATATAACTGACAGAGATATAATATCCTCAACAACTAAAAACTCTTACACTCAACAACAGAAAAAAAACCAATTAAAAGATGGATAAATGACTCAGGTAGACATTTCTCCAAAGAATATGTACAAATGACCAACAAGAACATGAAAAGATTCTCAGCATCATTAGAGAAGTACAAATCATAAACTTTCTTTCATTTAAAAAAATGTTTATTTATTTTTAGAGAAGGGAAAGGAGGGAGAAAGAGAGGGAGAGAAACATCAATGTGTGGTTGCCCCTTGCATGTCCCATGGTGTGGACCTGGCCACAACCCAGGCATGTGCCCTGACTGGCAATCAAACTGGCAACCCTTTGGTTTGGAGGTCTGTGCTCAATCCACTGAGCCACACCAGCCAAGGCTAAACTTTCTTTTTAAAACTCATCATACATCGTATTAATTGATATATTGTTCTTTGATTAATATCTGTGTCTTCCAATGGACTGAAGTTACCAAGGGGACTGGACTCTATTGTTGTAATACAGTGTTTGGCATGTGATAAACCTTCAATAAATATTTGTTGAATAAATGAAGGGATGAACAGGAGAAGCAAAGGGCTTTAGAGGGTCAAAAAAGGGAAAATATCAGCTCTTTCAAATTATAGAAACATTGCACATAGTTAGTTGGTGGGCTTCACATTCATGTATAAGGAAACAGCTTCCCCCTCCCTGCCTGACCTCCTCTCCTAGGTTGCATCTCCAAACTATGTGGCATCATGGTTTTTTTGATTTTGTTGTTAATGATGGCAGTGTTGACTACTGACTATCGTGAGTCAGGTATTGTACTTAGTACTGAGGATATGACTGTGAATTGATAAAACCATGACTTAAGTCTCGCAGGAACCCTTTGGCACAAATTTTACTCTCCTAGTTTGCATATGAAGAAACTAAGGCTCAGAGAATCCTTTGAATAAGTGTTTCAAGGACACTCAGACAGGAACCAAGCAGTTGTACATTTGAGCCACCTCACCTCACTGTCCCACACTCCTGGGCTGTTTCTCCATTGCCTCCGCATCCCCCACATCGAACACAGGACCTGGGGAATGGGAGATGTCAAAAAGTATTTAACAATGAGCAGTTGATAGTTAGAAAAGGAAGGAGAAAAGGAAAAAACTTTAAGAAAAGAGACTCAACTCTGGACTCACATTCCTTCTTAGGATGAAAAAATGATAACAATAGTTCATATTCACTGAGCCCTTACTATAAGCCAAGCTGTGCTAAGCACTTTACCATCATTGTCTTACTGAATCTAAACATCCCTTATAGGATTTGGCACTATTTAACTATAGTCATCCTTATTTTGAGTAGGAGGAGACTGAGGCACAGACAGGTTGATTATTGTCCTGAGGACCACCAAGGTAGCAATGAAGGGAACCAGGGTTTGAATTCAGGAGTTTCACATTCAGTAACCATGTCTCTAGGTTACAGGTGCCCCCAAAGCAGAGTATTACACAGGGGCTCAGACTAAAGAATCACAGATTCCTGCTCCTTCCTTCACATCCATAGGGAGTAATATTTTGTAGAAACAAGTGTTTATTGTTCCCTGTGTTTGTGGTACAAATTACCAATCACACATGGGGAAGGTAGAGGCTGCACTATCCCAAATGACTGGCAGGTAGGAACTCCTGCTTGTTGAGAAGAATTCTCTACTATCCCAGTGAGGAAGCCATACAACATGCCTACCCCTTGCAGATGGCTCTGGAGGCTCTGACAGTGGACAGAATCATGGGCACAGTACTGGGGAGTACCCGAGGGCAGCCAGCCCTGGTGAGTGGACAGTTGTATGGGCTACAGGGACCTATAAATAAGATGCTGCCTGGAAGAGCTGAAAGAACACAGGGCTTGGAAGGTGGATTCCAAGCTCAGTTCTGTGCCTAGATCACAGATGGTCACAGCTGAGCAGCATTACAAGTTAGTGCTTGCCTCAAAAAACATTGTCACTGCTCTTGCCACATACTTGCTGCTCCCCCAGACTTGTGCATTGCTAGCACCTCTCATTCTGCAGATCTGGACTGAAATATCATACCTTTCTAGAGGCCTTCCATGCCATCTGATCAAAAGTAACTCTCTGTCCATCATTCAGTAGCCCATTAACATATCTTATGTTTGTTGTAGCACTAATCGTTATCTGAAATTATCTCCTTTATTCTCTTATTAATTTGTTCATCAGCTTATTCCTCTCCATGTACCCTCTGTAATTGCTTTCCATGGTCATTGCTGGTACCTAGAATAATAATTGACATATGTTGAGAAAATAAATGAAGGAAGGACAGAAGGAAGGAAGAAGAGGAACTTGAGTTTTCACCAACTCTTTATTGTTTGGAGGAGACATCTGAGGTACAGAACAATTAACTGGCATGTTTAAAGTCACACAGGAAGTTAGTAGGAGAGCCAAGGTTTAAACTCACATCTGTTGGACTCAACGACCTTTATATTCTAAGATCTCTCACTGCTTTAATAGTTATTGTGCTCACATGTATGAAAGTTTCCTGAGATAATATTGACACTTTTGCATTAAAAATAATCCAACAACTCCTACCCTCTTCTAGAAACTTTCTTTATTATATCAGCTTGAGTCTTGTTGGTATTCAGCTGAAGTTTTTCTACAAGTATTTGAAACAAACAGAAGGGAGATATGTCTTGTTCCAATCCATCCACTATCCCACATCCAAAGAAGTCTTTGAAAAAAAGAATGGATAACTTAGGTTCTCACTCTGCACACCACAACTACTTCCTGTAATTGTTTAACAAATGGATGTTGTTATTTTTATTTTGAACAGTAAATAGAAGGGGGGAGCAAGGACTTTTTAAGAAAATTAATATCCAGACAATCTCTCTTTACTGTAGATTAGTTTTTGCTTTATTCTAGACACCCAAAACATTCATGTAAGAAAAGCATTCTACCTTTAATCATTTAAAAACATTCACTAAAAAAAAAAAAACAAAAACAAAAACTTAATTGAGGAAATGTGAAGCACTCTTGATCTCTATGAAAACACAGCCAATTACCAAGACACTTTCCAAATAACCCAAAAGCTTGTATAAATGTCTTTTAGCACTGGGAAAGTAAAACTAAATATTTACTACATGCCAAACAAAATTAAGATTTATTGGGCACCAAAGGAAAAAAGAAAGAGCAAGCTACTTCTGCGTGTTGAAATCCCACTGCTACAAAGAGAACAGGGCCTTTTGAAAAGAAAATGTTTTAACCATGTTTACAAGGGTCATTTCAATGTTTTTGAAATTCTGCTACTGAATAATGCATGTTACTCAAGTGAAAACATACACCAGCCAAGTAATGTCTTCTCAAAGAAAGCCTAGCTGCCCAGGTGAAAGAGCACAATCAACATACTGAGGCAGTCTGATTCCTTCCTATCCAAGAGAGGGTGGTGAGATGCAGAGGATGGGGCCTCAGCTCTTACACAAGGTTTGGAGCTAATTTTTGACTCATCAGGAAATTAGTTTGCAAGGAGGTATACATAGGGTTGTAGAGCATAAAGAGTGTTGGCCCGGAGGCTAGGCACTGTGGCACCAACACCCACTCATTCATTCCCTAGCAGGATACATTATTTAACTTTAGTTATGAGCTGTATAGGAATAGTGGTTTAGCTTTCAGAGTCTTCTGGGAAGATTAAATTAAATAGTATGTGTAAAGCACAGTGCCTGGCACATAGTAACCACTCAATAAAGTTTAACTATCTCATTAGCAGTAGTGTAGTACTGGCAGAGACAGCAATGTGACCACATATCCCCTGTGATCCTCTGTATTTCCAGCTTCCCTTGCAGGTAAATTGGGGCTGTGTGACTCATTCTGGCTTGGACTGCCAGCATAAGTCGTGTGGGTCATTTCCAGGCAAAGGCTGGTAGGCAGGTAGGAGTGGATGCCAGTTCTTAAAGCTCTCATCTTCTCCGCTGTGGCAATTCTGGGAGCCATGCTGATATGGTAGCATCACAAGATAGTATAATCCCCATGAGTCTGGTTTCTGAAGGATTATGTATAAGGAAGCCACCCCCATCCTCACCCCAGACCACATGGGACATAAAGTATGAATGGAAAATCCATCCTTGTTTTTAGACTAGTGAATTCTGGTTTGTCACTGCAACATGTCCAGTTTATGCTGCCTACTATGATTTATCATTATTTTTCTTATTATTCCTAGATCAAAGCAGACTGAAGGGGACCAGAAACCTGTCTCTCTCTCTAATTTTACTGTGAAAAAAAAATATATATACACACATACATACATATGCATTGCATGTATATATATTGTGAATATATGTACATACATTGTGAGTATGTATATATACTGTGAATATATATATATATATATAAATTTAATTCTTGATTCTTGATGGCTTATGGGTTTCACCAATCCTTAGAAGTGAATTTAAACAATTTCTGAAATCAGGAAGAAATGTATATATTTCTTTGCAATACATTCTTCCTACTGCTGCTTTTTTGTATTTATAAAACACCATCCTGCCCTCCAAATTCCCATTGTTCCTATTTCCACCATGGTAAAATACAAACGTCTTCCCCTGGCAATCAAGGTTCTCTGACACCTGCCCCTCATTCTCACTCTTTTCCAAACTTTCTACTGCAGTCAGGCTGCTGTGCACTTTGTGTCCACATCTCTGAATGATCTGAAAACTCTGAGCATCAATATCTTCACTCTCATCATATCTCTATCCTGGAATGCTTCTCTGGCTCCCTTTCCAGCTCTTTAAAAAATAATGCAGCATTAAATAATTAGCTAGAGTCTGATTTATTCATAAAAAGTGATGACTCTGACACAGGAAACTGAGATTTAACTGCTTTTAAAAATTCTCATTAAGGTTCTATGAACTTTGCCTTTGGCTTCTTTTTTTTAAATAATAGCTTTATTGACATATAATTGACATACTATATAATTGATCTATACATTTAAATGCTTTTTTATTTAGTCATCAATTTGAGCAAATATCATCACTATTAATTTTAGAACATTTTTATCGCCCCTTCCCCCCAAATATGTAACCATCTCTTACATAACATCATCTGTGTAATGCATCTATACAGTGTGACCACATTTAACCCAGTAGCAGCACTCACTCCCTTTTCCCCCTACCTCCAGACCCTAGAATCCATTAATCTACTTTCTGTCTCTATAGATTTGCTTATTGTGGACATTCCATATGGAGGCATAGTGTGTGGCCTTTTGAAACAGACTTATGTCATTTAACCTAATATTTTCAAGGAGCATCTATATTGTAACATGTATCAATATTTTCATTCTTTTTCAAGGCTGAGTGAATATTCCATTGTGTGGACATAGTACTTTTTATTTATACATTCGTTGGTTGATGAACATTCGGTTTTGTTTCCTTTATTTATTTATTTTTTACTATTTTTGAATGCTGTTGATACAAGCATTTATGTTATTGGTTTTTATATAGATGTGTGTTTTATTTTCTTGGGTTTTATTTTTATCTATATTTTATATAGATGTGTGTTTTTATTTTTCTTGGGTATATATCGACAAGTGAATTGGAAAGAAAAGGTTCCCTGGCCCAGTACTCACAAGTACTGAGCTTGTTGATGGCAGAAAAGAGAGGAGATACTTTTATTCTAGGAGCCAGAGGGTCCTCAGGAATTCCAGGAAAGAAATGATAATAGCTCCACTGGAAGTGTGTTCTGTTGCTGTCTTCACTTTATCTACTGCCTCTTGCACCTCCACAGGACCTGCTTAGGGCAAGTAGACACCTACTCTTGATAGAAGAAGAAAAGGAAGTACTGGCTACTCATGAGGCCAGTCTTGGTAATTAGAGTACAGAGTAAATGCTCCCCTTCCCTTTGCAGCAGGAATACAAGGGTGATGATAAAGATAACTGTCATCATCATCATTTCTTATGTAACACCTTCTTTGTAACCAGTCTATACTGCATAAAAATGTTTAAGCTTGACTTTCACCTCCTGGCTAATTTTGCTTAGCATAATACTCCCCAGTTCCATCCATGCTGTCGCGAAGGGTAGGAGCTCCTTCTTTCTTTTTGCTGCATAGAATTCCATTATGTAAATGTACCATACAAATACCATATGATCTCACCTTTAACAGGAACCTAATCAACAAAACAAACAAGCATAATATAACCAAAGACACTGAAATTGAGAACAGGCTGACAGTCACCAGAGGGGAGAGGGGAGGGAATTCCAGGAGAAAACTGGAAGGGTTTAGAGCAACAAGTATAAAAAACACATGGACAAAAACTAAGGGGGGGGTGGAAATGGGAGGGAGGTGGGGAGAGTTGGGGTGATGGGCTGGGATGGGAGCAGAAGACAGAAAACTGTACAAGAACAACAATTAAAATAAAATAAAAATATTTAAAATGTTTAAGCTTGAAAACAATCATATTAGGAAGATATTAATTTTCCTCTTCACATATGGCTCAGAAATTTTAAAGCAAGTACTCAAAGTCAACCAACAGGTATGTGAACAAAGGTATCCTGGTTTTAGAAGCTGCACCTTAACCCCTTTGCCATATGATCCTTAAGTAACTGTAGGGGTTCAGAACAAATCACCCCAAGATGTGTCTCTGTACCATGAAGAGCTAAGGGCAACCAAGACCCTGCAGGCTCAAGACAAACCTCTGCCCTAACACCCCTTGACTACCGAGGAGAATTTAAATTAGAGGCCTTGTCTCATAATAAGAGGTTATCAGAGATAAACTTTTTGACCTACGTGCAGGGCAGGGCAAATTACTAATTACTGAACATCTGTTCTCCTGATGTCTCAAAGTACCTTACCTCATCCTTAGCTCATAATATCACGTATACCTCATTTTAACTTTTAGCCTCCGAACCTCTCAGGTATGTGGGGTTCCCATACATATGTATATAATTAAATGTGGTTATTTTCTCTTGCTAATCTGACTCATGTCAATATAATTATTAGACCAGCCAGAAGAACCTTGGAGAGTAGAGGAAAGTTCCTTTCTCCCCCACCCCCATAGCCTAGGCTAAACCTCCCAAAACATCTATGAACTGAATTAGCATGTTCTATGTGTGTCCCAGAGTTAGTGGGTCCCCAAATATCCCCATTTGACTGAAGCATCATCCTAAATATGGCTCATTTGTTTAATGTATGAAAGTGACAACACTTATAGCCAGAAGAATTATTTATACATATGATACAGGGTGCAGCTGAGAGGGAGGCCCCAAAAGTAGGGATTTGGAATGGGGCCCAAAACTCAAGGTGTCCAAGAAATATTAGGATGTCCTCACCCCTTCCCTGCTCAGGTGTGAGCTGGGGAAAGGGACAAATGGAGCAGGGCCATTGAGAGCTGTTTTGCATAGTAACAGCTTTGCAGCTAACCTCTAGCATGGTCATTTAACGTATCTATAACCTTTAACTGGTTTCATAGATACGTTGAATAACTGTGGCCATGCTTTGAGCCAGGGAGAAGGGAGTGACTTCCACCCAAGATGTAACTGGGAGGCAACGCCCCCTGTTTATAGCACCTGTGTGAGAGCTTGGAGATGATTGGCTCCATGCCATGGGGCCATGCCTGCCCAGACTCACTATGGCAGCCCAGTAAAGCTGGAAGGATATGAGAGTGCTGGCTGGTGTAACTGATTGTGGAGGAGTCGGAAATGTGGCTGCAGAGGAGGATTGGTGCAAGAATTTAAATAGATACACAGCAGTTATTGAGGAGAGAGCCATGTGGCTTTGGCAGAGTGGAGACCCCCTCACAGCTTGGCCAGGGAGAGCCATGCAGTTTTGCCAGCGTGCAGACCCCCGCAGCTTTGGTAGAAGAGGACCACGCGGCTTTGTGGAGCTCCCTTTGGCTGTATGGCCTGGGAAGCAGAAGAGGTTTTGCCTGGAAGAAGGGTGAAAGAACTCTTGCCAGTAGGCCAAGAGAAGGTACCACATGGCTCTGGATTAATCAGAGATCCTGCCTGGATGGTGATACAGCTGACGGTGTCAGGAGCCTGGATCCAGGACGTTTGCTTCTTTTCCTGAGTTACGGTACCTTGAATTGGGGCAGGGGGAGAAGGAGGCACTGTGGGCGTCTGTGGGTATCCAAAAGAACTTTGATATCTTAATGAAGATATTAGGTCACTACTTTAAGTCTGTATAGCTTTCCTTTTCACAAATCTCTGGCATTGAGAGACATCTTTCCTAAGGTGGCAGACATAACGAACCTGGAGGGATCCTTTCGATAATTGTATATTGTCATACCCACCTGGCCCCTGCTCTGTAACACATATTTTAAAGTACATCAATTATTTTTCCAATTATCAAACTGACATGACTGAAATCACAAATCTCCACTTGCAATCAGAAATTAAAAGTATAAAATAACAGAAATTAAACATTTTAAACCAAGCTTATTTTTTTCTGATTCTGTATAATATCTTTCAGATTATTAAAAATGTATGTTTATTGTAAAATATGTATGTAGAAAAGAATGTAAGGAATTTGAAAACACCAGAGGAACAAGACAAAAAATCATCTTTAATCCTACCACCCAGAAACAACCACTGTTCCCATCTCTTTCTATTTGTTTTGAATTCATTGAAAGTGAAATTGGGACTATAATATAGGGAGGGAAGTCCCCAATTCTGAAATCATACAAGCCTGAATTTGATTCCAGCATCAACACCTCCTGGCTGTTTGACCTTGGTCCATTTAACTCCGAAAATTCCAAAAATTACGTCTACCTCGTAGGTTGAGTTAAATACTATAATACATATACAGTGTTTAATGGTGTCTGGCATGTGGTGAGGGTTTAATCACTGGTAGATGTATTGTTTAATAATAGTGCTATTAGTTTTATTTTACTGTGACCATCTCCTTCATATTATTCAATATTCTTTAAAACCATGACTTTATTTTGGTTGCCATGACTCTTATTGATATACTGTAATTAATTTAGTTACTTTGCTAATTAGGTCATGGGTACTTTTGATCTCCAATAAATTAAATAATGCTGCTTTTTCCATGTTACTCTTGAGAGAGTTTTTTCTCTCAAGAGTAACATGTTCATGTCAAAGTTCTCTGACTCTCCCCATCACTGGCCAACTCCGGACTGTCTTCACCCAATGCAGTGTGTCCCCGTGGGGAAAGACAAGCTGCTAGAGTCATCTTGCTTCCTTAGACAAAAGCCCTCCAATGGAAATAAAAATCAACCATTTCTTTTTCTAAGCAGAAGCCACGGTTGTTTGCTCACTCGGCAGCCCTTCTCTAGCAAGGGGGTAATTTGTGGCTTGAACGATTGAGACAAACACTTGCCGTGAGAAAGAGAGAAGTAAAATGAGTCGAGTCTGTAATTGGAATATTTTGTCTCATTTATTCTTGATAATGTGCCATATTCCAGTCCATCGGCCAGAGGCAATTGTTCACAGAATGCATTACACCTGGTATCAGTGCTTATGAAAATCAGATGTAGTTCATCATGATGTGCTTTTTAAAGCAAGGGTGAGCCATCTCTCTCTAGCCCCCCTCCCTTTCTCATTCTCTCTTTATTTTTCCTACAATTTTTTTTGTCCCCTGTAGGGTTCTAGTTACGTTTATTTGGAGTCCAGGGATGCTGAGCCATTTTAACCAAGTCTCTAGGTAATTCTTTCTGAATTTCCTGTGGGTAGTGATGGAAGATGGTAGGTTGGGGAGGGGGCAAGGGAGTCTAGAATTATTGGGAAGGATTATAGAATAGAATTGTTTTGGCAGCCACACTATTCCCCAACCCTCACCCCAGGCACCTCCTTCTGGTAGGGAGAGCATGGCCAGAAAGTTCAAATGAAGGAGATTGCTCCTGTTTTTTATTGTTTTATAAAACAACATGAATGTTTAAAAACCTTTACTTTCCTGAGTCTCTGCAGATTATAGAAGAAATAAAAGGACTGTGTATGGGCTGACTTTTCCAGGGAGCTCTGTCAAAAGTGATCCTGAAATTTAGATATTTATGAGGACCAACTGAGGAACCTATAAAACACATTCCTGGTCCCAGTCTCTGCTCCAAATAGTATGAATCAGAACTTTCAGGGGAGGGCTCCGGGCATCTGTATTTTGGGGTTCCTGAGGACTCTGAAGGAGTTAAGTTGGGAAACATTGGTCTGGGGCAGTACAGCTCAACTCTTGCTGGGTATCACCTGGGGGCCCTTATTTAAATGCAGATTATGATCCTGTACAACTCTCCCAGGTACTGGTGCTGCTGGTGCTCGCACCAAACTCAAGAGTAGCAGGGATATACAGGAGAGGTGAACAAACTCCACGCGCTCCAGATTTGGTACCCGTGACTCAAGGATAATTTATAAAAATAAATGAAAATAACATTTCATCACATATGAACATTCTACTGACTGTAGATGTCCATAAATGCAGTCTGATTGGGACACAGCCCCACCCATTGGTGCACCTGTCAACCACACTGCTTTTTCACAGCAAGCTGCAGAGCTGGGTAGTTGTGATAGAGATCATATGGCCAGAAGAGCCTACAATATTAAATATTTACTACATATTTGACTATTTACAAAAAATGTTTGTCAATCCCTGGTCTGGATCTGGAAGCAAAAAGGCAGAGGTGCCCTTTAAGAAAATGTATTACTCAGTAGAGCTGGAATATAGAGAATAAGACTGAAGATATAGTTTGTTGAATTTGAAAATCAGTAATATTCAGAACATTAATATTACAATAAAACAGGAGATGAACTCTGACAAGCAAAAAATCTCCAAATCTGTGTGCTTCCCAACCTCCACCTCCTGACCCCAATTTCTGACTTTGAATGGTCACATATTTGCAAAATGGCTTTCTTTTTTTCTTTTTATTGCCTACTAATTGAATTAGAATGGCTAAAAAAAGAATACCTTCAGGCTCCAACGTAGTTCTAGACTCTAGTAAGAAAGGGTGTAAGTGAAAAAAAGTAGAGTGTGGTTCATCTTCATCAGGCAGCTGTAATCTGGAATCCAGGCTCTCTTTTTTTATGTGTTGTATTTCCTTATAATTATTAAGGGCGTTAGTGATAGAATTTCCATAGATGAGTCCTTTCAGATGTTAAAGAGAAAAACCAAGGGCCTAAAATAATGTCACTCATGCTAAAAACCCATGATACCAAATCTAGACTTAATATCTGACCTAATTGCTATTTAAACATCTCCCAGAAATATTAATCAACTGGTTTCTGATCAACACCAATGAGCTAATGTTTTTTATGTGCCCTCTCTACTACCTCACTCTTGACCCCATAGAAAGAAAAGGCAATCTGCATGATAAAACCCTTGCCATTCCCTTCTCCCCCCAAAATATCCTGGTCTAAAAAAAAAAGTCCTTTCTTTCTTTTCTTTTGTTTATAGCTCTCCTGCCCCACCCTTTTTCCTTATCAAAACCTCCATTTTGTACAATCCCTTGGAGAGCTCTTCTAGTTGCTAGATCAGCTGCTGCTTGATTTATGAGTTCCTTGACAAAGCCAATTCCATCTTCAGAGTTACTCCATTAAATTTTGTTTGTAAACAGAGAAAGGAGTCAAAGGTAAATTTCATTTACCTTTCCTAAAAATGTTTCTTTCTTCTTTCTCGACCCAATGTGGTTAGGATTGTGTTACATGGGGGCATAGAATAGGTGGAAGTGACTCAGAAAGATTTGCAAACTTGTACAAACAATCTGTAAAATGACCTCTCATTGAATTTAAAAAAAATTTTTTTTTGCCAGCAAACTGATTTCTTCTTAATTTTGTTGCCACAGGATCCTAGTAGCAGAGTTTGGAGGCACATTGAGGTTGCAAGCTTTTTTTTTTTCTTCTCTTTTTTTATTGTATTTTTTCCCATTACCATTTAGTTCCCTTATACCCACCTCCCCCCAACAATCACCACACTGTTTTCTGTGTCCATGAGCCCTTTTTCCTTTTTTATGTTTTACCTGAAAACATTGAGGAAATGGTGAGCACTTACAATACAATGAATATAATGATCAAAATCCCTCTGGCTTGTTGTAACTCTTGCCTTTAAATCAACCAAAAGATGTTTGGAATTGGAAACTATTTGGTCATTCTCTAATTGATTTGACTTCTGGTAGATAAAGGATATTTTTCCTGTGCAAGAAGTTTAGTTATTTCTTCAGCACACAGGGCTGTATTTGCTTAAACTCTATTGATGTTCAATTTCATGCCGGAGTTCAGAACTCTTAAAAGCCCAGCCAGACACTGTCAGCATCCTTACCATAAACCTGCTTCTTTCCCCCAGACAGGAATGTCATTCTTTGATCTTTTCTCAAGCTCCACTATAAGACTAAAAACAAACAGAACAAACAATCAAGAGAAAACTCTTCCTAAGCTTCTCCCTGTATAATTATGTCAATGTCCTCGCTTCTGTCAAGTCTCCGATGACGGACAAGATGAACTCCAAGGCCTCCTTCTATCTCTTCTTTCCCAAAGCTCTCTTTTCCTCTCCTTTATTTTTTTGTAAAGGGCTTGCAGCCCGTGCTCCTAGCTTAGGCTAGGTGAGAGGCTCCAGCTACGAAAGAAACCAGAGGTAAAAAGCCATTTATCTTGGAACACTGTCTTTCAAAGAGAGGTGACATATTCTAGCCAGGACAGAATCTTTTCACTTCCCTGTAATGGTTCCTGACAGCTTGAGCTGCAAAATATTGCTGAAAAGCCTCTTCCCTTTTTCTCTTTCACCAGCTCGCTCTCTCTCTCTCTCTCTCTCTCTCTCTCTCTCTCTCTCTCTCTTCTAGGAGAAAAAACTTTTAAAAGAGAGAAAGAAACATCAAAGGGTTATTAATTTTTTAATATGTCTACTGAGCCCAGCACTCCGGTAAAGATAAGGTGAGGGTGAGGGCAGGGAAAGCTAGACTAGGAAGCAGTGCCTAGGAGGGAGAAATCCTGTCACTGCTAGTTACGTTCATGCCCCTTGCTGAATGCTACCCCAGAAATGGAATACTTCCATGTGAAGAAATAACAACTTGACCTTTTTCCATTTACACTGAAAGAGTAACCAATCCTTTGTGAAATTATGTAAATTACATTTTCTTCACTTCTTAGCCATCTTCTCCATAATTTTCATAACTGAAAGAGAAAACTATGGTCAACTGCAGAGGTCAGTATTAGCTTCCTACTGTTGTTATTATAAATTATCACAAACTTAGTAGCTTAAAAAATCAGTGAATATCTCTGAATCAGGAAGAAATATCATGAGTTTTATTTTTCACTTTGCTGTTTTCTATGTTTTCTACATAATAAGCAGTGTTCCTTTAGTAAATCAGGAAAAATGAAATAATAACATAGAGGCACATAGTAAAGTCTTTTTAAATAAGTGCAATGTAAATGTCTATGACACTGGGATATGCTGTCCTCATAGCCATCTGTAGGCTAAACTGTATTATACCCACTTTACATATTTGGGGTTTGTGAAGGAACTTGACTTGCCCAAGGCCACAGGTACTGAATGTGTACAGAGCTGACACTTACGCTCAGCCTAGGAGTTATAGCACCCATACAGTGGGGTCAAAACAAGTCTGCTCACTGCCCTCAGGAGTTTTTAAGGCAGATGTAAATAAACCATTACAAAGAAGTGCTATAATGAGGAAGTGCTGGGAAATTAGATTGGAGAGTCAAAGAAAACCATTTGAAAAGGTGCTATGTAGCCTTGAACTCATTTTACATAAGTAAAAATTAGTGAAAGACAAAGTGAGTTCATTCACAAAGGTCCTAAGAACATTTTCTAATTCCAAGTTCAGTTGTGTTCTCTCCTCTGTGTTCAACTGACCTTTCTTCCCACTCCTGGTTAGCTAATTTCTAAATAAATAACCTCCAAAGGGACTGTAGCCAGTATCACCTCTAAGATTTTTGGCTTGTTTTATTTTAACTCCTAAAGAACTTATAAATCAATTTTCCTGCAGGTGGTTCTTGAAAATACATGAGTGGGGAAAATCCAGATAATTTTTTTTTGCTTCATTATTAAAAGAACAAAACAAACAAGTGAAACAGTAACTATAACAAAAACCCAACACACTCTGAATATGGCTTACAGAACATCTCAAAACCAATTTCCCCATTTATGTAAGACTCCAGACCGCCAGCATAGATGGCCTAAAGCCCTACCACTCACAAATGTGTGGAATTGATTGCACCCAGTTCCTAAAGAATGCACTTGCATGCTGGTTATTTTCTTCCTTCTTTTATTTTTATCTTTACTTTTTATATTTAAAAGTGATTGTCAGCCAGGGCACCCCTAAAACTGAGGCTGTGCTACTGTGCAGAAATGCAAACCCATGGGCCTGCACCATCATTAAAATGCATTCTCATCGGGAAGAAGACAGTTAAGGTCTGAGCCCTTCAGCTTAAAGGGCTTCCATGGAAATGTGTCAGCAGTGGAGGCTGAAAAGTTCACACAACAACTCGATTCACAACATTCTGTTCTCAAGTCACAGTTCAAATCCAGTTGTCTAAAGTTGATTCAATTCAATAGAGTGAGACTTCTCAAGCAGTCGGGGCAAGCCGACCCCATTATTCTTCCCCAGCAAAGTGGGCACGCCAGGTTTGGAAACTTTTGAACTGTGTCCTCAACACTCAAAATCCAATTTCCCAGGCTCCTTCACTGAAAAAAATAGGACTAGAAGCCAAGGGCTGCAAAGGGGGAGACTAAGAGGATGTTTTTCTTTTATGTCCTTGCTTTTAAAAAGGCAAATGACTTTTTATGAGAATGCAGTTTAAACTTTGTTCAGCTGCTATAGAATTACAAGAAATATGCTTGCTAGTTTAGCTGGAGTGGCTAGCAGTCATGGAATTGTATTTCCCTCTAGATTAATTTCATTTTCCTGTTTCCCACAGTAACATACCTTCCATGCAATTCTGATTTCATTTTTGCCTTCTGACATCTTTAATTTGCTTTCACCACTTTCATTAATAAGGTTCAGGATGCCAGGCATGGGGTATAGGAGAATGCAGACATGCCAGGGTTGCCCAGTCTTAACTTTCTAATTTCTCTTGGTTTTCATGATACTGCTTTCCTTTAGTTACTCTTCTTTACTCATTCAGATAGACCTCATAACCCTCTTCTAATTGCCTTCACTGGTTTCCTGCTACCTGCATGTTACATGTTTTTCTAAGTTCTATCCTGAATTATCTCGTAAAATCCCTTGCCTTGCAAAAATACAAGTCAACCCATGAATACCCAGATTCTAGCTGCATATCTCCAGAGGGATATGCTATAGACACCACAAATTCAGTCTACCCCCAACTGAAGCCCCTACCCTTTCACCTCTTGAATAAAGTGTAAACAAATAGAAAAACAAAATCAAGTGATATACTAAAAAGAGGAGGAGCAATGTTTTACCAACTTTACTATCAATGGACTTGACAGCTATGTTAGGATAGAGTGGCTAGAATCTTCAAACATTTGCCTGTAAATTTTACATGGTTCTTTCTCTTTATGGAGTAAACTGATTCAGGTCATTTCTGCTAATTTCCTTCTTGCCTATAGTCTCTGAATCAGTTGCACATTGATTTACCCTCTAGTGGATGAATGTTAGATAACTTGGCATCCTCAAGAGTGCAGTGCTGAGAGTGTGAAACACTGCAGACAATTCTGGAGGTGTTTTTTGTGTTGGATGCCAGAAAACTAGATGTTATTGATTTGGGCCATCTTTGAGAACCTCAGTCCAAATGTGCTCCTTTGAGACATAGCCTTGATGTCTCCAGTGGAGGTCCTTGACTTCTTTTTTATGATACCTTGGAATTTACAGGAAGATATAACAATGATCTGAATTGGTTTTTCACATAAGGAAATGGAGGCTTAGGTCTATAGAGCTGGTAAGTGATAGAGGTGAGAATCAAATACACATTGATCTGAACTCCAGATCTTAGTTGCCATTCTCTATCTGCTTACCCCAATGGTTCTCTCTCTTAAGTACCTTGTAAATCAGTTTGTTTTTTCTATGTTTTCACTGCCACAGCTTTATTCTAAGACCTTTATTTCTTACCTAGGTCATAGGAGTAGTGTCTGTGTTCTTATTTCTTTACTGTTGCTTTTCTCCAGTCTCTTCCTGTTATCTTTCTAAAATCAATATGTAACTGTACTCTTTCCCTTTGGCCAAACCTAGTCCATTATTTTTTTGTTTTCCCTTTTTCACATTGAGGTAAAGCTCATATAACAGGAAACTAATCATTTAAAATGTACAATCCAATAGCCTTTAGTATGTTCCCAATGTTGTACAATTAACACCTCTATCTCAATTCAAAACACTTTTATCACCCACAAAAGAAACTCCATACCCATTAGGAAGTTTTTCTACCTTTCCCTCTCCTCTCAGCCCCTGGCAGCTTTAAACCTACTTTCTGTCTTTATAGATATTCTGGACATTTCATATAATGGAATCATATAACATGTGAAGTTTTGCATCCTTTTTTGGCATTTTCAGGGTTCATTCATGTTATTGCATATATCACTACTTTATTATTTTTATAGCCAAATAATATCCCATTGTATATAGATTCTATGTTTTCTTTGTATATATCATTCATCAATTGATTTTGCATTTGGGTTGTTTCTACTTTTGACAATTGTGAACAGTGTGGCTATGAACATTCATGCACACGTTTTTGTTTGATTAATTATTTCTGATTTGGGGAGGTATATAACTAGAGAAGGAATTGCTGGTGGGTTTCTGATCATATGGTAATTCTGATTCACCTATTGAGTAACTGCCAAATTTCAGCAGCTGAATCATTCTACATTCCTACCAGCAATATACAAGGCTTCCAATTTCTCCACATCCACACCAATGCTCGTTATTTTCATTTTTGTTTATTTGTTTCGCTCCTTCAATTATAGCTGTATTATAGTTCCCTAGGGTTGCTATAACAACGTACCACAAATTGAGGGTTGTAAGACTTTGCCCCTAGTTCACTTTCCTCCTACAAATCTACATACCTACGTTTCTTCTTGGGCAAAAGGAAGACCATGGATAGTATCATCTCTAAGGTCTCTTCCAGGCTCTACAGCCTATGTTACTAAGTCCTATCCTTGAAGTTATACGCGTACACAGGTCTTTTGTGGTAGGTCTTCTGCCCTGAGATGAACTTGTTTGACATAGGTTTTCCCATCTAGGGTATTGGGATAATAATCCCTCAGGGCAGGGATGTGGGAGCCAGGGCACTACAGCCCTCAGGCCGGTCAGCTCTGGATAAAAACAGCTTTCTCCACTTAACCCGGTATGTTATATAAATATCATTTTTTTTCATGTGTCATGCATAAGAAGACTGGGAAACCCTTACTGTTAGAAGGCGGTATGGTCAAACTGAAATAAAAGCTTTTGGTCCCAAACAAAAGTCCTAGTGTTCTTTCTGTCTTCCTCCTTCAAGCGTTAGTTTGAACTCTTTTCCTTGTTGGAATATCTCCTTATCCTTTAGAACTGTGGTAAGCAAAACTTCTTTGGAAGCTGTATCAGTTGGGTCTGGTCAGGAGACAGAAATCACACCGGTTATCTTAACAGAGAAGATTTAATACAAAGAATTATTAAGTAGGTATTGAACTAAAAAGGCAAAAAGAACACTGAGATATCACAGGTGAGCGGCTACCACCCGTAGGGCTGAAGGAACAAAGGGAAAAGGTAGGAATTGTTAAAATTTAAAGGATTGGAGATAGAGTCCTGCCAAGCTGGGGCTGACCTCTGCCTGCAGGCACTCTTTGGCTGGTACTGGTCTCTGAGCTCAAAATTGTGGAGGGGGATTTTATCTGAGGAGGGGACTTGTATGAGAGTATAGAGATACAAGCCCCCCCCCTCACTTTTATAGTGAGGCTGGTTGTATGATTAATGGAGAAACTGATCATTGGAATCAATTGCTACTATTGGAATAAATAGAGCAGAGGAGCCATGCTGGGATGGTGCAGGTAGAAACAGAAAGCAGGGAGGAAGCCAATACTACCTAACAGGAGCAAGTCACTTCGTCCTTCTCCAGCTTTGCAGGCTCCCCAGGGAACCTCCATTCGCAGGGTCTAACCAGCAGCTACTTGGCAAAGCAGAAATATGGTTTGCCCAGACTCAGTATCACATTACAGTGTGTAAAAAAGTAGGTTTGAAGCTAAAAGGCAGTAGTACAGAAACTAGTACCAAACCCCTCCTCAATATCTTTTCCTTCCTGAAATCAATGAGTCCCTTTACTGCTCCTGCAGTCCCTCACATCATGCTGTTTATGAATAATCTTTATGTTCCTCCTATTCTCTTTAGCTACTTGAGAGTGAGGGTTGCATTTTCTTTATTTCTATGTCCTCAAATAATCTAGCATCCATATCATAGTAGATGTTCACTAAAAGTCTACATGGATGAATGAATGGCCAGAGCAAGCAAGGAAACAAGGAAGCCCATGAGAATGACCCTTATCAGGACTTGAAAAGAAAGCATTGGAATGAAGCCAAGATGAAAGATGGCAAATGAGGCCCATGACAATACTGTCTGATATCTTGAATCTAGTCTTGTTCTTCCCAGTTGCATTTTTTGTAACTTGTGGCAAAAGAAATAGTGCTACCACAGCAGGCAATCAGCCAGGCAGAGAAAGAAATTCACTGTGGTTGGGAGGATAATCAGAAACCTGATAGAACCAAGGTACTAAAAAACTGATTGACAACAGTGAGGCACATTACAGGAGCCATGAACAAAGGTATTAGGGTGAAGGGCAAAACCCTTTACCTGGAATACAAAACTCTTCACACACGTGGTCCTGCCTACTCCTCCAACTCTGTTGCTTAAGTCAAATACTGTTCAGCTCAGTCTCTGAGTCACTCCCTATAGCTTTTCTCTGCCTGAAGTTCCAGGCTTGACCCACTTGATTAATTCTTAATCATCCAGAAAAACTCAAACCAGTTGTCTTCTCATCAAGCACTTTTGCTTCCCAACTGCATCTGTGGCTCCCTATTCTTTTTCCCCAAAGACAGTAGACTGCAGTAATTAATCCAGGTCCTGGAGCCTGGATGCAAAGCCTGACATCATCATTTGCCAGCTGGGCATATTAACTTTGCCTCAGTTTCCTCATTCATAAAATAGGTAAAATGATACTCCCTATTAAATATTTGTGACCATTACAACACAGAAAGCATTTAAATTGCTTAGAACATTGGCTAACACATATAATGTTGTCATAAACACTGATGACTTGTGCTATTATCACATTGTATTGTAATCGTTTCTTCAAGTGGAATCTCTCTCACTAAGTCTTAGCAGGGATTTGGAGTCATTCATTGTTGTCTTCCCAGGCCTTAGTGCATAGTAGATGTTCAATGAATACCAGATATGAACAAGGAAGAATGAATAAGTTAGAATTTTGATTAAGTAGCTTGCCCAAGGCATAACAGGTTTCCTTAGTGGAACTGCCTGTCTAATAAGAAATTCACAGAAAATTCCTGTTACTACTCAAAATGTTTCTGCATTGGAGAAGCATTTTTTCCTGTAAGAACACTCTAGTTATGGTAGACATTAAGACTTTCTTGAAAAACTGACTCCAGGTTGATTCAGCAAGCATCAGAGCCCCTATAGGACCCAAATGCAAATTGTAGTAGGCAGGGCTCTTTTGTTCAACAAGAATAGAAGCTCAACTGGAAAAAAAAAAAAAAAACTTAGAAAAAAAAGAAAGATTTGTGAAAGGGTACTGGGCCAGTGTTGACTATAAGGAATTAGCTCGGCCTGGGGACCAATTGGAACCAGGGGTCTTTACTTTTTCCATCTGTTATTTCATTGATTTATTTATCAATCATTGGACTTCTAATATTTTTGTTTTGCTTCTTTACAAAGCTACAGGTTGTCTCTCCTAGTAGAACATCAGTAATTCTAGGTCAGGCACTTTGTATTAGTTTCCTATGAGTGCTATAACAAATGATCACAAACTTACTGGCCTGAAACAACACAAGTTTATTCTTTTACAGTTCTGGAGATCAAAGTCCAAAAGTCTATAGTGGCAACAGGGCTCCAATGAAGGTGTTAGCAGAATGGAGTTCATTTTGGAGATTCTAGGAGTGAATTTGTTTCCCTGTCTTTTCCAGCTTCCAGAGGCTACTCATATTCTTTTCTTGTGGTCCTCTTACCATCTTTGAAGCCAACAGCTTTGACATCAGCATCTTCAAATCTTTCTGCCTCTAAACTTCCTGTCTCTTTCTTATAAGAACCTTTGTGATTATACTAGATCCACCCGTTTGGACAATCCAGGATAATCTTCTCATCACAAGGTTTTTAATATGATCACATGTGGAAAGTCTCTTTTTTCCCATATAGATTAACATTCACAATGTTTTGGGGATTCTGTTACGGGTGTCTTTGGCTTGTGGGGAGAAAGGAAGCTTTATATGTCTCAAGAGTCAGCATAATGTCTATAGATAATAGTGTGAAAAATATCACCAATTGAATGAGTTAATAAGAGAGTGAAGATACCTGTCTGTATACTACTTTCAGTCTTTCCCTTCAAACAGGCTTTCTCTCTCTGCAGGAAAACATGCATATCAATAGTTACTGAATTTTATGGCACCCTCCCCGCTGCCCACCCCATACTACTGCTCCTGGGAAGATGCTTACTTAATTCCTTTCTCAGTTCCTTTTGAAAAAAGAGTCTTGGAGAATGATTCTGATCAGTCCTATTTGGTTCAGGCCTGTTGCTAAGCCAACTGGGTATGAAAAAGTAGTTATTCACAGTGTTTCTCTCACCTAGTTAAAATAAGAACACAAGTAGCCCCATAAATACTAGGGTACTTTAGCATATAAAAAGTTATTTTTGTATAGGTAGTCAGTCCATATTCATTATCCAAATGATATAAGAAATTATGAGAGGTGTGTACCAACTGTGAAGATAATCACGTGACAGTTGTTACTTTAATAAAATTTGTGCCCTTTACTCCCTGCAGGAATTTACTTCCTAATGATTGATCATTGCACAAGAATGCCAGCTACATATGGATCTGGTTATGAAAGTTCTAGATGAGTAATTTTTTGACCTATCTGACACAATACCTCCTCTTATTAAAAATAATGTCTACCCTGGACAGATAGCTCAGTTGGTTAGAGAGTCATCTTGATATGCCAAGGTTGTAGGCTCAATTCCTGGTCAGGGCACATATAAGAATCAACCAATAAATGCATAAATAAGTGGAACAACAAATTGATATTTTTCTCTCTCTCTTCCTCCTTTGCCCCTCTCTAAAAATAAAAGAATAATGCCCAATTCACCTTTTACAATCCTGAAGTGAAATTCATAAATAATATATATGCCTGCACAATTTTGGCTACAATAAATGCTCAAAATGTAATGTAAAAGAGAACAAAAAGTTAATTTATAACAAAATAATTTTTATTTCAACATGTTAATTTGCTGGCACAGCTACACTATAAAATATCAAACTCCCTCACAAAACCCTAAAGTGTCAGTAGGAGGTACTTCTATCTCTGTCAGAAACCACCTGCTTGATAAAAACTCTCACCCATGCCAATTAATTTCTATCAGGTAATACTGTTATAATCCTTTATGACACTTACTCCTATCTAAAGCCATCTTGTTCAGTTATTTGTTGACTTATTTACTAGCTCTCTCCTCTCCTTGAATATAAACTCCATGATATTAGGAATTTTGTCTCTTTCAATGCTCAGCACTATATATATTTGTATGTATGTATATGTATATATGCACATTTATATGTGTTTATTGAATTAATAATTAAATGAATGCTCATTTTGGCAAGCCAAAGCACTTCTGAGCTGGAAAGTCCTTTTGTGACTATCTGATTGATGACACCAAAACTGAAGGAAGGTGGAATTTACTTGCACAGGGTTACAGAGCTAGTAAATAGATAAACTCAGATATCCTGACTCCCAATCCATGTCTTTGCATAAAGCCATCATGCATGTATGGATTAAGTTTAACCTTCAAAAACCAAACAGAGGGATTTTCAGTTATGACACTCTTACTTCTCTTTATCCAATTAATCAGGCAATGGGGATTTAAATATAATTATTTCTAATGAAGATGAGAAATATTTAGTATATCCTAGCTGGCATGAGATAGATTTCACTTCCTATTTTTTATATCAACCTCTCACATCTGTCCTATATAAACCCCAAACTGCCCACTCTGGGATGCTAAGGTAGCACTTCCTCTCTAGTGATTAACCAATCCAGCAAGTGCTTTCTATTTTTTCCCAATCAACCTTCCAGGAAGACAAATTTCTTGTGGAGAAGAAAGCCAGGGTATGCTTTGCAGATGGCATGAAAAGAGGAATAGTGACAGAGAGTACATACTGCTGAAAATAGCATATGCCAAGGGCTACTTTGCAATATTAGTTTATGAATTTTGCCAGCTCAGTAATGTGTTAGCAGCCATAAACCACTTGGAAGTTTTCCTTGTTTATTCTATTCAAAGAGATGTTGCATCTTAGCATACAAAGCAATATCCAACAGCAGTTGGGTCTGCTTAGATTTAGAACTGAGCTGAGAGAGCAGTTTATATTTGCTTTTGATTTCTCTCTGTAAGAGAAATGCAATGATTATTTCCAGCAACTTTGAAAGTCATATTCTAAAAATCAGAAGAATACAAGTGAGAAAGCAATGCAGGTGTATGTAAGAAAGATCAAGAGTAAGAAAGAGTCAATGATTTGTTTCTGGAAGCTGCTGACCCATTTACAATTTATTTCAAGCTCAGAAATCAAGCCTGTAAACTCACCCAAACCAATGTGGCTATGAGTTAGTAAAGGACATATTTCAAGTGTAGTTTAAGATTAGGTCTTAAGAAATCCCTCCACCACATCCCCAGCCCCCACCTGCCTATAGTAACCACCACTCTGTTTTTTATCTGTTAAAAAACCATTATCCACAGTGAATTGACCTGCCCACAATCCTGAAGTTAACTAATGGCAAGTTTTAATGGAAATTGGTATAACAGGATTGTCCTACCCACCACCCATGGGCTACACATGGCCCAGGATGGCTATGAATGTAACGCAACACAGAATCGTAAATTTACTTAAAACCTTTTTTTTCTCATCGATTTTGTTGGTGTTTGTGTATTTAATGTGTGGCCCAAGACCAGTCTTCTTCCAGTGTGGCCCAGAGATGCCAAAAGGTTGGACACCCTTGGGAGGTTTAAATTCCTGCTTTTTTGCTTGTCAGTAGCACTCTCTTGAGCAAGTTTTTTGACATCTATGTGCATCAGCTTCTTTTTTTATCTGTAAAATAAAGGTGATATTAATAGTGCCTACCTCCCAGGGTTGGTGAGGACTGAAAACTTCTGAACGCTTTTCAGTGTGGTCCTTCACACAAATAACATGCTTGATAAACAGCAGCTTTTATCATCTTTGGTTATCTTCATCATCATTATGATTGTATAGGGTGGGACAAAAGTGCATCTACAATTTTTTTGTATGGAAAATAATGCAACAATAATAAATAATAATACAAGAATGAACTCCATGTTTCATGTACTCACAACTGTAAAACTACTTTTGCCCCACACTATATTTATTCCCAGTTCTATGCATGGGTCTTGCCCTGCTTACAAAATATCAATTCCAAAGTTTGAAACACAGAGTTGTTCTAATGGGGAAACAGACTAAAAACTGAATGAATTGTCTTCATAACTTGTCTATACTACATTAAAAAGAAACTAATATGTTTTTATTTAGATAGGCATCATATGTGCAAGGCTTGAGTTTAATCCTTTAGTCATCAAACAATGAGTTTTTTTACAACAAGTATTTGGTTCAAGTTTTTTAAATATCAAGGGAGAGATATCTTTTTATTCTATTGACCTAGCTGGTTTGTCTCTTTTCTTTCCTTTTTAATTACTAGAAGAAATTTGAATGGAGGAACTACTCTTTTGGCTGGCTGGGACTGAACTGCAAAATTAAAAAAATTATTTTACTCAGATTGCCAGTAAGCCACTGGGGTTTATGTAAACTACAGTGAAGTGATAAAGAGACAATTTGACATCAGATCTACATATAATTAGATGCCCAGCCAACCAACTAGTTTGTTCTCCATTGTTATAAGTCTAACTTTCTAACTACAAAGTTGAAGTAGAAGATTTGTCAGACTCATACCAGAGAATTAGAATAAAAATGTGATGACTAACTACTCTCATTGTAGAGGCAAGCTTGTTAATAAAGTTGTGTGAAGTTTCTATACGTGGACAAATTAAATGTAAACAGACTGAGCAAAGGGTCTAGTAAACTCTTGTAAAGTAGGGGTTGACTTTCCTTGTTATTGCTGCATCCTTAACACATAAAGTGGCACATGTATGTTTAATTAATATGTTGTGAATGAAATGAAAGAATGAACCCACCTTGCTTAGCTACATGCAGCTAGACACTGGGCATACATACTTGTTATCTTATCCTTGTGGTCCAATGGCTACTAGGACTTTCATATGGGTGGGGAATGAGAGGCTCAGAGAGGTGATGTTGCTTCATGGTGACTCAGCTGTAAATTAGAAAATGCACAATTAGAATTCAGATCTGAGTACAAATTCTCTATTTCTTCCTTTACAGATACTTCCACCTGAACTATGTTGCTTCAGTGATGGAAATTCACCTCAATAGAAATAACTTTAGGGCAGAGACTGTCTCAGAAAACAATGAGTGCATCATTAGCTCTGTGTTAGTAGAGGAAATATTGGAAGAAAGCTTTCAAGCATTGGAATTGGCACAGGGTATTGGGCAGCATGAGGTTTAATGTTTTCACCATATATGACACATCAATTGCTTTTTGATTAATAACAGTAATTCATCCATTTACTAATAATTTAATTCAGTTTCCTGTTAATAAGTATGCACAATTAAAACAATGCTCTCAGTTGTTAAAACCAGAAGAAACTGCACTTCTCCTGGACACCTTGTTTGGTTTTATCCAGTGAATGATATAAATCATGACCTGATTATATATATTTGTGTTCACACATGCATATACATTGATGTTTCCACATTTGCTACTGAGTTCAGAGCAAAATTTGCAATCCACCTCTGAAAACCGATTCAGCCACACATTAGATATATATTTTATTAATTAGTCAATATTAGTCAATATTATTTCTCTATCTCATCCTACATTTGACCTGAGTTTCTTTAAGTTTTCCCCTTTATGTTTCTGTATATATTTATAAGCCTTATCAAATCCCTTTTTTGGGAAAATTATGCAAATGCACATGTGCTTTTGTGTGTATGTGCATGTCCACAAAAATACCTCCACAGTCCTCTTTGTTATTCAGTCTTGAGCCTTTGAACTTCAGCCAATGCAAAGGAACAAAAGTATTGCTGGCGCTAACTTCAATTAGTGCCAGCTAAAACAAGCAGGCATATTGAATGCCTGCTTTTCTCATCCCTGACTCCAAGAACAGCCCATCACAGAATTCTAGCCCAACCTTACCCTCTATGGAACAAGAGCCATTTCTCTCTTGCAAGCTGCAGAGTCCTAAATCTGACTTCCTTGGAGGGGAGGACAGTTTTCTGTTTGCCAAGGGTAACTGAGGCGCCTGCATCTGTCATGCTGATCCATCCAGAACCGTTGCCAGAACTAGTATGCTGATCTATTGTGCTGACCTGCTAATACAAACATTAGCATGAGGATGCCTAGAGCCAAAGGCTGGAAACGAAATCTATAGCAAGGAGCTGTTCAGGCCAGCCAAAATGAAGCAGGGCTTATTCTATTAGAGAGAATATTTCGTTTGCTCCAATAACAAGAACTCTGTTGAGATTGGTTAATTCAATTCTGCCCATCTTATCAGATTTATTTTTAATGAAACTGAACAATAGTTTCATTTGTTATGTTATTAGTTTTCCCAGTAGAAGCAACATGACTTTAGCACTTAAAGCAAAGCAGACAAGCTTTGCCAATGTCTTTGGCTTATCGATGTTGTCTGCTGATTTGGATATTACACAGTGAAAAGCTTGTCTCCTCTTCTGGGTCTACTTTCTTGCTCATGGGACTCAGAGATGTGAGGCTATCTTTTTTCTTATGTAACCTCTCTGTCTCATCTAATCTTGTCATTCCCAGGGCTCCTGATTGCCACATTTCTACCAGTTGCTAGATGAGTGACATTGGCAAACTGGCTTAACCGCTGTAAGCCTAATTTATTTTTTTATGCGTAAAGTGGTGATAAAATAAGTCACTCCATAGCATTTTCATAAGAATCAAATGTGATATTTTCTTACAAATAAGTAATATGGGGCATGCAGTGTGTGCTCAATAAATGTTATTGTCATCCTGTTTCCTTGTGTTCATGTTTGTTAGTCACTCCTTCAAGGGCAGGAACTACATTTTGGATGTTTATTTCCTAGGTGTGTCTTAACTTCCTGTAAGCACTGAAAAAAATATTTGCTTAATTGAGTTGATTGCTATGTCTCCAAATGTTGCATTCCTATTATCACCCTACTTTATTGTCTTCTTTTATTTTTTCCTCTGAAACTTCTCTTACCATTCTGGCTCAGTGCAATATCCCTTCCTCCAATCACCATTCACTCTTCAGACTCAGCAAATGTAACATGCATGTAAAGGAAATTTTCTGTTGCATTTTTGTAAATATGCATCCCAATGAAACACAAAATTGGATGAAAGTCTACCACACTTATTCAATCCTTAATTAAAAAATATGGGAGTAAGGCACCATGGCAGAGGAGTGAATGGAAGCCACACTAACATCCCAGGACCAATTTGGAATTACAACTGAATTGTGGAGAAATCACCTATACCAGACAACTGACCAAAAGTGAGTGAGAAGCTTTATAACTTCCCACAGACAGAAGAATCGGTTTCATTACTAACCGGCTGGTAAGCAGTGCAGTGGAGACTTGAGAAGGCATGCTGGGTGTCCATAGGCAGCAGTGCAGGAGGGGTAATTAAGCAACTGGTTGGATCTCAGTGAGAAGTGTGGGGTCTAAACCCTAAGCTGGGATCCCCAGCCCAGAGCACCAGAGCCCGAAAGGTACACAGATAACAACCTGTGGCAAAAAGCATACAGGGTTTCTCTCTGCCAGAGACTGAGGGCTACAGACACAAAGAGCCATTTAAAGGGCAACACACAAATTTTCATTTGTAGCCACTTAGCCAGGGACCTGGCAAAGGTGGGGGTGGAGTGGACTAGAGACACCTGAGGAGAGACTGAGGATAAAAATTTTGGGAGAGAGCTGAGAGAGTAGCCGCCAGAATCCAAGTGCTCAGAATCCATCCTGCTCAGGCAGACCACTCCCCTATGAGTGGCAGCAGACTTTGACAAAACAACAGCACCGAACCCAGGAGAGACTCTGCCCTGGTTCTGTGGTTCTTAAGCCTGACTGCTGAGTGCAGAGTGACTAGATTAACAACTGAAGGAGACAGCCACAACAGTAGGTCCCTGGGAAAAGGAGGGCAGAGTAGACTAGAGACACTTGAGGGGAGACTAGGGACAAAGGCTTTGGGGAGAGAACTGAGAGAGTAGCCACCAGAATCCTGGTGCTGCATATTCCCCCATATTGCAGTGGCCATCCTGCTAATGCAGACAATTCCCCTCTGAGCAGCAGCAGCCTGAGGGGAAACAATAGCCCCAGCACCACAAGGGATTCTGCTCTGTCCTATGGGGCTTACACTTGACTGCTGTGTACAGAGAGAGTAGATTAACAACTGAAGGAGATAGCCAAAGACAGCAGATCCCTGGCAGTCTCAGAGCAGGCTGCCTAAGGTCAGACAAAGTCAACATCTGACATCACCAGAGGCAGATCCAGAAAGAAAAAACAGTGGTTACTGAGATGAAATTCACTGTGGTCTTCTCCATGATAGTGATATTTTCTTTCCTGCATAGCTCTTTAACGTTCATTTATTGTCCATCAAGTTTGTGCATATTAAGTCTCTAGATTTTATACTATAGTTTATTTCTCTCCTTTATTAATATAGTCTTAATCTCTTTACAGCCTTATTAATACTGGTTCATTTGCTGTTGATAGTGTGATTGTGGGGGGTAAGGGAGGAGATATTTTTGCTGTTGTGGATTTGTTCCCTGAGCTTTGTGGTTTTGTTCTGGCAGGACCTTAACAACAGCATACAAGATGTGGTGGGTGGAGTGACCCTCAGTCAACCAGCTAGAGGGAAGGACCCACCAAAGAATGACCAAACAAGAATCAAAACCCAATAACTTCCAGAGAACCAACATAAATGACATAAAGGGCATTCCAAGAGCATCAAGTTCAAGAGATCAAGGAGACTACAACACTAAATCTCACAGGCTTCCTGCCATAGAAATCCACACCAAAGGTTTAGGGAGTCAAAACAGATCAATTTAAGAAGCAGGGGCAAACAAGAAGAGTCTCACAAATAATGGGAAGTCAAAGAAACAACCTCCAAGCAAAAGGAAAGGAGGAATCCTCAGAAAGAATGCTAAATGAAATAGAGGCAAGTCAACTATCATATTGAGTTCAAAACAATGGTTATAAGGAAGCTCAATGAGCTCAGTGAAAATTACCCAAAACTACAGGATAAAGAAGTTACAAAGAATTTACTGCAAATCACACCAACTTGGAAAAGGACATAGAACCTATCAACAAGAGCTGAGAGGAAATGAAGAATACAATTTCTGAATTGAAGAACACAGTAGAAGGAATCAAAAGCAGGCTAAATGAAGCAAAGGATCAAATCAGTAAGCTAGAGGACAAGGCAGAAAAAAACCTCCCAGAAAGAACAAGAAAAGGAAAAAGGACTCAGAAAGAATGAAGAGATGTTAAGGAAAATGCAGAACAATGTGAAATATAATTCCTATTATATTTCCATATAATAGGAATACCAGAAGTAGAAGAGCAAGGGATAGAAAACTTGTTTGAAAAAGCAATGATGGAAGACTTCCCTAGTTTAATAAGAGAAATAGTCACACAAATACAGGAAGCAGAGAAGGTCACAATCAAAAGGAACCTGAAGAGGTCCACTCCAGATACATTATAATTAAAATGGCAAAATTCTAACACAAGGACAGAGTCTTAAAGGCAGCAAGGGAAAAACGGGAAATAACATATAAGGGAGCTCCAATAAGGCTAGCAGCTGACTTCTCAATGGAAACACTATAAGCCAGAAGGAAACAACAAGAAATATTCCAAGTAATGAAAAGAAAAGGCCTGCAACCAAGACTACTCTACCCAGCATGGCTCTCAATTCAAATGGAAAGTTAAATAAGGAGTTTCCCAGACAAAAGGAAGCTGAAAAAATACACCTCCACCAAACCAGCACTGCAAGATACACTAAAGGGACTGTTTTAAGACAAGGAAGAAAAAGAGAGAGAGAAACACAGGTACGAAGGGAGTAAAATGACAGTGAATAAGTACCTATCAATAATAACCTTAAATGTAAGTGGATTAAATGCTTCAATCATAGGACATAGGATCGCTGAATGCATAAGAAAATGACCCACACATGTGCTTCCTACAAGAGACACATCTCACAACAAAAGACCTATATAGACTAAAAGTGAAGGGTTGGAAAAAGTGGACATGAAAAAAAAAGCCAGGGTAGCAATACTTATATCACACAAAATATACTTCAAAATAAAGGCCATCAAAAGAGACCCAGAGGACACATTATAATAGTCAAGTGAAGAATCCATCAAGAAGACATAAACATTGTAAATTTATATGCAACACCTAGGAGCACCCAAATATATAAGGAAAATCTTTGAGGACTTCAAGAAAGATATCAACAGCAACACTATTATATAGGGGATTTTAACACCCCACTGTCAAAAATGGATAGATCTTCCAAACAAAATATCAACAAGTATGTTGCAGCATTGAACAGTGCTCTAGATCAAATGGACTTAACTGATATATATAACTTTAATCCCCAAGAAGCAAAATACACATTCTTTTCAAACACACATGGAATATTTTCAAAGATAAACCACATGATAAGACACAAAACAAGCTTCAACAAATTCAAGATGATTGAAATCATATCAAGCATTTCTTGAACCAAAAGGGCCTGAAACTAGAAATCAACCTCAAGGAAAAAACTCAAAAACACTCAGATTCATGGAGATTGAATAGCATGCTACTAAACAATGAAGGGATTAAGAACAACATCAAGGAAGAAATCAAAAAGTTTCCGGAAACAAATGAAAATGAACTCACAACAGTCCAAAACTTATGGGACACAGCAAAGGCAGTCCTGAGAGGGAAGTTCATAGTGATATAAACCTACCTAAAAAAGATAGAAACATTTCAAATAAACAATCTAACCCAACATCTACAAGAACTGGAGGAACAACAACAAACCAAGCCCAGAGTGAGTAGAAGAAAGGAAATAACCAAAATCAGAACAGATTTAAATGACATAGAGGCTAGAGGAACAATTCAAAGGATTAATAAATTCAGGAGCTGGTTCCTCCTTGAAAAGATAAACAAAATGATAAGCCTTTAAACAGACTCATCAAGAAAAAAAAAAGGGAGAGGACCCAAATAAACAAAATTAGAAATGAAAGAGGAGAGATTAGAACTGATACTGCAGAGATACGCAGGATTGTAAAAAATTCCTATGAACAACTATATGCCAAGAAATTTGGAAACCTGGGTGAAATGGAAAAATTTCTAGAAATATATAATCTTCCAAAACTGAATCAAGAAGTAGAAAGCCTGAACAGAACAATGACAGCTGGCAAAATCAAAGTGCTATTCAAAAAACTCCCAGAACACAAAAGCCCTGGACCAGACGGTTTCAAAGGAGAATTTTACAAAACATTTAAGGAAGAGCTAACCAATCCCTATCCTTCATAGACTATTCTAAAAAATCCAAGAAGAGGGAAGACTCCCAAATTCTTTTTTAAAAAAAGATTTTATTTATTTATTTTTAGAGAGAAATGGAGGGAGGGGAAGAGAGGGAGAGAAACATCAATGTGTGGTTGTCTCTGTGCACCCCCTACTGGGGACCTGGCTTGCAACCCAGGCATGGTGCCCTGACTGGGAATCGAACCTGCAGCCCTTTGTTTTGCAGGCCAGTGCTCAATCCATTGAGCCACACCAGCCAGGGAGTCCCAAACTCTTTTTATGAAGCCAGCATCATCCTAATCCAAAAACCAGTTAGACACAACAAAGAAAGAAAACTTCAGGCTAATATTACTTATGAACAGAGATTTTAAATTCCTCAACAAAATATTGTCAAACTGCATCTAGCAATATATTAAAAAGATCATACACCATGACCTAGTGGGATTCATCCCAGGGATGCAAGGATGGTATGATATTTGCAAATCAATAAACATAATACATCACATAAACAAAAGGAAAGACAAAAATCATATGATCATATTGATAAATGCAGAAAAAGCATTTGATAAGGTACAGCACCCTTTTATAATAAAAAAAAAAAAAAAACCACTCAGGAAGTGGGAATAGAGGTAGCATTCCTCAACATAATAAAGGCCAAATATGAGACACCTACAGCCAACATCATACTCAATGGGCAAAAACTAAAAGCTTTCCCACTAAGATCAAGAGCAAGACAAGGATGCCCACTTTCACCATTCATATTCAACAAGTATTGGAAGTCCTAGCCACAGCTATCAGACAAGAAAAGAAATAAAAGGAATCCAAACTGGAAAGGAGGAAGCAAAACTGTCATTGTTTGCAGATGACATGATAGTATACATAGAAAATCCCATAGACTCCAGCAAAAAACCACTTGACCTAATAAGTGAATTTCAAAAAGCAGTGGAATACAAAGTCAATATTTAGAAATCAAAGGCATTTTTTTGTACACCAACAATAAAATGCCAGAAACAGAAATCAGGAAAAACAATCCCATTTCATATAGCAACATTGAAGAAACAAATTGGGAAGACACAAATAAGTGGAAGCATATGCCATGTTCATAGATTGGGAGAATTAACATCATCAAACGTTCCAAAGCAATATATAGATTCGATCTCTATTGAAATGCTAATGACATATTTCACAGATATAGAACAAACATTTCAAAAATTTATATGGAACCATAAATGACCCCAAATAGCTGCAGCAATCTGGAGAAAGAAGAACAAAGTAAGAGGGATCACAATACCTGATATCAAACTATATTATAAGGCCACTGTAATCAAAACAGTCTGGTAACTGGCATAAAAACAGGCACAGGGACCAGTGGAACAGAATGGAGAGCCCAGAAATAAACCAAAGTCTCTACAGTCTATTAATATTTAACAAAGGGGGCAGAAGCATAAAATGGAGTAAAAATAGCCTCTTTAATAAATGGTGTTGGGAGATCTGGACAGCTACATGCAAAAAAATGAAACTTGACCACCAACTTACACCATACACAACAACAAACTCTAGATGGATAAAAGATTTAAATATAAGTCACAACACCATAAAGACTTAGAGGAGAACATAGGGAGGAAAATCTCAGATATTCCATGCAGCAATATTTTCAACAATATGTCCCCTAGAGAAGGGACATAATAAGGAAAGAATAAACAAATGGGACTGCACAGCTAAAGAAATATCAACAAAATGAAAAGGGAACCAACCTTATGGGGAAATATATTTGCAAATGATACCTTGGACAAGGGCTTAGTCTCCAAAATATATAAAAAAATCACATGACTCAACACCAGGAAGACAAACAATCCAATTAAAAAATGGGCAAAGGACCTGAACAGACACTTCTCCAATGAGGACATACAGAGGACCCAGAGACATATGAAAGGATGCTTAGCATCACTAACCATCAGATAGATCCAAATTAAAACCACAATGAGATACCTCTTCACATTGGTCAGAATGGCCATCATAACCAAATCAACAAACAATAAGTGCTGGTGAGGTGGTGGAGAAAAGGGAAACTTAGTATTACTCTTAGTAGGAACTCAGACTGTTGCAGCCACTATGAAAAAACTATGAAATTTCCTCAAAAAAACTAAAAATGGAACTGCCTTTTGATCTGGCAATTCCATTGCTGGGATTATACCCTAAGAATCCTGAAACACCAAATCAAAAGAACCTATGCACCCCAATGTTCATAGTACCATAATTAACAATAGCCAAGTGTTGGAAGCAACCTAAGTGCCCATCAGTAAATGAGTGGATCCAAAAACTATGGTACATTTATGCAATGGAAGACTATGCAGCAGAAAGAAAGAAGGAGCTCCTACCCTTGGTGACGGTATGGATGGAACTGGAGAGCATTATGCTAAGTGAAATAAGGCAGGGGGTGAAAGACAAATACCATATGATCTCATCTATAAGTGAAACCTAGTTGACAAAACAAACAAGCAAGCAAAATATAACCAAAGACACTGAATTAAAGAACAAACTGACAGTAACCAGAGGGGAGATCTGAAGGGATAATTTGCAAGGGGTGAGGGGAGAGAGGGAGAAGGGTTGTTAAGGAACATGTATAAAGAACACATGGACAAAACCAAAGCCAGGTAGGATTGAGGGTGGGAGGTGGGGATGGCTGGGGTGGGGGGAGTGGTAGGGAGAAAATGGAAACAACTGTAGTTGAACAACAATTAAATAAACTAAATAATCAAAGTAAAAATATGATAGTAATCTTAAGTTGGGTTCCCTTTTATTCCTGGGCAAGTGATTTATTGAGTGCAGGGAAAGAGTGAGGGAAGAATAAGGCACAATCAAAAATTAAACAAAGATGGGGTTCCCAGAGAAGTATAACCTCAGCCTGATCCCACAGGGATCTCTGGAGTGTTGATCGCACCACAGCACTCTTCCACCAGCAGGAAAGGGCCTGGGATGAAAGACATGCACATCACTCAGGCACTGGGTGGGTATTACTCCAGTGGGAAGGTGGATATAGTCCCTTAGGCATCTTCAGGGAAATGGCTGCTGCCATTTTTCAGGGAAGGCAGTAATGAGCAGCCAAAACCTACAGAAATTGGTAAATGGGACACTCACCTGCTAAGGGGGGATGTGAGCACAGTCCTCACAATATATGCTACGATAGCTAAGGTCTAGAGTATATATATGAGGCTTTTGTTCCAGCAACTCAGAACTTCCCAGAAACAATGACAGCTGCAGGCCTGGAGCCAAGAGACACTGAAAGAGAGCTTGTTGACATTCAAGAGTTAAGTCATTTATTATGTTTTAGAGGAAAATAATGGAGAGCATTCGGCCATGCAGGTCTGTACCTTATCTGTACCCCCATTTTCATTTTGAACATGTTTGATCAGGGTGTTGTGTAATTAATTCCATGTCTATTGCAATATGGTGTTTACTTACAAAACACTGTGGGCCATGTCAGCAATTAGCCATTTTCTCTGATGCCTGTCAGATTGCTAATTATAAGCAGACCCAGTACACTTTCTTTAACAATGACACAGGAGTGTGGCACAGAGGTTTCTCCAGTGTCTGTGCCTGTTCTCTTCCTCTGGATGGAGCTCTGGGTGGCTTCAGCAAAGCTGATGCTGCAGCTCATAAGAAGGGTTGCCAGGAATTAGACAAAGATGATGTAAGTTTCATACCATGGTCCAAGTGTACTGTCATTTCAGGCGCAACCCCCCAGAATGTGTTCCTGGCCCTGGAGATTCCAAAGAGTCAAACAACCTGTGACCAATAAATCACAGAGCTGGGAATCCTCCGCTTCTTCACAGGCCCTGCCAAACAATTATGCAGTGAAATGTTCTAATTGTACTCTGATTTTAATGTTAATACCAATTTCCATAATTTCTCTGGATCTTTACAGGACTGTTTAATACTTGCCAATGAAGCAAATGAACTAGAAGGAACACCCACAGATGGCTCATGTTTCCCATTAAGTCAGTGCACTAGGATCTGCTTTGTTTTCCATTTGATTTGGGCAGCCGGGCGGCTCACAAAGAAGCCAGCCTGAAAGATTGCCCAGCTCTTTAAATGGCCACCTTGAAAGCAGCTCATTCTGGGTGAGCGGGAGACATGGGAAAGAGAGTGGACTGTCTTACTGGGTCAAATGGGGGTCTCTGCTGAGCACCTCCATTCCTGCTTCCCTGGACCCTACCCTTTGTGTCCCAGGACTAACTTTCTGCCCTATATGGGTTGCTGTTTCACACACTTTCACTCTTGATATTGCACATCTGGAATGCCCTACTAACATTTCATCATCCTTCAAAGCTCAGAAACTCTTTTCAGAGACCACCTTGCCCCTAAATACGCAGAGTTGAACTGAATTATGGATTTATCTCCCCAGCATTGGCACAAAGCTGGTTCTCAGTGAGTACCTGGAAATGAAGCACAGAGAGGAAGATTTCACACAATGGATTTGCCTCCTCTGTTTGATCACAGCAACCAGGCTTATGTCAATAGGAACACACATCACATTACCATTATTTGCTTGCCTTCTCCAGTGGACATGAAACATCTAGAGAGTTTGCATAAACCCCATGGTTCTCTCTTCCCTGATTCTACTAATCACTCCTTATAAATAAAGAATATCTGGGTTGGCAGAAACCTAACTATCTAGATTCAGTTAAAAGACTGGCTGGCACATGTGTTAAGGACAACAAGGATGGGAAACAAAGAATAAAATGGTATCAATATTCTTTTTTCCCTTCCCATCACTCATAATTCCCCGAATGATCAATTGACCTCTCAAACAAGTTTTCTCTGTGCTGGAATCACAGCCGCTACGGCTCTGGGATCTCAGCTTTGTAATTTTCAGATGGGAAAGGAAAGGAGCCTCTTTCCTAGCCCCAGGTCCCCAAACCCCAGGAAAGACTGAGTACCATGTTTGGGTGACTGTTCACCTCAGGACCAATAATTATAGAGTCTGAGAGTATGGAGCATTCTGATTTGTCAGTTTATGTCAGATGTCTGCATCTGTGGGTGGGAAGGTGGGGCCCTGCAGTTCTGTTTGACCCTAAGACAGAACTTTGCTCTTAAAGAAGATAAGAAGACAGTACAGGTGCAGTCACAGGGGAACATTTTGGAGCTGTGCTGTTGTCCTGATTATAGTTTCTACTACAGATGCTCAGCAGAATTTCTAATTGTGGTTTTATTTTTACATTTGTGTGTCTCTGCCACCATATTGAAAGCTGGTTATTCACAATAGATACTCTAGCTTGTGTAAAATGAACATTGGTTAGGTGAATGTATGACTTAATCTCAGTAGTGTTTCCAAACTCCTGACAGATACTAATCTTTAGGATTTCAGAACAAGAAGATGGAATTGATAGGACAACTTAGGAATTTCCCATGATCATTCTGTACTTTTTATAACACTATTATTTATGTTTTTTAAAATAATAATATGTGACTATAATCATAACAAAATAGACAACTTTTTCTGGAATAGGGTTATGGTAATTGTTGTAGAGATTTTCTATAACAAAAATTGGTTTGTTATGATTATAAATCAATGTATTGTGATAAGATTAGATATTTCAATGATTTTTACCTGATATATACATTTGATTATAGAAAATATTGTTAAAAATAAACTCCAAATAAAAAATCATTTTAAAAACAGAAAGACAAATCTACAGATGTTGAATAGTTTAAAATCATTATTCTTAAATTGAAATCTTAAAACACAAGACATTAATTACCCTATCCAATATTCTCATTTTTGTTTTGTAACAAATGATCCAAACATGGAAAAATGCCTTTTGTCAATCAATGGCATTGTCATTGGTTGAATTCTTAAAAGTTCAAAAGCATCTACAAGTTGGGCCCTAAGGCTCATGCTATTTCATATATGAGCTTCTGTTCTTTTCCAACAATGACTGCCTGTCTGCCTGCCTGCCTTCCTTCCTTCCTTCTTTCCTTCCTTTTTTCTTCATTTATGTCTATCTTTCTTTTTATCTATCAATTATATATCAACTATATTTTGTTTTACAAATCCCTGTAGCCTATAATGAATATTCAAACCCTCTAATACACAAATGAACATCATTGGATAATATTTGAATAATACAATGTTTGTATCTTCTAGTAAGATTAACAGCAGTATGCAAAATTGCTTGCTGAAACTGAGTATTTAACAACTAACTTTGCTTCCAAAATTTGCTTTCCTGGACCATAGCTCATAGTATTTGCAAACACTGCATATAAGCTCACTCACGCTTATTTCATTTTCAGAAATGACTTATGATTAAGAGCAGAAAGGGCTATGAACATACCCTTCTAACATGGCAACTGAATACTGACAAATTCAGTCCTAACTTCTCTCCTATGCACTTCTGTACCAGTTTCAGAAATTTTCTTTTTTGACTCTTCATGTCAGTGTTTCCTGCTCTCAATTTCACTCAATGCCTGCGATTCCTTCAGTAACGTCTTGATGCCAGGAAGGCAGTGAACCGTAGCACTTACTGGAGAGTAACTATGGTGGCTTCCATATAGTCTCTGCCTCACATATGATGAGTACACAATTCCTATGTGGTGCTTGCAGTATATTTGCCAATGTACCAATTTGGCAAATATGGAAACTGAGGCTCACAGGAAACTTGCCCAGGGTCACAGAGCTACAATATGACAGAACTGGGTTCAATTTGCTCCATTTTATCACATCACCTACCATCTCTTTAAGCATCAGTATTTATATTTTCTACAGTTTCTATGCTTTTATATTTGTCTGAAAAACACCTAATTTTTTGGCAATGCTACTGCTGCTATTATTATTATTATTTATTTTAATCATTTATTAAATGATACACACTATGCCAAATGTGTTATACATTCACATGTATAAACTGTAATCCTTCCAACAAACCCCTGGTGCCAGAATGTTATTATCTCCATTTAATCAAAGAGGAATTTGAGGCTTTGAGATGCTTTCCCAGAGTCTCTTCATCAGTGACAAAGTTGATAAAGGAACACCCCTCTGTCTTGCTCCAAATCTCACATTCTTAAACACAATGACATATTGCTTCCCACAACAAGGAAATAATGCCAGCTCTATCCAGAAGTGGCTGGAATGATATTTCATTCAGAGAAGTGGACCCCTGTAAATGTATTGGTATGAAATTGGAGTGGGGTGGTAGCCTATGGGAAGGGGTGCAGTGAATGCTCCAATGGTAGTGCAGTGCTGAAGACAGCAGGTCCTTTAGAGGCCATCTAGGTTATTGAACAGATGCAGAGCTGAGCCATAGAGGACTGCAGAGGGTAGCTATGTTATAGCACTATGGGTCAGGCAGTTCTGAGCATTTCACATAGATTTACTTACATAATTCTCATAACAACCCTTATTTTCAAGTGAGATAGTGAGGCATAAGGAGATGAACTAGCTTGTCAAAAGTCATTCAACTAGGAAGTGATAAAGGGAGGATTGAGTCCTAGTGCTCTTGCCCTCCCAGCATCATCTGTGGGGTCTTCTTCCCTCTAAGGGTCTTGAGTCAGGGGTGCAGTTTTACTGCTAAAGACAATCTTTGACAATTTAGCCACTTGGTCAGTTTATTTTTAAGAGGAGGGAGGAGTATGAAGTGAGAGTGACCTTTGTTCTTGTTCTTACAGGTTTTTCAAATATGATGAGTATTTGCCCTGGATGGATTGGGGGTTGGGGATGTTGTGCAAAGAGATTTCATTTAGGGCATTCATTTGATATTTTTCTCTGAGAGATTGTGAGGGCAGGTGACAGACTCATTTCTACAGTCCCAGACTAAAACTAAAATCAAAAGCCAATGTTCACCCCAGTGCCAGACACCTAGAGTGTGCTTAGCCCAGCAGTGCAAGCATGTCATCGTGCTATTATTTGCAGAAGTGTTTGGTTCAGCTGTGAAGGGATCATTTCATTCAGTTCTGTTTAAAATCATGTAGCCAGGAACTAAAAATCATTTGGTTCTGGGACAGAGAACTTTTAGCAATTTACACCCTTCCATTATTATAAAACTCTGTGTGTGTGTGTGTGTGTGTGTGTGTGTGTGTGTGTGTGTGTGTGAATACATCACGTTTTGGGGCAAGTAATGCATTTAATTAATCTATGTGGAGTTTTAGTACAACAGAGTTTATTAGCATGGTAGACACAGTGCCTTTTTAATATAACAAATCTACTGAGAAATATCCTTAGTTAATGAGCTGCATCATTTTGGGAAAGTTTGTCTTGTAACTAATGTATGAAAATAGCACTATGTTTTTTATGGTGCATGCTCAGAGCCAAGTAAGTCATCCTGGATATGAATAGAGTTCCAAAGCTTATACAACCTGTACCCCCTCAGTCTATGGTGAGTTTTTAAAAAGTTTTATAAGTTGACTTCTATATAATTGGTTGGCAAAGGGGTAGGGCCAGGATACTCTCAGAAACTTTCAGCAAAGGTTTGTTTAGGTCATCTGAAGGCAGTAGAATTATTTACAGTAGACAAGGTATAAAAATTGTCTGAAGAAAATTGTAACCCCTTGTGAACTTGAGTGCAAATTGAGTTCACTTGTGATAATCCAACAAGAGTTCTCATTGATGAGCATAGCTTCTGGCCCTATTCCCCAGACTCATAGAGAATGACTCTGCAGCTTAAAAAGGGAAATCTCTTTTCCTCTTATCCCATTCCAGGCATGACATTCTGACCCTCAGGCTGTATTTTATTATTCTAAATACCAACCACCGGTCCAAATCTTCAGCTAGATGGAGAGATTGGAAATGTGAACTGATGCTCAGAAATTCCATTTTGATTCTTGCAAGACTGAATGACCTGTAGATCACTGAGATGCCTTAGAAGACTTTTTTAAGGTATAATAAAGTATAACACACAGTTTCTGATCACCCAGATCAACCAGATTTGACAAATTCACATAACTATGTAACCTATATACCTATAATAATATTAAATATGCTTGTCCTTCCAGAAGGATGTCTCATTTACCTTCCTACTCAATGCCTATACCAAACTCATACTCCAAAGCCACCACCAACTTTGTTTCAATCACCATAAATTTGCTTTGCTGGTTTTCAACCAATATAAATAAAATCATACAATATGTCCTCTTTTGTGTTCAGCTTCTTTTACTTAACATATTTTTGAGAATCATCCTTATTTTTGTATCAGTTCTATGTATCTTTTTATTGCCAAGTAGCATTCTACTATATGTCAAATTCCATTGTATTCATTCTTTGTTGATGGGTTATTTCCAGTTCGAGACTATTATGACTAAATCTGTTGTGAGCAATCTCTGTTACGGACTGAACGTTTGTAACTCCCCAAATTCATGTGTTGATGCTCCAACCCCCAGTGTGGAGATTTTGGCAGATATTTAGGTTTAAAATAGGTCATAAGGGTGGACTCCCATGGTTCATTTATAAGAAGTAGAACAGACAGGAGATTGAGATCTGTTTTTCTCTCTCTCTTTCTGGACATACACATATCAAGAAAAGGCCATGTGAGGACATAATTAGAAAGAGGACCCTCACAAAGAACTCCACTAGGCTGCAACCCTGAACTCACACTAACAGTCTCCAGAACCATGGGATAAAAAAATGCTTGTTATGTAAGCCACCTAGTCTCTGTTACTTATTTAACAACCCAAACTGATTAAGATACTGTGGCAAAAAGTAATTTTGTGGACATATTTTTAAATTTCTTTTGGTTAAATACCTAGGAAATGAATTGCTAGGTCATATAGTGGATGAATATTTTTCATTTGAGGAAATTGCCACACAATTTTCCAAAGTAATTGTCCAGTTTTATACTTATACAAGCAGTGTATGCAAGTTATTTCATGGCTTTACTACCATGGGGTGGTGTTAGTCTTTTTTTTTTTTTTTTTTTTTTTTTTTTTTTTTTTTTTTTTTTTTTTTTTTTTTTTTTTTTTTTTTTTTTTTTTTTTTTTTTTTTTTTTTTTAGTTGCTGTTCTTGTACAGTTTTTTGTACAAGTATGTGGAATACTCCTTTCCAGCCCCTTCTTGCCTGGAAGGTCTCTTTTGAGAAATCAGCTGACAGTCTGATGGGAACTCCTTTGTAGGTCACTGTCTCTTTATCTCTTGCTGCTTCTAGGATTCTCTCCATTTTAATCTTGGCTAATGTAATGATGATGTGCCTTGGGGTGTTCCTCCTTGGGTCCAACTTCTTTGGGACTCTCTGAGTTTCCTTTACTTCCTGGAAGTCTATTTCCTTTGCCAGAGTGGGGAAATTCTTTATTATTTGTTCAAATAAATTTTCTACTTGTTGCTCTTTCTCTTCCCCATCTGGTCCCCCTATAATTCAGATGTTGGAACGTTTAAAGATGTCCTGGAGGTTCCTAAGCCTCTGCTCATTTTTCTGAATTCTTGTTTCTTCATTCTTTTCTGTTTGGTTGTTTCTTTCTTCCTTCTGGTCCACACTGTTGATTTGAGTCCCAGTTTTCTTCCCATCACTATTGGTTGCCTGTGTGTTTTCCTTCATTTCACTTAGTGTAGCCTTCATTTGTTCATCTAATTTGCGACCAAATTCAACCAATTCTGTGAGCATCCTGATCACCAATGCTTTGAACTGTGCATGTGATAGGTTGGCTATCTCTTCGTCACTTATTTGTATTTGCTCTGGAGCTTTGATTTGTTCTTCCATTTGGGCCTTTTTTTTTTTGTCTTGTCCCACCTATTACCTATGAGGGGCAGAGCCTTAGGTGTTCACCAGGGTGGGGTAACACACATCGCTGGGTTGTGACGCTGTATGTGGGGGTGGGGTCTGAGAGGGAACAATGGCGCTTGCATGGCTCTCTGTCAGATTTCAGTCCCTTCTGTGCTTCCCCCAAGCAAACTAGGTCTTTCTGGTGTTGATTCCTATGTGGGTGGGCTTGTGTACGTTCTAGGACCCTGTGGGTCTCTCCAATGAACTCTCCTGTGAGGCTGGGAGTTTCTCCCAGAACTCCAACTCCCACAGGTGTTTTCAATCAGTGTTTTGAGGCTTTATTTCCCCTGCGTTGTAGCCCTGGGTTATGTGGTCTGTCTCACTCCCCAGTTTCGCCTGGTTTATCTGTGAGTAAATGTGCAACCGCCCAGTCTGCCAGCCTCCTTGTGCACCATACCCCTCCACAATCTGCTACCTTGCTGGGTCTGCCTGTTGCCACCCTGAGCCCAGGGTCCACCAACTGCCACCTGCACGCCCAGGGTCCGCCCATTGCCGACTTGCATACCCGGTGCCACCGCTTTTTTTTTTTTTTTTTTTTTGCCTTGACCCCTCTCTGCTCTATTGCCTGACTCTGCCCCTCCTACCAGTCTAGATGACTGTGTATTTTAACTACTCCATTGTTGGACTTCCATACAGTTCAATTTTCTGTCAGTTCAGGTTGTTATTTTGTTTCTAAATTGTTGTTGTCCTTATTTTCTTATTTTGGTTGTGGCAGGAGGCACAGTGTGTCTACCTATGCCTCCATCTTGGCCAGAAGTCTGGGTAGTGTTAGTCTTTTTCTTTTTAAAATGATTTCATTTACTTATTTTTAGAAAGAGGGGAAGGAAGAGAGAGACAGGGAGAGCAACACCGATCAGCTGCCTCTCACACTCCCATCCCTACTGGGAATCAGGCCTACAACCTAGACAAGTGCCCTGAATAGGAACAAACTGGCGACTTCTGACTTTGAACGATGATGTTCAAGCCACTGAGCCATGCTGGCCAGGGCAGTCTTTTTCCATTGCAGCTATTCTAGCGATGTCCTATTGGTTTTAATTTGCATTTCTCTGATGGATAATGATTCCGACACTTTTTCTTGAGTTGATTGAACATTGGTATACCTTCTTTTGCAAAATGTATGGTTGATTGATTCTTTTGCCCATTTAAGACAAATGGGTTACAGGAGCTTCTTTTTCCTCTTAACCCATTTAGGATAAAAGTCTACTGTTAAGTGTATTTGTTCTTAATATTTTCTCCCAGTCTATATCTTTCCTATTTATGTTATTTTTAGTGTTTTTGATAGACAGCGATTTAAAATTTTAATCAGGCCCTATTTTTTCTTTTATGCTTAGTGTTTTCATGTTCTAAGAAACATTGCTTACTGTAAGGTCAAGAAGGTATTCTCTTATACAACTGCTAACTTTTTTTTTCTCTAAATTTTTCCTATTTCAAAATTATTTAGACTCTTCTTGGTCTTTCACATTTCCATATACAAGGTGGGGCAAAAGTAGGTTTATAGTTGTTCATATGGAAACTAATACAATAATTAATACATAATAATATAAGAATAAACTCCGTGTTTTGTATACTCACAACTGTAAGCCTACTTTTGTCCCACTTTTAGAAACACATTAATTTCTACAAAAAGTTTTTAGGGATATTGAATAGGATTGCACAGAATCAGTAAATAAATCTAGAAAGAATTGACATCTTAATACTATTGAGTCTTCCAATGCATGAATATTGCAGTTTCCTTATTTTGTCTTCTATAATCTTTCTCAGCAATATTTACAGTTTTCAGTGCACATCTTTTGGTAAGTTTATCTGTATTTTTAATTTTTCTTGTTTTTATAAATAACATTTACCCCAATATTTTTTTAATTGTTCTTTGTTACTTTTCAGAGACATAGTTGATTTTTGCATATTAACTTTGCCTTCTGAAGGATCTATATCCAAGATTACTCTATCCAGCAAAACTATCATTTAGAATGGAAGGGCAGATAAAGTGATTCCCAGATAAGGTCAAGTTAAGTGAGTTCATCATCACCAAGCCCTTATTATATGAAATGTTAAGAAAAAGGAGAAGAAAAAGAAGATGAAAACTATGAACAGTAAAGTCACAACAAACTCAAAATCATCAACAACTGAATCTAAAAAACAAAAACAAACTAAACAAACAATAGAACAGGAACAGAATCATAGAAATGGAGATCACGTGGAGGGTTATCTGTGGAGAGGAGAGGGAAAAGAATGGGGGAAGGCACAAGGAATAAGAAGCATAAATGGTAGGTACAAAATAGACAGGGGGTGGTTAAGAATAGTGTAGGAAATGGAAAAGCCAAAGAACTTTTATGTATCACCCATGGACATGAACTAAGGGTGGGGGCTTGCTGATGGGAGGGGTTGCAGGGCAGAGGGGGATAAAGGGGAGGGAAAAATGGGACAACTGTAATAGCATACTCAATAAAATATACTTAAAAAAACCCAAAAGTTTGCCTTCTACTACTTGCTACATTTACTTATTAGTTCTGGCCTTTTTTTTTTTTTTGGTAGATTCATTTGGGGATTTTACGTGCAAAAACCTATCATCTTTGAATATTTACTTCTTTCTTTTAAACTTTATAACTTTTATTTTTTGCCTTATTTCGCTTTTTAGGACCTCTTATACATGCTGAATAGACATATTGAAAGCAGACATCCTTTTCTTTTGTCTAATCTTAGGAGGAAAGCATTGAGTTTTCACTGTTAACTTTCATTAACTGATTAACTGATATGTGTGTGAGATGTCCATTATCATTCACTGAAGCAGCCAGGCTACTACATGTGTTGAAATGCTTGCTTGAGAAAGGTAGGGTCACCAGAAGGCAGTTTCCACAATAAACTGGCACTAGACATCTTCCTGGCATCTAGGAGAGGCACATGCAATGTCATCAGTGATGATTGCTTTGTGTACATTCCCAGAAAACGTTGTGATATCTTTGTGGTAAACCATTCCATCCATGAAGGCAACCAGACAGAACATTTGTCAAGTGAACAACACAGTTTTGACCTGTTGGACCCATGGGTCAGCTTTGGATGGCTGGAGATACATATAAAGTATGTATAGAATGCATTCACAGCCAACCAGCTATCTATCAGTGTTAACTTATAATCAACATGGGTTTGCATTGTTGCTAAATCTGCTAGATCCATTAAATTTCAGTAATTGGAGTGATATTATTAACAGCATTCCCAGAAGAAATGTAAGAAAATATATCTAAGTTGTGGTGGATGGGGGTAAGATGTGGGCAGGGGGGGAGAGAGAGAGAGAGAGAGAGAGAGAGAGAGAACCACATTAAATTAATCAATGATTTATACGATTTATTGAGTGCTTCATTATAGGAACACTAGGGTTTTCATTATGTCATTGATTTTTAGAATAACTTCATGAAGTACTTATTAACCTCATTTTCAGATAAGGAAACTGAAGTTTAGAAATAAAGTTACATATATACACAGTTACTGGACTAGTAAGTGCAGACTTGGAATTCAAAGACCTATGACTCCAAATCCACATGGATGAGTGTTTACAGATTTATCACACTATTATTGACATAAAATGTACTACACACAAAGTATACCATTTGGTGAGTTCTGAGATATGTATACATCACTAAAACCATCACTGAAATCAAGATAGTAAACCTATTAACACACCCCAGGGTTTCCTGGGGTCTCTTTGTAATCCTTCCTCTTGCCTCACCCACCCCTCCCTGGCCCTAGGTCATCACTGATTTTTCTCACCCTATAGTTAATCCTATATCCTGGTGGGTCTTCCTGTATCCAGTTGTATTCTATTTATTTTATTTAATTTTCCTACATGTGGAAGACAAGTAAACAATATCTAGAAGCTCAGTGGAACACACTCCTGGCCATCTAAGCAGCCTACAGCATCCAAGGTTCCTCTGAGTAGCATCTGGACGTTCCCACGCCAAACTTCACCACACTGCACTTTCTCTTATTGATGTTTTCTAAACCCCCAAGAGTCAACAAACTGGGTTGACAGTAGAGCAGAGAGGAGAGTGATGTGATGTCTTTGAGAGCTGCCCCTCCTGAGGAAGGGAGCACAGCTGTTTGGCGGATGTGTTCCTGGAACTCGCATGATGTACAGTACACAGTTTGGCATGAATAATTTACCTCTATGCTTGCAAAAGGATTAAAAAAAAGAACATACATATGGTATGTCACTCCTTCCCCATAGCACCATCTTTCTTTATTTCAGAGAGTGATTTCTCCAGAAGCAAAGTGGTCTTGGGTGTAATGAATTTAAACAGTTTGGCATTGGATTAGGCTCTGATTTAAAGTTTTATTTTTAATATTTAAGAGATGAGTGTTACTTTTATATCCCAGAGAAGCAATGAGTAAACAAATAAAAAATTCATTAGAGACAGACTGCTATCTCTGAGATGAAAGTTTGATGTTAGAACTTGGTTTTCAAAAGCCTAAAACCCAGTCAGTGGGTCATTAGCTCAGCAGGCAGCCAAATGAAGAGAGTGATTTCAGGATGGGCAATGTCTGTGGTCTTCATTTCTTCAAGGTTTCATAAATTAGCTTAGCACTGTCCCAGATGAGGATAATACTTACTCTTAACAGCTATGGTCATGGTTATATTGAGAAAATTAAATTTCAACTGTGCTTTAGAGTCTTACTTACTGTGTTTCTTCCCCAATTTTATGAGCACAGACATGGAATAGAAAGTCTGGAGAGAGAATGAGGAGAATGAGGCTTTCTAGTGTTACTCAGTTCACATGTGGAATGAAATTTGTATTTTAATAATGCCATCAAGACCCAGGGCTGGAATTCAAAGTCATAGACTACAGCATGCATACATCTGTGGTTTCCATCAATGTAGGAACTAACTTCCTTCCTTCCTTCCTTCCTTCCTTCCTTCCTTCTGCAATGCCACAATTGTATTCCAAGGAGGGGCACCTTTTGTTTTACGAGATAAAGGTAAAAATTTATATTAGGATACTAGCCCAAACCTGGCCAATCAGACTGCTCCATCCCTCCCAGGAAGAGCGATTGGTCCAAGGAGGACAAATCAAAATTCTTCCCTGGATTTAGCTAGGTCTTTGCTAGGTAGCAAAGAAGCCATTACTTAAGCTGATTTTCTAAGCTAAACAATATAGGCTGAAGGCTGCCAGATGGTAACTACCCCAGCAAATGGAGGGAGACAATTTGAAGTACAAAAAATATATGAGGGTTAAATATAAAGTGAAAGAAGGGTGATAACAAAGAGGTATCTGATGATATTACATATTCATGGAATCAAGCATGCCTAAACTTGAGGCCCAATAACTCCCTGCTCTTTACATATTGGTTGTTGTTGTTGTTGTTGTTGAGTTAGGTTTCTGTCCTTGCACCTGAAAGAATCTGAGCTAATCTAAATTGTATAAAAAGTTCTTCCTCTAAGTAGTCTGAATAAGGGATAAAAGACTGACCACAGAAAGCAAACCATGATCTACATTTTACTTTTCTATACTTTAAATTTCCCAGCTTTGCATTCTGTGAGAAATTAGAAAGTACATTTTACCATCAGACTGGGATTATGGGGCAATAAGAGCATGGATTTTGGAATCCTTTACACCTAGGTTGGAATCCTGAATTTTTTTTAGCTAACTGCTTGCCCAGATTGTTTCACCTTCTTGAGTCTCAGTTTTCTCATATATAAAATGACAACAGGACAGTAACAGTTCACAGAGTATGGCAGACCAGGCCCACCTAGATAAAATAAATTGGAACCTTGGAAATGAAGTACAGGCATGAATGTTTTACAAAAGCATCCCACATGATTCAAGTGTGCAGTTGGGTTTGAGAACCTCTTGAGTTGATGAGATCTAAGGAAGTAGCTCTCAAAGTCCAGGCTACATGCAAATCACCTGGGCTCAACACAAGCTACCCATAATTCAAAGTCTGCAGAGGGACTCAAAGACCTTCACTGTTAAGTGGCTTTCCAGGTGATTCTGATGCCGTCAGTCCTGGACCACATGTTGAGGAAAACAAAAATGCCTTAAGCTCTCTTTTGTCTTTGATATGCTAAGAATCTGCTGGGCAAGTTATTGAGTGGGCAGCATTGTTGGGAAACAGAGTCTTCACCTGAGAGCGAAAAGTCCAAGGAAGGGTTAGTTTTCAAAAATAGAATTAAGGCAGGGAAAGTCAGCAGGACTTTGTCTAGGTGGGGAGGAGGAGATGGTAAAATGTGTGCTGCTTGAGGCACACAGGAGTGAGGGAAGCCAAAAGCAGAGTCCGATGGAGCAGATTTGAGGCCCCATCAAAGTCTCAGCTTCTTCTACTGTACTCATGTTTCTTTGCGCAGCTGTGACCCTGCTCATGAAAGTTACAAGGGGAAAAGCCTTATAAAAATGAAACACAAACCCTTTAGAAATGGGGGAATTCCCTGAGGAATGTTTTAGGGAGGGGCTTGAGAGAACTGTGGGAGAACAAATAAAAGATGAAATCATGAAGAGGAATATTTGGCTTCTAAAGAAGTATTAATCTGAGGATTTATTGACTTTGGTAGAGATTGTTGTAAACAAAGTAAAAGTCACATATCTAACTTGTTGTACCGACCAATCTTACCGTCTAGAAGGGACTCACGACTGGGACGTGCTGTGGCTCACCCTCTGACTGGAATGTGTAGGCTGGTTAAGTATCACAGTGATTATAGCTGTCTGTGTAGCTAGCTTTTCCTGCCTTGGTTTATCACCGTAATAAGTTTGACCAGAACTGAACAAAAGAGTTTCTTCAGTTGCTTCACTTAATTTTATTTCTATGTGTCCAGTGTGGTTTTATAGTCCATTGACAAAAAGATTAAATAGAATCCTCAAAATGTTGATGATCCTACATTGGTTGGAACTATCCCAGTTTTGGGGACTGTGGTAGGCAGCTGCTTTTTAAAAAAAATTCAATATTTTATTTAGATCCCAAATGGAATTTATTATTCTTTAGCTTTCCTAGCTTTAGCTTTAAAGCTTTCCTTTTAGCTTTCCTTTCCTTTAGCTTTAAAGGATCTAACTCATCAATAATATTTATGTTTTCATTTTTATTTAAGTATAGTTGGTATACAATCATATATAGGTTATATTAGTTCAAGTGTATAATATAGTGACTCAACAGTTTTATAACTTATAATATGATCACCCCACTAATTGTAATGATCACCTTGTCACAATATTATTGACTATATTCCCTTTCCCCTTTTCACCTGTCCCCACCAACCCCTCCCCTTCCTTCTGGAGACCAACCCTTTGGTCTCTGTTTTTTTTTGAGTCTGGTTTTGCTTTGTTTTGTTTTTTCAGATTCCACATACGAGTGCAACCATATGATATTTGTCTTTCTCTGACTGACTTATTTCAATTAGCATAATACCTTCTAGATCCATCTGTTTTTCACAAATGGCAAGATTGTATTTTTATTGCTGCATAATATTTCATTGTGCATACACACACACACACACACACACACACACACACCACATCTTCATCCATTCACTTTGATGGCCATGTAGGTTGCTTTCATATCTTGGCTATCAATGAACATAGGGGTACATATATCTTTTCAAATTAGTGTTTTCATTTCCTTTGGCTAAATACCCAGAAGTGGGGCTTCTTAAATATGCCTGCACTATAACCCATTCATACTCTGGTGTCATCCCCTTCCCTTGAGTGTGGGTTAGACCTATTGACTTTCTTCTAAGACTAGATTATGTCAAAAGTGGTAGGATGTCAGTTCTGAGAATAAGTTATTAAATAAAATATTGTGGTTTCCTTTTTGCAGGAACTCTCCCTACTCTTTTCACTTGCTTTCTGTAATGAAGAAGGCTGCTATATTGTAAACTCTCCTCTGTCTAGGAAGTGGGAAAGGCCTCTGAACTGGGGCTAGTAGGAAACTTGGGACCTCATTCCATTAGGAACTCAATCCATTAGTCTAGAAGGACCTGAATTCTGCTAATAACCTTCAGAGTGAGTTGAGAAGTAGATATTTTCCCTTCTAAACCTTGAGATGACTGTGGCCCCAAGCAGCACTGAGACTGTGATTTGTGAGAGACTCTGAGCCAGAAGACCCTACTAAACTGTATATGGATTTCTGACCAACAAAAGTGTGAGATTATAAATGTTTGTTATTTCAAAAGGCTAAGTCTGGGGATAATTTGTAAAGTGGCAATAGAGAACTAACACAAGGGCTTGTATTTATTGTATTTCTAAAGGTCAGTTAACTCATTATGAAAGTTCTGGAAAGACGACATCACTGACAGTTCACTGTAGCATGGGGGCCACTTTCAAGGCTTTGCTGTTCAAAAAAAACAAGCTTCTAATCTGACTCCCCCAATTTCTGGTAGTTCCATACCTCCTCTTAAAGGTCAGAATGATAGACAAAGGAGTTCTTATCACAAAGCTCATGACGCCTTTTACATTGTCGATAAAAATGAACCAATTTACAAGATGGAGTGTGGTGAGCAGGATTCTAAGATGGTCTCCAGCATTCCTACCTCCTGGTGAACATGCTGTCTATGATCCCCTCCCCTTGACTATGAGAGGGACCTGTGACTATGGTATCACTCTCCTGAGAAAATTTCTAATCCATTGACCTTAAATTAATCCAAAGGGAGATGATCCTGGGTGGGCCTGATCCAATCTGAGCAAACTTTAAAGGAAAGCGAAAAAGTTCGAGAGGCATACCTCTGCAGGCAAACATCAATCTCATAAATTTCCTATGTGGACCACGTGGAAAGAAACTACAGGCTGCTTATAGGAGGTGAGTGAAATTGCTAACAGACAGCTAGTTAAGAAAGTGGGGACCTGGGCTTCCGGCCAAGATGGAGGCATAGGTGGACACACTGTGCCTCCTCGCACAACCAAAATTAAGGACAACAAAGATTTAGAAACAAGAAAACAACCAGAACTGATAGAAAATTGAACTGTGCAAAAGTCTGGCAACCATTCATCCAGACCAGTAAGAGGGGCAGAGTCGTGGCAGGAAAAAGTGGAGATTGGCAGACCTGGGTGTGCAGGCAGCAGCTGGCATATCCCAGGTGTGCAGGCAGTAGCTAGCGGACCCCGGGCATGGGATACCAATGGGCAGACCCAGTGAGGCTGCACAAGGTGTCTGGCTGACCAGGCTATCCCATATTCATGTGCAGATAATCCAGGCAAAAACAGGGAGCAAGACAGACCTCGCAACCCAGGGCCCCAGCACCAGGAAATGAAACCTAAAAACACTGATTGAAAACACTTGTGGGTGTTGAGGTGGCAGGAGAGACTCCCAGCCTCAGAGGACAGTTCATTGGAGAGACGCACAGTGTCCTAGAACATACACAAGTCCACCTACCTGGAAATCAGCACCAGAAGGGCCCAATTTGCTTAGGGGAAGTGGCAGAAGGGACTGGAACCTGAGAGAGAGCAGAGCAAGTGCCATTGTTCCCTCTCAGACCCCACCCCCACATGCAGCATCACAACCCAGCAACTGGGCTGCCCTGCCCTGGGGAACACCTAAGGCTCTGCCCCTCACTACATAACAGCTGCGACCAGACCGCCCCCCCTGCCCAGAAAAACCCAAAATGGCTCAAATGGGAGAACAGATCAAAGCCCCAGAGCCAGTTCATCTAAGTGACCAAGAGATAGCCAACCTATCACATGCACAGTTCAAAGCATTGGTGATCAGGATGCTCACAGAATTGGTTGAATTTGGTCGCAAATTAGATGAACAAATGAAGGCTACACTAAGTGAAATGAAGGAAAACACACAGGGAACCAATAGTGATGGGAAGAAAACTGGGATTCAAATCAATGGAGTGGACCAGAAGGAAGAAAGAAACAACCAAACAGAAAAGAATGAAGAAACAAGAATTCAAAAAAAAAAAAAATGAGAGGAGGCTTAGGAACCTCTAGGACATCTTTAAACATCCCAACATCCGAATTATAGGGGTACCAGAAGGGGAAGAGGAAGAGCAACAAGTGGAAAACTTATTTGAACAAATAATAAAGGAGAACTTCCCCACTCTGGCAAAGGAAAGAGACTACCAGGAAGTCCAGGAAACTCAGAGAGTCCCTAAGAAGTTGGACCCAAGGAGAAACACACCAAGGCACATCATAATTACGTTAGCCAAGATTAAAATGAAGGAGAGAATTCTAGAAGCAGCGAGAGATAAGGGGACAGTCACCTACAAAGGAGTTCCCATCAGACTGTCAGCTGATTTCTCAAAAGAGACCTTCCAGGCAAGAAGGGGCTGGAAAGAAGTATTCCAAGTCATGAAAGTCAAGGACCTACATCCAAGATTGCTCTATCCAGTGAAGCTTTCATTTAGCATGGAAGGGAAGGGGAAGTGCTTCTCAGATAAGGTCAAGTTAAAGGAATTCATCATCACCAAACCCTTATTTTATGAAATGTTAAAGGTACTTATCTAAGGGAAAAAAGATAAAAAATATGACAGTAAAAAGACAGCAAATTCACAGATATTAACAACCACACCTAAAACAAAAGCAAACTAAGCAAACACTAGAACAGGAACAGAAACACAGAAATGGAAATCACATGGAGGGTTAGCAACAGGGGAGTGGGAGGAAGAGAGAGGGGGAAAGGTACAGAGAATAAGTAGCATAGATGGTGGGTAGAAAATAGACAGGGGGAGGGCAAGAATAGTGTGGGAAAAGTACAAGCTAAAGAACTTATAACACATGGACATGAACTAAAGGGGGGAAATGTGGGTGGGAGGGAGTGTGCAGGGTGGAGGGGAATGATGAGGGAGAAATGGGACAACTGTAATAGCATCATCAATAAAATATATTTAAAAAAAGTGGGGACCTCAGCTCAACCTCCACAAGGACCTAAATTCTGCTAACAATTTTGGTGAACTTGGAAGGTGAGAATCAGAGCCTTGGCTGCACTTTGACTTCAGCCAAGAGATCCTAATGAGGGGTCCCATCTCTTTCATACCCAGACCTGACTCATAGAAATCATAAGATAACAAATCTCCATTTTAAGCTGAAAAAATCCGGTGATTTATTTCACAACAAGAGAAATTAACACTGAAATGTAGGATGGACACATGGTGGTTCATTAGGCAAATTGGCAATGTTTCACTGTGACCATGCTGCTACTCCTATTTTGGTGTCTCTAGTGTTCAGCATTCCATTTGGGGCCGAGTAGGGAGAGTGGATATTGTTGATGAGTGAAGAGATGAGTGAAAGAATCAACAAAGAGATGGGGCTCCTACCCCTTGAGGTGGGGTTGGGGTTGGAGTATGGAGAAGTGTAGTGTTGCTGAGCCTCTGCTCCTGAATCACCCTCTGATATACCCTTCTAGTTCATAGTCTGCCTCTTCTGGGTCTTAGAATTTGCTGACTTGGCAGGACAATCCCCCAAAGACAAGCTGTTGCTATGTACTGGGTAATTTCTCAAGAAGCTGAGCATCAGTGACAACAAGTAAAAGTAAAATAAATAAGTGGCCAGCTTCTTGGAGGATAGCTGTCAATGCAGGTGAGCCGGTGTTCCCCTTGCTGAGATGGGCAGGGAGTCTCCACCCAGGCCCAGCTCTGTGATATCTGTGACAAAGCTGGGGACTTTGCAACACTGCCCAAGGGATCAGCTGGACTTACTAAGGCCTCACTGCTGGAGCTTAGCTTAGTGTGAGATTTGGAGAAAAAGCAGCCATGAGGGTTTGTCAATGGTCTGAGACTGCTGTCCAATGTGGAACCACAAGCCACACGTGGCTATTAAGCCTTTGACATGTGGCTGGTCCAAAGTGAGATATGTGAGCATAAAATTTGCAACATATACCAAAGATTTTGTATGAACAAGAGAATGCAAAGTTTTTCTTTAATATAATTTTATATTGATAATACATTAAATGATAGTTACCTCAGTTAAATAAAATATATTAAAATTATTAATACAATATAGAATTATATATTATCTTTATATTAACTTCATCTATTTCTTTTTATTTTTTGACAAGGTTGCTAGACTATTTAAAATTGTCCATGTACCTTGTATTATGTTTTTTATTGGATAGTGCCAGCTTAAAACATAAGGAAATCTATACCAGAGAAGGCAAGGCTACAAAAAAAATACGGGAAAAAAATAAACTTGAATGAAAATATAAAATTTAATAACTCCATGTAAAGATCACTAGAGAAGTAACAAATGAATTTGTTATAAATCAGAGTGGAAAGAGAGTGTTCTGATCTTTCTTTTTCCTTTGCTTTCCTTTCCTTTTTACCCTCTCCTCCCTTCCTTCCTTTCTCCCACCCTCCTTTCCTTCCTTCCTTCCTTCCTTCCTTCCTTCCTTCCTTCCTTCCTTCCTTCCTTCCTTCCTCCCTCCCTCCCTCCCTCCCTCCCTCCTATCCTCCGTTCCTCCTCGCTCTCTCTCTGTCTCACTTTTTGCTTCTCTTTCTCTCTCTGTCTCACTCTCTCTCTCTCTCTCACCTATGCACTTTCTAGACATCCAGGTTGGGTGTCTTTCCGTGACTATACACCTACAACATGACTTTATTTGCCCTTTCCTCTCAGCCAATAGGATTAGACTATCTTCATCCAATAAACTTGCCCCAGAATGCAGTTCTCTCAACTCAACTCCAAGGTGAGTTCTTGGCTGGTTGGTGTTAAGGGGGCAGGGCTTTAGCACTGAAGAACCCTGTATTTTTCCACCTTAAGGAGGCAGTTATTTCTCAGCTCCCTCTGACTGTTAACCAGGGAGGAATGTGGGCTCAATATTTATTCCCCTACCTTCCAGATTTTCAAGGGAAGAATTCTGTGAACTCTCCCGATTCATGAATATTGTATTTTAACTCCTATATTGTAAAAACCTATACAGACCCAACAATACAGGTGTAAAGACACCAGGAGGTGAGTTGCAACCCCTATATGGGACTCAATCACAGTGTCCTGGTACATGATGTGGAAGAGATAAAGAATATTTGCTTCCTTCATGGAACTGACATCCAGGAATCTAGAGGTCAGGGCTGGGGTATGAAGGAAAGTGGTTGTTGTGTATTGGAAAGTCTAGGGATGAGATGTGACCTCTTACTCCAAGGGCGAGATAGCTGCTGCAAGCTGCGTTTATTAGTTCTCCCCCTCTCCAATCTTAACACGGATCCACATGGATGTGGGGAGACTCAGTGTTCTGTCAGGAGAGAAAACAAATTGGTGGCAGGGGACTCAGAGAATTATTGGCATTTTGGAACTTATCAAATATTCACGTAAGTCCTCTGAGTCCAGCTTTATTGGAAATATTACTTTCCTTCTGTGGCATAATGGCTTCCTGTGTCCTATCTCTGTGTGTTTGTCAGGCAAAGAGTGGGTCTTTCGGACCTATAAAAGTTTGTGTTTGTTTGTTTGTGGCATTTTGTTTTATTTTAAATCCTCTAAATGAGGAAATGACAGAATTTTCCAGACAACAAATATCTTGAGGCTAATGAAGGGGCAAGGAGAGAATACCTTTTCTGCTCAGGGCAGTTTACGTGCATTTTCTCACTACCTCTCACAACTACCCTTCCAGGTGGTAAACTATTACCCTCTATTTTACTACCAGAGAAGTGGGTTCTTTTGGAGTTAAATGCCTTGTCCCAGAACCAACTGGAGGTGCTGAGATTTACATGTGGGGTAGGATGGCCCTGATGCCGTCAGTGTTGCTATGCTCCTAGGGATACAATTGTGCGGACCTGCAAACCCAAAGCAGAGTCTACCCAGGTTATTCCCTGGGATAACTGCCATGGAGCCCACACAGACACCAAAGAGCCATGAAGATTTTTCAAGATCAGTTTCAATAGGAGAGCATCCCCCCGGTTTTCCAAATCCAACCTCACCTGGAACTCCGAGCTTCTATTAAAATGGGGCTTCATTTTTGTTCCCGAGTGGAAGGTGAGTGACTTTTCTGAACCTAATTCCCTCAGTGCTACACAACCTCATTTAATTCTCAGTGAGACCCAGTGAGTCATTTCATGTACTTGAAAAGCAAGGCCCAGAGAGGCTAATTAAATTGCCTAAGGTTACACAGCTGGGGACACAATAGAAGATGGCAGAGACAGGATTGAAACTTAGGTTCACCTAGAACATTTTTAAAAAGAGGAAAACACCTCTAACCACTGAATTTTGCTGTGTGATTTTCCATTCTAGCTACTGCCTGTTCAAGTCTTTGATGGCTTAATGGAAATAACAGTATCAGCTTGGGGGAGTCATTCTGTTTTGTTTATAGGTGATGGAAAAATGATAGAGAGAGGGAATCATTTTCTGTTTTTCTTCTACCATGCAAGATGTAAACAATTTTGATTTCCATATCAGAATGTTGCAAATGACACTGAAAGTTTTCTGTTTTTTTTTTTTCCTTCTTACCTCCTTTTCTGAAAAAGCATATTCTCTCTCTCAAACGCGCATGCGCGCGCAGGCACACAGTCTTTAGGGTAAGAAGGGCAGAACAAGGCTTTGGAAAAAAGTGGGAAGAGTCAGAAGAACAATACATCACCCAGTCACGCAGTTTAGGAACTCACCAAGGAGAAAGCAGCTGCACTCAGGATGCTGACTGCGCTGTCCAGCTGAGTAGCAGTTTCCATGGTGTTGAATCCTACTTAGTAATGACTTTCAGCCGCTCTAGTCCTGGGAGTGTTTGGGGGAGATAAAAGGCAAGCTGCACGCAGTGACTCTGACCTGTTTTTTCAGTTCTAGACAAGTTTCTGATGTGCTTGCAGAAACTTTGACTTTCTAGATGTGAGCATGAGGGTTTCGTTTGCAGTTATTGCTGCCAGCTTTTGGACAATGTTTTCTGGGTTTTGTGTTTGTTTTGTTTTGATGTTGTTGTTGTTGTTGTTATTGTTACTTAATTCTCCTTGCAAGGTTTGCTAGAGTGTCCATGCAGATGAATTGCCAATTTGCATTCTGCTGCCTCCCAATAGTCACCTGCCCACAGCACCAACATTACCCTACTTCTTAGGGCTCTGTTCTTCTATTTTCTATCTTGAAATGCTTATTTGTTATTCTTATTTTGAGCCTGGGAAATTCTCTTGCTCTCACTGACTTTTAGCCTTATTCAGGTAACACAGCATCTGTCAGTTTCAGTAACAGAACTTGAGCATCAAAGCCATAGGCACCTGCACCGTGCCCTGAGGAATGATCATGCTGCAGTGGTCTGCATTGTCAGAGGTGGACACTACAGACCTCCTGATAGCCCACCTTCTAAACAAGCACTCCCTGAGCAGTTGTTAAAGCTGGACTTTCAAGGGGAGTGTGTGGAATAAAGCAAGGAATACCGGAGTTGGCTTAGTTCCATTCCTTATAAACTTTCTGATGGGGGCAAAGTACTTACCTGGGCTGCCACAAGGATTAAGTGCCAAGGTGTATGTGAAGCACTGTGTAGTGCGTAGGAGTCAGAACTTTGCCGTCAGGCCATGGGTGACCACGGCTCAGCTCTACCCCTTGGAGTCATGTATCTGGGGCTTGTCACCAGGTTTGCTGATGTTTCTGCTTCCTTGCAGAAACACAGACTGGGTAATGATAGTACCTAGCTTGCCAGTTTGCAAGAATTAAATGAGATGATAATAATAATAATAAGCCCCATTTGCTGATTGCTTACTCTGTTGTTATCTAAGGGCTTTACACGAATTGGCATATATATTTATGGGTAGTTATGCCAATGCATAAAAATAAAAATATTGTATGTTAAAAAGCATTTGGCATCCATGTGTGTATATAAAGAGATTTATTTTAGTTGTACACAATTGTATAAATCTGTATGTACAATCATGTTCTGTAATGTATCAGAGATAAATATATATGTTATTTGAATCTCTAAAATGTATATGGATTCATTATACAGATAGAAAAAGAAATGTTTTAAAATAAAAATGCTCTATGTCAGGCTAAGTGCTTTACATGTTTTAACACATCTTATTCTCACAGGAGCCTTATAAGGTAGGTACTACTATCATTTACATTTTGTAGAGGAAATACCTGAAGTACAAAGGCTAAGAGATTTTCAAGATGACTGTCTTACATATGTCCATATATAGGTAGTTGTGTGCATGTGAGTGAATAAATTAAATATGCGTTTTGTAAAGCATCTGAAATTGTATTTAAACAAAGTTAGCTAGTTTTGTTATTATTTCTTTTATTCTCAGTACAAGCTACAACATTGGTTCCCTTTAGAAAATGCCATTGCTAGTGTTAAAAGAGTCTTAGGTGTTTTCTTCATAAACCACCTTGCCATCCAAAAAATATTTATCCTTTGAGATTGTTGGTAAATTCCCTTAACAACACAGATGTCTGTGGTCAAAGTACCCTGATTACCTAGGCTGAGACACCTTTTTAGTAGCCCACCCCCAATTTTCCATCAGGGCAATGAGTACATAGCACATGGCACAAGAATGGACTCTTTTAGGAGACTCTTCAAAAGTGCCAAAGGGTTAGGTACTCCTGTTCAACCCCAAATCTACATTTCTTAGGACTTCAGACAACAACAGTAGGAAACCCTGATTTTACCCATGAGTTGGGGGACTCTGCTTTGGTTTATGTGATAGACTGGCCTTTGGTCCCATATCAAACATCAAATTAAATCCTCAGCAATTGCACAATGAGAATTTCATACCCTTTAGAAAACTGCAGCTAGTGACTTTACATACAAATCTCCCAAATATGTAATATGTGTGTAGGTGCATGAGCACACATATTGTCCAATAGTGAATAAAAAAACAGCCTTTTTATCTTTTCTCACAAAATGACTATTTTATCTTTTCTCATGTGAGAATATTATTTCAGCCCTAATTGTTAACTTTATTGGTGAAGAAAAATTAGGTTGTCCTGAGCAAGGTTGAGAATGTGCATGGATATATAGAGGTACGTGTAGGTAGGTACTTATGTATATGTGCACACTGGTATACACCTGCACATACATTTTGATCGGTTCTCCTGACATTACAAGGCTCCAGTTTACAGGGAGAATCAAACAAGAGCACCATCAAGAAATTCTCTGGAAGATGGCCCCTCCCAAACAGTGATGGTCCTCAGCCTTGGTAGTGCCGAAAACAGACGGGGCCCATGGGCTTTCTCAACAAGCGCCTCACGTGGTTCTAAGAGAGGACTGAACATCAGAGGGACAGGATCACAGCAGTAAAGGGCTTTTGCTGTGTGTGCACATGTGCATGCATGTAGTGGATATAAGTGTATGTGTACATGTTTGTGTGCTGTGTGCTTTCCTGGAAGAATAGAGTGCTCACCAGAGCTCCCTTTGCATAAAAAGTGGCTACTTTCCAGGAAGCAGAAACAGCCTTCAGATGTCATCATATGTTATCAAGGACCTCGGGATGTTCAGGGGGAAATGGGATGGGACTGAGATGGTTGTCTAAGCAACTAAATTGCACCTGTACTGTTTTATTTTTATTTTTTTAACATGGAGGTTTCACTGTTTAATTAAAATATTGTTTTGAGAAAAAATTACAGGTGGGATGAGGTTCTATCTCCTGGGCATTGCCCATGGAAAAACAAATAACAGCCTCTATTTATGCACAAAGCATGTGCATTGCATATGGGCTTCCTTTGGGCTTATTTGCTCACCTCTGTCCACGTTGCAGGTGACAAGCATTTGCATTTGTTGGTGGAGCCTTTTAAGAATTCCTGTCACTTCTGCCATCATTTTTATTTACTTTACATTTTACATAAAATGTGTATGCTTATCTTCATTTTAGAGAAGAGCCTAGTTTTGGAGAGTCTAATGTAAACTACTGCTTTTTAAATCTATACTTACATCCTCACAATTAGACAGAGTAGGGGCTCAATTATAAACCAGCATTTTAGGGAGATAATTATCTCCCTCCTTGCCATATGCCAGGATAAAACTAGTGACTTTTTTGTTTTAATTAACATATTTTTTAAAGATGGTACTAGAAGCCCAGGTTTAACATCACCACCTCCATCATCACCATCACCACAAATAAAAGAGCAGAATTTTAGGAAGAGTGCACAAGCTCCTGGATCGGACAAATTTTCACTTGTTTCTGACAATTTGCTAGAAATGACTTTAGGCAAATCATATGATGAACTAATTCTTATCATCTTCATTTATAAAACAAGGGCAATGCTGTCTTCAATTATCAATTGACATAGGGCAATGGAAGTTCATTGTAACCCTCACAGTTCACTATACTATAAGGTGTTTACAGAGAAGGGACCATTAAATATACTTGACATGGTGTAATAATCACTATTAAGACAGCCTGCGTTGTACACCTGTGTTTGGCACTCAGGGTAAGACCTCTCTCTCACTTCTAAAGTTCAAAGCTAAAAGTTCTCATTGAGCCAGGAGAGAATATTTCCCAGCAGCTAAGGATGCCTGTTTTGGAATTCTGGCCTTGCCTCCTGCTTGGTGTGTGATCTCAGGTAACTAACTTCTTTGTGCCTCAGTTTCCTCACTGTAAATAAGAATAGCTTACAATTTATGAAGTTTGGATCTGGCTGGTGTGGCTCAGTAGACTGGGTGCCAGCCTGCGAAATAAAAGGTCACTGGTTCATTTCCCAGTCAGGGCACATGCCTGGGTTGAGGGTCAGATCCTCAGTTGGGGGTGTGAGAGTGGCAGTCAATCCATGTTTCTCTTGCACATCATTGATGTTTCTGTACCTCTCTTTCTCTTCCCTTCCTCTCTCTCTAAAAACAGATAAATAAAATCTTAAAAAAAAAAAAAAAACCCTATGAAGTACGCTGCATGCCCATCACATAGATTGTTTTATTTATTCTACACAGCAATATTAAGATGCATGTATTACTAACATCCTGATTTTATGGATGAAAAACAAAGGCACAGAACTTTGTTTTAACTTGTCCTGGGTGGTAGCTAGCAAGTGACAGAATCAGGATTCAAATTCACAACATCTGCTTTTAGATCCCACATTTTTAAAACCTTTATATGTATTACCAACTTGTTATGGGTATCAAGATAATTGAATGAGATAAGAGTAAGATACTATTAAGATAACTAAATGGAGTAGATAACTCAATCCTGCTGGAAGAATTAAATCATTAAATGAAATAAGGAACACAAGAATCTGAGCTGGATTCTTGACTCATAGTAAGCACGCAATAGAGGTAAACCTAGCACTTTCTATTTTTTTTTTCATCTTCATCATACAAGCTTCCCCCTCACCAAAGTTGAATTAATCACCAGAACAGATGTTTCATTGAAATGCACAGTTTGTTTTGGTTGTTGATCCAAAGACTGACATTTTCATGCTGAGGAATAGCCTGGTGAGCCAAACAGCCAGTGCACCAGCAGAAGGCACCACCAGTGGCTATGGCAGCCTACTGCTCACCTGGGCAGCCCCACACCATGTCCCCTGATGGACACAAGTACAACCATATGTGTGGATAAGGAATGTACCCTTGAAGGAAACACACGGAAGCCAAAGGACTCAGACCACCGACTCACAGGTACCTTTTCAGACTAAGCTTTTATTTTTTGATATTACAAACCAGTTTTCTTTATTCACAAACCACTGTAAGTGATATAAACACTAATTTCTAAAGACAGATATACACATTTTCTGGGTTTGCAGATTGCATGATGTGTGTCTTAAGAAGTCACTATATGCCACACATGATATTAATCTTTTTTCATAATTCATAATAGCAATAGTTATTTAGATAAATGAAAACATTCCAAATAAATACTGTTTTAAAAAATCCAAAATGTTTGTTTACATCTCTGACATACATTTTAAAATGACTTGTTGGCATCTTGGAGGAGTGCCTAGACAAAAGATTCTGCAACATCAGTTGGCACCCACTTGCTCTAAATGATTTTATTAAAACTACATACAATCATGGGGGAAAAGTACAGCTCATCAATGAAAATCAAAACTGCAAATTAATTTTACTTTAACCAACACAGTAAGAATTCTATGTTTGTGATTCCAAATACAATGCAAATTCTGAATTGTGAAATTTGAGGCAATTGAGAGAAATCTGTTTATTCTCCCTAGCCCCCTGCTCTTTGATCTTTCTCCCCTCCAGGGTAGGATGCCGTAGCATTTTAATAAATTGTCTTTAAAAACATCAACCAGGCATCCATTGTCATCATGTTGTTTCCCAGGTGGGGGAATAAGAACGTCTTAGTGATGCTATAAAACACCCTTTTGCCCCTTCCCTCCCCCACCCAAAGAAGTCTGTTGAAAAGAACATTGTATATGCTTTGGGCTGCTAAGCAGTTTCCCCCCTTTCTCTCATTTCAAGATAACGGTCATCTGCCTTAGATATCGAAGCTACAGAAACTTGGTTTTCAAATCTTGTGAAACTTTATTGATGGTTTAATATCCAACCGATCTTACTGCATGCACATAGGATGACAAGAATGCTGGATCACAAACACTTTTTTTTTTAAGTTTTGTTTGGTTTTGTTTGAAAGCAGAGTTGTTACAGCGGATTGGCAGGTTCACAGCGGTGAGTTGATAACTTACTAAAGTGCTTGCCAGAGGGCCTGCACTGTACACATGAAGATTTAACTAGGGCAGCAGAACTACTGGGGACAGCTTGCTGCTGTTTGTTAAATTTAAATACAAAAACAGGAAGACCCGTGACAGATACCCCAACTTAGGTTAACTTGTAAACAGGACAACATGGAAGGAGTTCAAACAGAAGTAATTCAGACAAACTGCAATTTTTCGGCCGTGTCCCTCTGGCCCTGCTTCAGAGGTGGGGGTACTCTGTTCTTCGGGGAGAAAGAGGGTAGACCTACTTTTTTGCTTCCTTCTGACAAGTGTCCTGGGCCTTGGAGACAGAACTAAAGGTACTGATTTGAGATAATCCCTGGGGACCAAGAGGAATGGTGGGGCAGGCTCTCACGTACTGAAAAATTGCAGGTTGCTCACATAATACAGTCATGTTTCAAAAAGTACCAAGCTGATGAAAATACCGTGATTATCTCTACTCAATGATTGCAATACTTGTAAAATGCTTCTATAAATCCAAATATGATTATCATGTAATTCCATAAAAATTATACGTCTGTCTCTAACAGTTGTTCTACTAGGCTAAAACTAAAGCTTCATAGACTGTTTCTAGAACTTAACAACTCCACTGCACAGATGTAAATTTTATACATTTTTTTTTAACTGGTACAAAGAATTTAAGTTTTTATTACTTTCTTTTTTTTGGAAAAAAAGAAAAAAATAGAAACAGTGCTTTTTATCACCTTTTTATTAATGTTATTTTTCCCTCCCATAATATAAAAGTCAGCAATGATATCAATAATTTATTATACTGGAAGAAATATAAAAAGAATGCTTGTTGATGGCCTAACTAGCAGTTTTTGCCTAAATAACTAGCGTCTGGTTAAGAAGCTGAATACTGCCGGGGGGAATGGTTTAAAGGGTGGGTATGCACAGCTTCATTCAACTTGGATGCACAAGGGCTGCTAGAACCACCCCCTTAACAGCATAACCTTTGGCCTGAACTGACAGTGAGTAACTTAGAACCGTTGCTACATGATCGTTGGTGCAGTGGGTCGTTTAGATTCATCAGTTACTATTTTTTTGTTGTTGTTCAGTCAATCCCAGTCCCAATCCCCTAAGTTCCTCCCACCCTTCCCCTTTCATAAAATAAAATAATGCAGATGCAGAAAAAAATGACTACTGTAGTCACTTACACTCTTCCCAAACAGCTGATAACCCCAGTAGCTTAATATTCAGCATATATAATTCATTTACATGATAAAGCACTCTGGATATGGCCCTAAACCAGTTTTTATTCATAGCTAGCATCTCTCTAGATCAACCACAAAAAAAAACTCCTACAGCCAGCAACCAAACTACGGAACCTTCGGAAATTAAAGACCCACAATATTAAAATACACAGAACAAAATATCTGAGGTATAAGATAAAAAATGTAATTTTTTTCCTCTTTTTAGTTTTTAGAGTTGCTAAAATGATGCACTACTGCATGTATTGCAATACCCAGGCCTCGGAAAGCTTCCTTTCTCCCCACATTGGAAGGTTTTTATGGTTTTGTCATTTAGTATGGAGCAAAACGGTTGTATCCCCCTCGGTATATACTAGCCTGCAATGAAGAAAGAACGAGACCCACATCATCAGCATGGCTCCTAGTCTTGGCATCAGTCAAGGGTGCAAAAGCATTCTGAAACAAAGCAATTTGAGGGGTGTGTTTTTTACATTTTCCTTTTGCAACACGTGGATCATCAAAAAAAGACTAATGTGAAAAATAGACACTCAAAATCAACCAAAATGGAGGCACCCCCTACCCATCCCAGGTCATTCTTGGAGAACTAGAGATAGGGCCAGTCCTGACCTCCCGCAAAAGCTCCTTATACAGAAACCCCCAGTAAAATCAAATTCTGTCAGCCAGTCCTAGTAGCTAAAAGGACTCTTATACAAACTGGACCACTGAAGGATGTGCACTGTCTCAGCCTGTTTGTTTGTTTGATTCATTAACACTATTTCCATTGGGAAAAGCTCAGTCTACACTCAAGAGGTTGAATGTAGATGACTGATTGAATGGAGTAATTCAACTCTCCTTTCCAACACCGTAACTCAAGTGGACTAGGTGTTGAAGCAGAGTTGTTGAATGCAAAATCAGGACGAAAATTTAAATCAGCCTCTTACTTGACTTGGCTCAATGAGCTGTATAGGATTTGCTCTTGAGAGGGGAGTTGTACAGATGAATTGCTTGATGTAACTGAGCTTGTGCAAAAGAATATGGTTCCCAGATCGTGGCTGAATTTCTATGACCACGATCCAGCGAATTGTTTGCCCATGGCTTTAGACAGCTACAAGGTGGCACTTAACTTATTTTCTTTTTCTAAAAGTTTTGGCGATTCAAATGAATGCCTATGGGGACTGAGTTTCAGGATAAGGACTGATATTCTTGATCCCAAGCAGAAAGCTGCATGCCAAAAGCTTTGTAATGATTGCATACGCTCTCACGTGATGGGCATGTCTTACTGTACTCAAGAATTTTAGTGCATAGAAGTTTGAACAAGTACAGGCAAATTCACCCACCCTCACCTCCCCTTTTTGCCCTCCCCTTACCCCCCAAACAAAAACCCAAACCCCCCAAAACAAAAGACAACCCCCAAACCCAGCTGATTCCTCCTAATTCCTTATGTACTAGGCACACACACAAAGTGTGCCCCTCTCTATTTTCTTTCCTGGGCGACTATGACTTTAAACATGAATTGTAATAGGGGAGGAGAGGCAGTCAGATTCTCAGCTGCCTGACAGCAGAGGCCTGGAAGTGTGCAGCTTAGCTCCTCTGAAGTCTGTGCTGGGGCTGGAACCTTGGGGCTATGTGAATGAGCAGCAAGGGAGGAAAAAAAAAAGAAAAAAAAGTTCTGCATTGACACTGCATTCTGTTAGTGATGGATTTAATTATCAAAATGACTAATTATTCCATTAAGGTAAGTGCTCTGCTAGGTGAGACTTGCAAAATTAGAAATATAATAACTTACATGCACTACATTGCCAAGAAATTAAGACATTTATCAAGTTTACTGGGAGGATTAATGTGGCATTTTAGCTGCTGTTAGATTAGCACAAGAGACAAATTCAATTAAGGGAAAGTGAGAGGACGTCAACAGTCAACCCATATGAAGGTCCCAGCTGGGGAAGGGAAGGGAGGCAGGAAGAAGTGAGGAAGAGGTGGAGTTGGTACTCACCATGGCACCAACGCCGTAGGTGGGGGCTGGAGCAAGTGTGTGGTGGTAGGGGTCGGCAGCATAAACTCGTCCGTAACTGAAAGGAAAACAGAGGTGAAAATTAATCCATAATATGTGGTTACAAACTAATCATAACAACCATGAAATGCAAAATACCAAGACAATGTGGAAGGGCCCTATTCATCCACATAAATAAGAAACATATTCCAATCTTACACATAACATGAAAAAGTCCTCTGTGTGTAGCACATTCTTTTGTCCATTTAATATGGCTAGAAATATCTTCTCTCTAGTAACACCTTTTCTAACTGCTCATGTTGCTACCTTAGAGACTGAGGCAGGCAAAGGAAAAAGAAAAAAACACTTGCAAAAATGGTTTTATGAAGCCCAGTATCCCGAGAAGACATGTTAATACTCAGGAAAGTCCTTTTCCCCTGATTTAGCTGCCACTAATCAAATGAGACAGGTGGATCAAAAACAGTGAAGGGACCCAGTCTGTGCAGTTAGGGTCCAATATCTTAGAATGTAAAGAGAAAATGCATTCAAACTGAAGCATCCTTGAAGGGTTTGCAAGACCCTCACCCACACCGTACTGAAGAATTAGACCTGATTTGATTTCAACCCTACCACTTCAGAACTTCTATCTCATCAATCTCTGGCCAGGTTTCAAACACTATTTCTTAATGTCATTTCCTTATCTTTGAGTTTTTCTGTCTCTTTACCATCCACCTCACTCCACTGCCATGACTTCCAATTCAGGTTTCACAATAAAAAGGAAGGGATGGAAGTCTGTTGCATTCAGTGGCTACTGAGTGTCTGAGACTGAACGATGCCACAGATCAGAAATTAGGGTTTGGAGAAGTTAGTCATTTGCTCAAGGTCACAGAACTAGACAGAGATAGAGCTGATCTTTAAATTTATCAGAGCAATGTACACTTACTTAAGCGACATGCCAGGTATCTTCTTGAAAGTAGTTTGGGTACTGCTTTCTTAGTAAGGATCAAAGCTGAGATGAAATCTTAAGCAGAGTATGAAATAGAGATTCTTGTGCATATGAAGAAGGGGAAGGAGAAAGAGGGAGGCAGTTCCGGAGCAAGGAGTAAATAGAAATGGTGTGAGCTAGAAACCAGCTTTGACCTGATCTCATGAGTTGTAACCTAGACTTAATTCCCACCTGGAGGTAAATGGGTGGATTTTTTTAATGTTCATTTAAGTTAAGCTTTAGCTGTGGGTTTTCCTGGTGGAGTGCAGGATAGCTTCTGAGTTCAAGTTGCTTTCTTGGGCAGAGGGTAATTCCCTGAAAAACGGAGTGGCTGAGCACCATTAGCAACCAATACCTACAGCAGCTGGGGAATAGGTATAGCAGCCATTAAATGGGAAGTATGTGGATTATCAACAGCTTTTGACTCTTAGACGTTCCTTTAAAGAATGAAGGAACAAGGCAGGCAGAAAAGGTTTGTCTGTGGTATCAACGACAAGCAACCTTAAGCCACCTCCCATTTCTTGGAGTCTAATTTGCATGCATTTTATTCCTCTCCCTCCTTATCTTTTCTACATCTTGCTTCGAATCTTCTTGCTCATAGCTGATGGGTAAGAATGTACTGGATGGGTCAGACATTATTGCTTACACCATAGAGCCTGGAAAGGTGGGAAGAAGCTGGGTGAAGAAGCTGCTAACTCTTAGGCTCTGAGGTAGACTCCAAATGGAAGTAAAAATTGATTCTACCAGTTCTCATTGGACAGGTCTTATTCCCAAATCCTTTTTGCCTGTTTCAAATGGCACTGAGCTCAGATAATCCAGATGAAGCTTTTGGCTTCAATGCAGTATGTTCTCTTGATCCTCAAAAGCAGTGACATGAATGGATATTTCTTTTCTGTGGGAGGATCTCTTGTGAAATGTCAACCCTCCCCATTGCATTTCATTCCTTGGGATACTCTCTAGTCTCTTGGCTCATCAAAAATGGCCCTCAAAGATTCTCCTTCTCTCTGGAAGGAAAAACAGATGGAAGTCCAGGACAGAGGGTGTGTTAAAAGAAGAACAATGATGACTTTTTTTGAAGAAATCAGTTATTCAGTGAGGTCACTCATGAAACCTGGGCCTTGATCCACGTAAAATTGGAAGTAGATATTAATAGGTATAAAAGAACATGGGATATAACTTTGTCGTTGACTTTTATTTTATGAGGAAGTAAAGTTAATAGTCTAGAAGGGCAAAAAACACTGTTAATAGGATTTTTTTAATGCACTTTCACTCAGCAAAGCTCACTGTATGAACAAGATGTAAACTACAAAAACTGGAAACCTTTGGAAATGTACTAATTGATGCCACGGCATGGTATTCCTTCAAAAGGAGGGTGAAGATGCAAATTCAGAGCAATTACTTTTTAAAATTTAATTTGGGGAGTGGTTTTACTATGGCAAAATTTTCTCTTTTGGGAGGTGACATATTGGTAGCCTGAATGTACTCCATAAAAACGTAGCTCCCACCTTCTCCTCCCACATACTATAATTGTAAATTCTTATTTGTTTATAATACTGGGCAGAGCTTCACCCTTTGTGGAAAGCCCAAGGTAACAATTTGGCAACATTTTCTTCCACAGGAGAATTAAAATACAGCAGCGTTCAACTATTCCTCATAAATGAGCAGGCGCCTCTTCTCCTCAGGGTGACCTCTACCTTCAGAATCCGATGGTTTTATTATGATTAATAAATTTCATTTCCACAGAGGAAAAGGGACCATGTCAGCTCAAACTGAAAGCAAGAAAGCTTCTTTTCAAATGCAAATTTCTGAACACGCCCTTGTGTGACACTCCAGTTTAGACACAAGGTCATTAAGGGAGATGTAGATTCCAGCGTTATTCTTGCAACAGATATGCCAGGAAGGTCAATGACTTCTTGTCCTCAGAGCTGGCTAAGCACTGCCTGAAGGAAGAAGAGCGATACCCAGCAACCTCAGAGGAATGATGGGAAAATGTGTTATGACTGCCATGTTATGAGTGATCTGCACATTCAATCACCTTTCATACCACCCATCCTTGGCCAAAGTGGACAATAATAGTGCAATCAGGTCATGACTCTCTCTGTTTCCCCTCATACCATCCATCAGAAATTACAGATGAATTCTTACATGTGTCCACTTCACTCAATTCATACTACCACCATCCCAATATCACCAAGCAATATTTCAACCAATAGAATCAAATCAACAACAGCCTCAAGTCAAGTCTCATCTCTTTGGTTCTACTTCTGCCTCTTTAAACCACCAGCCATTTATATCTATATCTATTAAATCTGTCTGTCATCTATCTATCTATCTATCTATCTCCATCAAGTCTATCTTCCCAATCTATCTCTATCAAAGCTATCTATTCATCCATCTACCTAGTTAAATATAAATCTATATAAATCTAGTTACATCACTTCTTTGTTTAAATTGCTGCAACATTTTTCCATTGATTCTAGAAAAAAATTCCAAACTTGCATGAATCACCCCTGTGCCTTTCTTGTCCTCTCACATACCCCTCTACTCCTTGTTTACTGGGTTCCACACTGGGCTCTTCAATACTCTGTGGACACAAGCAAATTCATTCTTTTCTTAGAGCTTTGGCACTTGTTCATACTCCACCTGAATTGCTTCTTTGCCTTCTTTATGTCTCAGATCAAATGTCACCTACCCAGAGTGATGGCTCCTTTCCTGAACACTCTTTCTAAAGCACAATTTCCCACCCCCTCCTCACCCTTCATGTGATGCAATAAATCTCTATTGATTTTGCTTACTTACTCCTCTCCCTGATTTACCTGTCCTCCTTCCTGGAATGCCAGCCCCATAGAGGCTGGGGCTGAATCTGTTTTGTTTGCTTTTGTATCTTAGTGTCTAGCACAGCACTGGCTATGGTGCAGAAAAACAAAGAGCAGGAACAATGCCACCATGTGAGTGAAGGCAGCAAGATGGAGCAGTAGAAAGGAGAAAAATGAGGACTGGGAAGACCCTTGTACTACCCATCACTATGATTCTATCAATGGCAAAATTTTTTCAGATAAGCTATCTGAAGATTTTAGTTCAGCTGCTCTCAGAGATGTTCAATACCCTTAAAGACACTCAGAAGAAAAGCTTCTGGGGGCTCTGGAAATAGAGTGTGTAACTTCACATCACCCATGGGAGGTCACAAAACACTGGCCACATCGCCATAAAGCTCATTAAAACCCTTCAGGGAAAAGCCAAATAAACAAAGAAATAAAAGGTAACAGCTTGCAGCCATCATGTGCTCTTGTCTATTTTTGACCTTAGCAACAACTTCAAACCAGGAGGCCCAGCCCTGGTCCTGGGAAGGGCAAAGGCTTTGGGGCAAGAGGACCCAGGTCCAAGTTCAGCCTTTGCAATGCCCTTGTTCAATGACTCAGGCAAATCAATCTCTCTGAGCCTCATTTCCATGTTCATAAAATGGTATCATTCTGTCTGAGGCCTTGCCTAATTCATAGATAAAATATATGGAAAGATACCAGACTCATTTTAAAGCAGTCTGAAGACAGAGGAGGTTATAATACAAGGGTTCTTACATGGATTTTCATAAGCCAATCCCTCACTTCTGCCCAGACTGTTAGTTTGTAGAAGGAACAGAAAGATCTTATTCTAATATAATCATGTATAGCTCTAGCAATCAACTTACAGAGGCTTTGGAGTTAAGATCTATCTAATTTGTGAGTTATAGATGTGGTTTAAATTGCTATATTTGAACTTAAGGTGATGTTGCTTCATTTAAACTTAAGGTTAAATAAGTATGCTGCCTGTTGAATGGGAAATATGAACCCATGTTTGTAAAGTACTTTGTTAACTCTACTGAGAAATGTAAATATCACTTATTAATAACATCTTCTAAATCTAGTTGAAATAAACTGGATGATCATAAATACAATAAGGTCATGTTGGTAGCCTACACCAGGGTTTTAACAGTCAAGTAATTTTCTTCTAGGGCTATAGTAAGACAGCTGTAATTAATTTCACTCTCTCTATTTCACTCTATATATTTCAACTAAGAGCCTTGATGTCCCTGGGACATGTTATTCTTACTTTAACACTACTTCTCCATGCCTCTTGTTCCAGAGATAGCTGGGGGAACCCCAGTGGGGCAGAAAGATGAATAAATATCCTCTCCTCTCAGATCTATATCATAATGTGGCATAGATCTAGACAGCCCAACCATAGCAAGTAGGTACAAAGGCTATGGCCTTGTCCTTACCACACACAGAAGCACTGCAGAGTTAGCATTCAAAATAGGATACATCACTAGGGATGAGAGTACGTGGCCCCCAGTCTCTACAGTGCCATTAGGGGCTACAGTGCTCTCCTAATTATATTTAAGACATAGTGTGTAAGGTACTTGGGAAAATTAATCCATGTAAGGCATATACTAACCACAGAGTAAACAAACAGGGTACTTACTACACCATGGCTTCATAGTTCTAACAGCCTATCATTTGGAGGGTAATGATTTAGCTAGAGCATGTTCTATGGTCTCAGACTTTAGTTGTTCACCTTGCCTTAGTGAATGTCTACAACTAAGAAAATATTCCTCTGTGACTGCTGTAGCTTTCTCCTAGGCAATGACTTAGACAAGACATATAAGTTAGAGGAAGTGGACCAGCCCTATAACTCAAAAGCAAAAATACTACAACAACAACAACAACAACAACAACAAAACACCAAAACCCCAGCTCCAAATGCAGCTAAACCTCCAAGAAAGATAGTGGTAGAAATGGGAGAAATTCTCTGAGATGAACAACATGGAGTTATCTCAATTTGACTCTGAGATTTCTGAATTCTACTGCCGCTCACATCCTTAGCTTGGAATTCAAACAATGATCTTCACAGATCACTTATCATAGTTTTCAGTCTCATGATTTTTGTCCTCAGAAGAGGGAGTAAAGGCATCTTCTGGGCTCTTTAACTTGTCCTTGGGGAGCCATGGCTTTGTCGTTGCTCATAGATGTGGGTCATACATCTGAACTGTGTGTACATAAGCATGGACATAGACCTAACACCTGTACAATCTATGAGGACCAGACCATACCCCCATGGCAAATCAGATGGCATCATCCTTTCTATGCCCTCCCAGTGCAGTTCAAAACTTCTCTCTTTTAGAATCTCAACAAAGCAGGTTTGAAGTAGGAACCTTGATTCTGAATTCATCACAGCACAGCAATAGCCACTGTCTGGGAGTCAAGAAGACACAATAAATCCTGCTTTTGGATACACAGTCCTTCCACTATAATAAAAGACACAAAGCTACACTTTCCTAATGTCAAGCCCAAGGCCACCTTCCTTTTAGAAAGTCTGCTTCACCTTCTTTGTCCTGACTACTGCTCTACCAAAGTCACGAAGAAAATCTCATCGTGCTTTGAAATCAACATGGCATCTCAACTATGGTTTAATTCACAGGCAGACTACAAAGGCAGTTCTGTGTTTGTATCCCTCATGGAATTTTCAATACCTCTGTAGAGAATCCAAGCTGAAGCTAAGAATTCCACAAGGTCAGAATTCCTAGAGTCAAATCCTGCTTCTTCTACTTTCTTGCTAAGTAATCTCAAAGTTTATCTCCACTCTGAGCCAGTTTCTCCATCCTTGAATAGAAACAATAATAATGCATACTGACTGTAAAAGACTATAGCGAAGCTAAGATAAGGGTTAGTCAGAACCAAACAAGTGTCAGTTATTGATGTTGTTTAGACTGAGAGGACTGCAACTCTTGCCTGCTTCCTATTCCACGTGGGATCATTACAGTAGAGTTCATGGAGTATTTACATTAGTCAGAACTATCCCTGGCCCAGGTTGTCCACCTGAAGCCCATCCTCCATGCCCCTTGGAAGTGGATCAAAGATTCTGAGAGGTTAATAAGCAGGGTGAGGAAGAGGTAGGTTACTTGCAGGCAAAATTAAAACATAAAGTCAAAAAAACTAACAATGTCCAGATTATTTGTCAAAATATTTGAAATTCTGGGTGAATATCCCTCACCTCTGAGACACCAGTTCTAGAGGTGTACAAATACTTTTAATATTCATTTGAGTGAAAATGTGGCTCTAGAATGGTACTGTTAAATAAAAATATAAAGAGAAACACAAATGCAAGCCACACATGACATTTTAAGTTTTACAGTAGCCTCATTAAAATCAGGTGAAGTTCATTTTTATTTAACTCACTATATTAAAAACATTATCATTTCAATGTGTAACTGTATGAATAAAATATTTTACATAGTTTTTACTAAGGTTTTGAAATCTAGTATGTATTTACACTTACAGCTCATCTCAATTTGGATCAGCCACATTTTAAGGGTTCAGTAGCCACATGTAAAGATTGGCTGCCATATTGCCAAGTATGACTTTAAAAATCTGGTTGGATGTTCTCCTTGCCATTGAAATGGAAAAGATTCCCTAGTGATCAGCTCAGTGTTTCCTAAGGTGTGATCTGAGGACTCCTCTATTAGAATTGCCTGAGGGAACTTGTAGGGATGCAGATTTTCATGCTCTCTCTCTAGATCTGTGTATCAGAATCTCTGAGGCAGGGGGAGGGAAGACCATATCAAATCTGCATTGATATTAAGATCTGCAGGTGATTTTAATGCACTCTAACATTTGGTACCCACTATTATTATTTTTTTTAATTCTGCAGTGATATAGAATTCCTTTCCTTATTCAGGCTAATTCAGAGCTATCTAGATATCTAGATATCTTTAATTTTCATGTGTCAACTGATAGAGACATTTTATTTGTAGGGTATTGTTATTGCATGTAATAAGCTTCAAACATGCCTAGTATACTGAAAGCTGTCAATAAATGCTATCATTATTTTTATGTAGTTCCTTTGATGTATGCCCCCTTAGCACTCTGTACTTCACCTATGATGATGCACATCACATTTTATTGGAAACAAATCAATTAACTCCAAATCAATTCACTGTGTGACAACTTCCCTGAATAATCAAATTGCCTAAATGAAAGGAAGACAGATAAAATTTGCTGAGTGATCACAATTAAAGAAATGACCAATTTGGAAGTTTCTTATAAATATGATCTGATCTTAGGGTAGCTGCATGGATGCTATGTGCCTGCATGTGTGTGTGCATATGTGAAGGTTGGGGGAGATAGAAGGATGCAAGAGGCAGTGAAACTGCATCCCACCTTGTGCCTCTGAACTTGCCAAATATTGCTTCTAATAACTACTTAATAAAGTGTATACTAACCTGTCTCACAGAGGATGGTTTCAATAGCTTTTACAGATGTGTTCCTTTGGCCAAGACCTTTTCACATACTCCTACCCTTATGCCACATGTGTGACCAGCTCTCATAGGATCTGGAGTGTGTCCCCAGGTTGACTCCCATGCCACTAAGATGGTACCTGGCATGGTAGAAGGAGCAAGACTTGCTGATGGACCAACACCTGGCTTCCACCCGCACCTCATAAACACACAAGCCTGCGTGCATGCACTCCTTAAAGCAGGGATCAGCTGGGGAACTTAGACCCTTCAGACAAAACAACTAGTTCTAAGTGTCTCACAGTTTTCAGAGAATGGCTTACCCTGTTAGGTGATTTTTAACCACTGATTTTCAGCAGCAGAAAGGCTTTCAGGGAACTGACCTGGACCATACTCTGCTTGTTTAACCCTCCATCTTCTGGATACACAAAATGACCCCTGACAAGGGAGCTTCTCCCTTCCTCACATTATCCCTACACCTAGATCAGTGCCCAGCACATCTGAGACTCAACATACACCTGCTGCATGAAGGGGATGGACCATATCAAATAAAAGCCCAGTAGAACAATTGTTTAGAGAACTGTTCAGTTCTCCTGAGCAGCCTCAAAACTTCCACAACTATGCCCCCATCACAAATATTAGTTTTCTTGGAGCAAGATAGCACAGCTGAAGAAAGCAGGAGAATTCCAACTGGAGGCAAAGGTCAATGTTGCAAAGTCAAGATAAAAGCAGCACGTGGGGTGATGTGGTCCAGTGGAAAGAGAGCTTTGGCATCAGATAGACTCCGGTGTGACTATGGGCAAGTTACCAAAACTCTCTGGGCCTGAACATTGTTTTTTAACCTGAAAACAAGAATGATAGTAACATTGACCTCACTGAGCTCTTGTGATAAATTATATATGCATGCCTATACATACACACATATAATTAATCATACTTGCTAACACACAGAATTTGCTCACTAAGTGATAGCAAGTTATTACTACTCTCTGGAGAATTCAGCAAAGCCCATGTGAGGGACAGTGACTGCTAAGATGAAGGGCTTGCTTTCCATAGTGACAAAAAGCCTTAGCCCTCCATGGGAATGACCGATACACCCTTGAAGTAAGAAGGAGGGCATGGACTTTAAACACAAAATTCACCTGGTAAAATTTAATATACAGACATATCCTTTTTGTTCACTTTTGAAAATATAGCCCAAAGGCAACCACTTCTTGGCTCCTTCACAGACATCATCCCAGTGCAGGCCATTGCACCCCTCGCTGAAGAGCTGCAAGAGACTCACAACTAGGGTCCTTTTTCCTGCTTTCACCATATTGCAATCCATTCTTCACAAAGCAGTCTAAAACATCATTAAAAAAATAAATCAGATCACAACTGACCTTCCAGTGCCTTCCTAGCACACTTAAAATAAAATTACAAATAGTTTCTGCAGCCTCCAGGTCCTATTTTGTTCTGATCCCTGGTTATCTTCACAATATTATTTCTAAAACTCTCCCCATGCTCATGTGCTCTAGACACACTGGATATCTTACTGTGCTTGGACACTTCAAGCAACTTCACCCACGGGGCATTTGCACTTGCCTCCATTCTGCCTGAAGTGCTTTCGATTCCACAATTACTTACCTGGTTCGAAACTTCACTTGATTCAGGTCCCTGCTCAAAGGTTACCTTCTCAGAGAGGCCTACGCTAGTCAGTGAATGTAAAGTAGCATCTCATGGTAATTTTCATCCCCTCCTCTGCTCTTTGATTCATTATAGCTATTCTATCACTTTACATGACAACATATTACATGCTCATCCATCTACATGATTGGAATCTGGTGTGTACTAGAATTAAAGCTCTCTGAAGGAAGGGCTTCTCCTGACTTCTTTCATGCTGTGTCCCGAGGGCTGAAATCAGTTGCTAATACTCAGTGATGACTCAAGACATATTAATTCACTGAAATGAATTTCCAGATGTTCTGTCAAAATAAGTAAATTGCTTTTCAAACTCCATGCTTATCCAAGATCCATATCCTACTACAACTACAGTCATTAGCCAGTCCTGGAAAAGCTCCAATGAATCACAACCTTAGGGAGACCCTGGGCATCAGAGAAGGAAGAATGATCTTGCCCCTTTGACCATCTCTTGCAAAATTCAACTCATCAGAGGATCTTGGTGTCATAGTACAAGAGGCAATTGCAGTGTTCAAGGTGGAAGCAATAGATGGGACACCCATGTGAGCATGTCTTTCAGGAACAACCAAAACAAAACGTCTAATAAGATTTTTGGAGCCACTGATTCAAAAAATCAATTTCCTCCCCAATACAGTCTCATAATCCACAAATGCTAATAAAAATTTTTTGTTCTATATGGCTAGTAAAAGCAGAATTGATGTTTTGGTATCCTCTCCAAAAGACCCACATGAAAATCTTTACTTTTCCTTTGGGAACTGAAAGAAAAATCCTTCAGTCTTACTGTTGTTACTGTTTGATGATTTTCATCATCTCTACCCAGAGCCCCAGACAAATCCACCTGGACAGCTCTGCCCTTATAGGTGGCCATGTAGGAATAACATACCTTTATACAAATATCAGTTACAATCTTCATCAAGCACTCAAAACTGAGATTTTAAATATCTTTATTTTATTCAAAAAGAGAAAAGTTGCCTTTTGTCAATGGTGAAAGTATCTGTCAAACCCTAAGAAGTGTTCTGTATACAGAGGTGAAGCCTCCTGACAGGTGTGATGCTTACAATGTAGGTGTCCTGGATTTTTCCAGCATGTGGGAGATGAGGCCCTGGAAGACTGGACTGAAACCAGGAGTTCCAACCTTTATGGACTCAGCAGTTCTGATTTTTCACCTTGACTCTATGAGGAGGGTGGACTGGCTGGGAGATAATTTGACTTGTGTTTGATATGGGTGTCTCCTTTTTCATGCTTGATTCAAAATTCAGAGTTCAAATTGAACCTTATGAAGCATATAACATATTATTAATATGGCCATCAAAGTAACAGGGATATCTCTCTCAATTTGAAATTTGATCAATAGCAATTCATTAAGAATTTACTGAGTAGCCATCGTAAATTAGATAAGGTAGGTGAAACCAGTCGCTCTGCTCAGGCAAACTTCCATTATCCACAGCCTCTTCTCAGAATATTATGTGTGGATCACTTGCTTACAAGGCAGGGTTTGTTAAGTCACAAGACAAAAAATCAATATCTACCTCTTGGGTTGTAACTGTGCAATGTTTTATCTGTGATGTCAGAATATAACCTAAGACCCACTGGGGCATGCATACAGTTTAACAGGGAAGATAGAGGCTCTGGAGGACCAGCATATCCACCAATGATGTCTATTACCATTTTGAACCAACTTTCTTCCCCACCCCAAGCAGTTTCCCCTTTAGTTGCATGCTTCATTCTCAAGGTTTTGAAAATGTTAAATGACATTTGTATCCCAGGCTCATTCTCCTGCCACCCACAACAATGCAACTATCAGTCTTCTCTCATTAGGCATTAGTGAAGTGTTATGGATGTCAGCACCTCTCACCGGGAGAAGCAGAGACATTTGGGGCTAAGGGCTGAGCAGGACCATTATCCAAAGGGTTTTATAGAAATGGACTAAGCTGTGGCTTTAAAATATGAGCATGAGTACTCCTTCAGCTCCCCAGGTGAGACTTTAATCCACTAAAAACACTGAGACTGACAATATCAATGAAACCTAGGTGAAATTTTCTGTAGCCCTGTGTTTTAGAGCAGAGAGGGCTGGGGTCATGTTCTGAGTTCACTGTCTTCCCTTTAGTTCCTTCTCTCCAAAGACTGTAAGTAGGGAGTGAAACAAATATGCCTCTGTTTATGGTCCCACTGATCAAGTGTGATGGGTAACAGAAGAATGTCTATTTGCAAGGCTCAGTTTAATGTATGCTTTTGAAGGTCATGGCATATTCAACTCCATGTGGTTGAGCTGCAATGTGCACCCTTTCCGCTAAAAGCACACCTTGGTAAGATCGCTCAGTAATCATTACAGTCATAGTTTAGGCTTAAAAGCTAAATAAATAAATAAATAAATAAATAAATACAAGTCTATTGTTAGTTAAGGCACTCACCTATCTTGACACTTAATCAAGTAATTCCATGCTAATGAAAGTCCAAATTTAACTGTTCTGAACCATATCAAAGCAAAAAGACAGGCATTATTGTGATGGACACATCATGCAGGTGCAGTTTCCATTTGCCAATTCCCTGATTTCAAAACAGAAGACTTCATCTCTCTAAGTCCTACTTCTTGTAATATGTCTTAAAAGAAAGGAAATAGAGGATCTTTAACTAATGGAATGAAGATCCCCTTCTTATAAGAGAGATAATTATATTCCCCAATACCTCCAGCTTTATAGATTCAGTCTTTGGGGGCCTATTATACATACCAGTCATTCCATAAAGATCCCAAATAATTCATATATAAATCTGTGTGAACCCAGACATATGCATCAGAAAATATAGAAGTCACACATCTATGTCCCTCATCTCCCCTGCTCAGCATTTTAACATTAGATTTTATTGTGGCTTCATTCAACATACTCTTACTTTTCTGGATCATGTATTACTAAAACCAAAAATAAAATATCAAAGTTAGCAAAATGTCTAATGTTTTTAGACAGCAGAGAATAAAGACTCCCGCTATACTCCAAAGATATAAGAACTTTGTTTTTTTAAACTAAACTTTCTAGAGTGAATGACTGCAGCATGTGAAGGAAAAGAAAAAAAAAAATAAAGGATACTGAGACGTGGTTGGATGCATCAAGAAGTAGCAATGTTTGTTACCTGCAGAGGTGTTACAAGAAATTTCATCTGCTGCAACGAAGACGAACTGATTTCTGGAAGAGAAGATAAAATTCACAATACTGCTCGCTCAGGGGGACATGTGCTGTCTGCCAATTGGTTTGATGTATTCAGATGAGGGAAGGGAAGGGTGCTGCGTTTGAATGGATGTTGCAAGGAATGTGTTGATATATCTTGGACTTAGAGAGTTTAGAAAGATCATGAAATAGGCATGCGGGGACCTCATCAACAAAATCATGGTAATGTCAGAATATGGACCATGTACAAGCTGTTGCACCAGAATATTAATGCTGTGTGTTACCAAAATGTCACGCCAGGAGATGTCTCTAAGGCTAGGGCATTTCAAACTGAGCTTATATGGATTTCTATGCTGAACAGAGATTACATTTTTAAAATATAGGCTATTAGAAAAAATGAGTATATTGTAACAAGCTAGGGAAATCATAAAATTCCAGACTTTATTATTATGTATATAATATCAAAAAACTATTTTTAAAAAAGGTAAGAAAAAGAAATGCTATCAATTCAGAAAAGAATGTTATATGGTGTCATGTTATGGATAATAATTTCCTCACCAAACTAGGCTTGCTACATGAAGGAGGTAAGAGAACTCATCAGTTGAAATAAGCCCTGTCTTGCCAAATTATTTTTAATGATGCACTAAAAGAAAATAAAAATGGAAAATGCCATTTTACTTTGATTTAGTAAATCTAGGAAGCTGATAAAACTCTCTTAAGATGTTTTCAACTGTGGCATTTCCACAATGTAATGCATTCTAATTCAGATGTACGGTTTATTTCTCTAGAAATAAGAACATCTGTGTCAGGCAGATTATACAAATGCCCCAATGAGATTGGCTAGGCTCTTAAATGCCTCAGAAGCAGCAGTATAGAGCCTTGCAGTTCTCATTTGTGAGATTTTACTGTGCACGTGGATCATCAAGAACCAAGATGAATGCATCTTTTTGGTCTTAGTTTGATTGGTCTTGTTCAAATGTTTCAATGCTTTAGAAAGCATCTAGCGATTGAACATATCTTAAAGCATCTTAAGAAAGTTTTACTGTTGCAAGAGGTACACCCTGGAATATAAATAGTGCTACCATTTGAAAATTCACTAGAATTTAACATTCAGTTGAAAATTCTAATCATTTCTGCACCAATGAAGTCTAAACAAAATTATACATGCTCTGAGACAGTATTTTTATGTTTCTCTTTCACATAACAAAAGTCACATCTAAGTTCATTTATTACCTCTCTTAAAACAATAAAAGCTACTGTCATTGGATTTTTGCTGTCTTTTCACTCTGACTCAAACTTTTTGAGCCCCATCAATATCTGGCATCAAAATTCCAAAGTTTGAGAGCAATAAAATTAATGTCCCTGAAAATGAAGGTGTTTTGATTGATTATTTGTTTTGACTCGCTTATATTTGACTTACTCAAGGGGCTGTAAGACATGGGTACCTGAAATTAAAGGTATGATAGTCTTGGGCAGGCCAAAAAGTGCTTAGAATGACCTCTATTTATAGCAGGCTCACAGAAGAATACTGTAACAATAATCAATAACGGCTATCTGGTTTATCCACAGGGGCAAGCTCTTAGGAATAGCCATTCACTCATCTGTGTAGGGGCTTTCATGAATGAGGTGGCTCCATCTAGTTCATACTCCCCAATCCTAGAAGACTCTGCTACCTTGCATCCCACTTCTGCATTTTCTCTAAGGAAGTGTCCAGCCTGCTAGACATAGGAGAAGAGCCATGGGAGGCAACCAATATAAATAAATGCCAAATGGTGAGTGAATGAATAGGGGAAAGTTTTAAAATACAACTTATAAGTATGACTGTGAACAAATTAGACCTTTTAGAAAAATTGTTCCAGGATTTTACAAAATATGATGGTTGCTCACGGTACTTTTCTTTCTAACGTTATATACTTACTCTTAAAAAAAAAAAGCCATCATTTCTCCATTTTCCTCTTTCCTTCCTTTTTTCTTTTTTAGGTAACTTATGCTTTTTACATCTTTTCACTATCTTTATGATTCCTGAACAAATTTCTGAAAAAAGGATAATGATTAACCTTTTTAATGGCTCACTGTCTCCAAAAGAGTTGCCTCAAATGAGTTCCAACTAGCAAATTCAATCTATATAAAAGCACAGAGTTAGCACCAATAGTGATATTTTAAAGAATATGTGACAAACTCTGAAGCAATGCCAACAAAATTTACAAAAATATTTGTAAAAAAATGGTAGCCATCGAGATGTATCAATTCTGTGTGGATTTTTTAACCACAAAAGCAATCCCACCACATCCTAGGTTAACTGAACAAAGGTATATGGATGAAGGTATATTTTTTTCTGAGACGGAGCTTACCCTAACGTCTCAGAAAAGTTCTCATTAATTCCATGGAGTCAACCTATATAACCACCCCTCCTTCTAAACTACGTTTTCATCAAGTGATCATAAGTTCAATAATTAAGAAATTCTTGCTTAACAATAGACTGATGAGGCCAACGGATGAATTAAGGTAGAGTTATAAGGGGAGGTTTCATGGTGGTATGTATGTCCATTGTTTTACACTGTGTTTATCTGCGGTTCTGTTTTTCTTCCTTAAATTTTAAGACAATCTATCTTAGCTATGAATGGACTGTCTAGGATGCTCTCTGTGACATCATTTACCCTAAATGACCAGAGACGTGTGATCAATGACTTAATGATGTACTTGAGAAGTGGTTATCCCCAAAGAGGTTCAGAAACATAAGTGATCAGAGCAATGCAGGTGTGCTCTGGGCAGTGGAGTCACCTCTCAATTTTAGCCTTAGAAAGCAGGCTGGCCCCAGGGACTGCCCCCTTATACTAATCCTAGCCTGATCTTCACTCTCAACACTGCCGTATTGATTTAAATTTCAAAAGCAGGTGCACCTGATTTTCAGTCATCTAGTTTGTTCAGTGGTTATAGATGGTCAAGGAAAACTGGCCAAGTAGTTCTCAACCTGGGCTGCACCTGGTGAACAAATGGTGTCCTTTTAAAATTTCTAGTTACCAAGCTACACCCAAGACTGACTAAATGGGGATCTCAATGTGTGGGTCTCAGGCATAGGTAGTTTCTGTTGATCTCCAGGTGATTCTAACATGCAACTCAGATTGAGAAACACTTGTCTCATTGAATGGTTCTCACCTTGGCAGCTCCTTAGAATCATAGGGAGAGATTAAGAGTGTTAATGTCAGGACCTGCTGCTGTGGGTCCTGGCTTCATTGGTCTGGGACAGGGTCTGAAAAAGGTAGGAAAATGCTTGGCAGGTGATTCTAATACCGGCCAAAGCTAAGATGCACTGGGTATGGTAAAATGTAGAGTGGAAAGGGAGGTGAATCTATGTATTTCTTGTAGCTTTTGTTTCTTCTTGCAGCTTCACCACCATGCTATCCTCCAGGGCAACCTAGCTATCTGGCTGCCAAGCATGCAACCACAGAAACAGCATACCTTGCCCAGGAATGGTTGCCGTACTTTTCGTTTCTGGAGGCCTCCTAACAGAATGGACTTCAAACCTCAATCCTGAAAGAGAAGCTGGTCTACAGTGGCCATAATGCTATGCTCTCTGTATTTGCTTCCTCCCTTGTTCCACTTATTCCATCATCTCCCATGGATTTACTCAAAATCATCTTTGCTGGCTATATCCATTATTCCTCTGAGTGTGTATCTAATTCTCTACCATTTTTTTCACCTAGTATTCTTTTCTATGTTCAACCCCTCCCTCTACTCCAGAATTTCTTGAACTTCTCTGAAGAATTACCTATAATGCTTGTTAAAAATATAGATTCCTTGGTTTTGACCCTGACCGCTTGAATCAGGATTTCCAGGAAAGAAGAATGATTACTGCACATTTAACAAAAACCCAGACCTGGCTATTGGCCAGCTTCAGGGGACACCATCCACACTCTTCTAAGTGACTGGTGCTCCTGGGAGGGAATCATAGCTCCAGGTAATTCTTACCATGGGGAAATTTGGTAATGCATGCCGAGAAATATCCTGCAAGTTCTTTCTCATTTTCATTTCAAAGCCCACCTTTCCCAGGAAGACTGCCTAACACAGGGCAGCTTTGTGGAAGATTGGAGGATTACTAATTTAAAACAATAATAATAAAATGGTAAATTATTGACTGGCCACAAGGGAGAAGGCTATAGTTGTCTCAACTCTTTGAAATGTTAAAACCAAAGAGCGACTAACATTCATGGAACACTCATCCATGACAGGCAGTTTGCCAAGTGCTTTGCCTATGTACTAATTCATTTAATTTTTCTTACAACTCCTCTTACTAGCCCCTTCTTTAGAGATGAAGAAATGGAGGCATAGATAGGTATTTGATGGTACATGAGCAAGCTGTTTTGTGGTGGAGGAGAAATCTGAACATAAATGGGTTGGCTCAATACCCCGACTCTTCTTCACTCTAACACTCTGCTCAAGAGTACTTACATGGGGGTACTGAGTCAACTGTGGGGTGTGACATCCTATGGAGGAACTTCTACTACTGTTCAGAATCTTCAGTTCTTCTGAGAGAAAATAGGAGACTATCTGAATTCCCCTTTGAATATGATGTACCTAAGGTCTGAGAGGGAAAATTATATTCTGCTTTAACAACAACTTGGGATGGTGGAATGGCATGGGCATGGCCTTTCTCTCTTTTTATTCGATTGCCAGACTTCATTATGTTTTACTATAGTTTTCATAGACCAGCCACCTAGAGTCTGGATCGGACACAGCTGATGTCACATTTAAGTTAGCCCTGTGACCTGCCATGTCATCCTTATATCCCACTTTTCTTCTTTAGTTAAATCTCATATCCTTGCAATTTTCCTTCTTTGAAAAACCATCCATAGCTGAATTCTAAGAGTCAAAATAGTAGCTATCCACTATTGTTGGAAGGGATGAAAGAAGCTAGATCTCAAGATGCAGGGTAACCTTCTACAAAGGCAAAGGTCGGGGAGAGGCCAGATCAGAAATTTCTCCTATTAAATAATACATGTTTTAAGTTCCACTGTTAAAGATTCTGGTAATTTGTCCTTCTTTGATCTCTTAGTTCTGTCATGTCACCATTAGTATACAAAAGTTTGGGGTTGGTATCAATCACTCTTAGCAACTTTCTCTTTGTGTCCAATGGTATGAATGTTGTTCTAACACATACACACACACACACACACACACACACACACACATACACACACACGATCAAAGCCCTCCAAGGCTACCTAAGGGCATATACCCACGGTCTGAGAAGTTGGTCTTCTGGTCTGGCCGATAGCAGCCAAGATGCCCCAAGGTGGCAGTGGGACAAAGATTATTTCCATTTATAGGTTTTGGGGCATTTATTGGTTATAAGGCAGAGATTTTTAACCCTGATTGCCTGTTACAGTAAGCTAAATGTTTTTTTAAAAAATAAAATAACAAAGACCAGGCTCACTTCCCAATCACTTAAGTCAGAATCTTTGAGGGCAGTTCCCATGCACAGGTATTCTCACAAAGCCATTCAATTGATCCTAATGTGTTGGCCAGCATTGAGAACTCACCTCTCAGTATAAAAATATTTTTTTGGACATATGTGCCCTGTCTTTGCAGATAATATAGTTGTCTTCTGCTTTTTAGGTTAAATTGCACTAATGTTGATTCTCACAGTTTATAATTAGTAATATTTTAATGATTGATAATTATAATGTATGCTTTAATATATCATTTATAATAATTATTTTTTATAACTATGCTTCCATTTAGATACATAAAGTTAAGATGAAAATGCACAGTAACCAGGTATTCTTTTTGCTGGAAGGGCCATATGTAATCCAGCCATGAGTGTTTACTGAATTGTTAAATATAATGCAGAAATAAGGTGCTCTTATTAAAATTCTTATTGCTGGAGTCAAGTCATTCACTCAGTCCTCAGAAGGTTCATGAGGGCCTGCTGCATACATGCCAGGCACCCAGATAACTCTAAGGGTGATGATGTACTCACAGCCTTTGAATCACCGTGGAATACCTATATTGGGTTTGGCGGTCCAGAAGCTCATAATCTAATTTGTATTTCAGTTTTACCCCCTAGAAAAGGGTACCTATTTTGTTTGTGATTAGTATTTTAACCTCCCTTCCCCTACTTAGTTCTAAAAGTCTACTGTAGAATCGTACAAATCCCATTCAGATTCATAGTTTTCCCTGCTCCGTTTTACTTTTATTTATCTCTCAGTATTGTATCGTGTGTATTTCAAGAGGCTCTGGCAAATTTAGAATAAGATGGGATGTAAACAAACAAACGACAAATAAAAAAAATAGATTCATTACGAATCTTCTGTAAAGGTCAATCCTGATGCTTTGCATTTTAAATGTACTAACATATACTTAAAAACATTTCATTTAGCCACAGTTCCTTTTGCTAACAATGAATACAAAAAAATGTGTAAATGAAAAGGGAGATAAGTGTTGTGAATCTGTTTGCAACTTGAATATTCCACTAAAAATCTCTGGGTTTTGGAAATTTAAATCCTAGTGCATCTGGATTACCTGGAGACCTTGAGAAGAGTCCACTTTTGTAACTAGTTTCTCCAACGTTGAACAATCTTTCTAGTTCTCACTACACTTTTTTTCTCAGCTAAAGTGAAAGGCAACTAACAAGTGAATTTGGAAGCCTGGTCTATCACATACAAGCTGTGTTCCACTAGAAAAATAATTTCCTCTTTCTGGGTCTCAGTTCCCCATCTGGAAAATGGAAAGAAAAATAGCACATGTACCTCTTAGATTTTTGATACTGCCTGCTATCTATCTATCTATCTATCTATCTATCTATCTATCTATCTATCTATCTATTATCTATCTATCTATCTATCTATCTATCTATCTATCTATCTATCTATCCATCTATCCATCCAGGCTTCGTGGAATCATGCAGAATAGTCTTCTATCACCATTCAAAGAGACCAGATGTTTATGTTTTTAAGTCCTGGGCTTCCATACTTTTATGGCGAGAGGGGATAGTACAGATCCTTGTTGTATATTAGTTTGATATGGTTTCAAATCCACTTGTTTATGACAAAAAATGAAGTTATTTTAAGGAGTAAAGTTGTTTTGATATGCGAATGAAGCAAGCTGAGTCAGAATGTCATCATCTCATCTGTTGTCACTAAAAAGCACTCAGTAGCTCAGCTGCTGGGGTTTGTCACTGGGGGATTATCAAACAAAACACATGGAAAATAACTATGGCAAGAGGACATTTAGACTATAAATGCCAAAAGATTGTGAGCACTATCCAGGAGTGTTAGGTCTGGACAAGGCTACACTTTGCTGATCTAAATAGCCCTCCAAAGACCTTTCGGGGATTACTATTAAAGGTGACTCTTTTATGGGCAGTAGAGAAATATGGTGCAGTGGACCCTCAAAAGAGATCAGCTTGCCAGTCAACACTGGTGCCCTTGTTCCCTAGCAACATGCTCTACCAACAAGGGGCTTTTACATTTGCCCTGGCATTGGACTGCAGCTCATATAAAGGTACATCTCCCCACTGCATTTGGACTTCATTTCTTCCATTTCCTCTTGCTTGAAACACAGTGTGATTAATCTATCATTGGCTTGGAATTTGTTATTTCTTTATTAGCTTATTAAGAGACATTATCCTATATGCTACTGGCTTGTGAAATAGTTATAATTCTTGCAGTGAACCTGTGTTCAATAAACTACTGGCCAAGAGCATTTTGCCTCTGAGCATAATTTGCTACAAAACATAACAAGCCTTTTGAGGTTACAGTTCATTTTAAAAGTGGGCTGAGGTCTCCAGGAAAACGAAATCCCTTTTCTGCGTTGTTTGGAACAAGCAGAGGAGAGCACAGAAAGCGCTCCTGATGAGAATGAGCATCTGACACAGGGCTGGAAAGGGGTCTGGCACATTCCCTGAACAGCTTATGTGCTTCTCTAGGGAAGCAGCATTCATCTGGGGGCTGAAGAGTCCCTTGGTTGTGGAGGCTTGGGAGAAGCACAGGGTGTCCAGGCTGAGGTTCTGGAGGGTGGACAGGCCACAGTGAGGAGGTCTGGGCCCACCTAGAAGTGATATGTAAATAAAGTGAGTATGATGGTGGAAAGTTCTAGCACCTTACTAATACCCAGGGGATTCAGACAGCCCATTACTACCACAGGCATTGGACTTCTCACCAGTCACAATGAGAAAAGGGCAACATGGGCAGATTTGGTTTTTTGAACAGTAACTATTTGTGGGACTGATTTTATAGAAATCTAAACCTGTGATGGCTTGGGGGCTGTGTTTACTGGGTATATAATAGGAGAACTGGCCATTTTTCCTACAAGCTGATGATCCTTGATAGCCTGAGCTTCTCCGTGGATGAAAAAGACAATTAAAAATCCAGGGGAAAGATGAACAGAACAGGCTATTTGAACTCATGGTTCCCAGTTGCTTCTTCCTTCAGAACTTTTTTGCCCAACCTATTTCCCCCCGCCCCAGTTTTATTGAATTATGATTGACAAATAAAAATTATATATAATTAGGTTGTACAATATGTTTTTGAAAGGTGTATACACTGTAAAATCATTAGCACAAATCAAGCTAATTAACACCTCCATCCCCTCACACAGTTACCTTTTCTTGTGTGTGGTGAGAACATAAGTTCTACTTTCTTACCAAATTTCAAGTATAGCTATTTTTATATTCTAAAGGGTGGAAGGGTGAAAGTCTAAATTTGAAAAAAAACAAACAAAAAACTATAGTCAAAATATTATTCTAACACAGAAAATCTGTTTCTATAGGAAATTATTCATATTTTGACTCAAGATAAAACAAAATACCCTCATAGTTTAGTGATAGTAGTAGTAGTAATAATAATAATAATAATATCAATAATAACATCCTGAGTGCCATTTAGTGTCAGGTGCTATTAAAGGAGTTTTTTGTTTGTGAACACAATTTTCCCAGCAACCCAATGAGGCAGGCATCACTCATTAGCCCCATTAAAGATGAGGAAGTAGATGATCAAAGAGCCAATTAGCTTGCCTATATCTTATGTAGTAAGTAACTATGCTAAGTTTAGAATCTAGTCCAAATCTAAATCTCTGATCATATTCTGTAGGTAAATAGCAAAGACTTGTTACTGCATGCATTAATCAAAGAAGAGGTACAATGAGTATAACAGTTATATTATGTAAACCTACTTCAAATCATGATTGGGACAATTATAAGTTGTGGTCTGTTGAGTGAGTCATGGGTTCCCAGAATGTTAATGTTGGGATGGGTCCTAGACACTGCTCTGTCTAAAAATGACTTGCTCTTTTAAATGAATTTAATTCCTTTGCTTTTGCTTATATAGTCAATGCTTTCAAAAATAATACACATTCTAAAGTTTCTGTCAATTTGCAGTTGAGTTGTTGATAGCCCTATGCATTTTCACCACCTTTCTCAGTTTATAAAGTAACGTTCATTTTCATCTCTTTCTGATTCTAACTGGTATTATGCTCCCCATTTAGCCAATGAGAAAACTGAGGCTCAAAAAGAGAACAGAAATCAAATGGGACATTTCCAGGGTACAGCTTACATTAGTATGAGTCTATTAATCAATGAGAAAATATCAGCATGAAATCACATTCATTACCCATGGGTCTTTGGGGTAAAGAAAATGATTAATTGTGGCCTTACAGTAGTTGAGGAAGAAAATTACAACAGAATAGATTGTGAGGGATTCCTGACCACTGACAACTCTTATTTTCACATTGAAAACAGGAGAGTAGAGAGAAGATGGTTACAACCCAACAATTTACAAAGACAAATTCTCTTACATTTTGCATGGCTTGTAGAGGAAGAACCCAGAGTCAACATTATTTACTGCATGCTGGGATAAAGTTGAAGCTGGCCCTCCAAGATACTGCTTCTCAAACATCACACAAATCACCCCTGGGGTCATGAACGTGCAGATTCTGATACAGTAGGACTGGGGTGGGACTTGAGATTCTGCATTTCTCACAAACTCCTGATGAAGCTAATTTCATTGGTCTGGGAACCACATTTTGCAGAGCTAGCCTATAAGGACCCTCGAAATGGACCGCTTCAATCTTGAAATTTCAGAACAGAGTAAGGTAACCAGTTCTTTCCATGTTGTTAACTTGTTTTAAGTTTGAGATAGAGAAATTGAGGGAAACAACTAAAAGAATAGGAGAGTAACTACTATTTTGAGAAAGCTCTGAGGCTCACATTGACCAGGACACATTTTCAAAGTGCCCCTAGCACTCCCCACCTGGGCTCATCTCCTACTTAATAGATTAGTCTGCAAACTCTCTCACAAAGTAGAAATGCTGAAGAAAACAAGGCCCTCATCTTGTAATGCAACTAAAATTTCAAGTTACAATATTGGACCATGAAAGGAGACAGGGGGTTGAGAGGATGCTAGAAACATCCAACAATCTTTGTTTTCTTTCTAAAGGTATTTCAGAGCTACTAAAGCAATGGGAACCACTCATGCAGGTGATCAGGCCTGCAGTCTAATTCTGTAATCTCAGGCCAAAACACTCCCATCTAAATGATTAAGATACTTAAAGGAAAAGGGTGTTTGGCTTTGATTATGTCTCAACAACCCACAATCTACTGAACTATTCAAACAGTCCCACATCACAATGCAGGAAGAATTAACCAAGAAACAATGACAAAATTGATGAGTTTGTTACTCCCTACAGAGACTTCCTTAAGCTCTCATGTTCCAAACTACCATCTCCCTAAATTCTGATAGTGATCCTACTCTAAATGTTTTGCATATTAATTAAATTAGAAAGAAATGTACTATGGTTTTGAGGAGAATCGAATTCCAGAGGAATCAATCACTGTGATCTACACCAGGGGAAAAGAATCTTGAGAAGTCATTTATTTCTATGTAAGGACTATACATTTGTAGGCATTACATACAAATATGGAAATAACATAGAGGCCACATGTGAATAGAAATCAGCTCTTCTGGGAAAGAATTAAAAGTTCTCTTTGTAAGTACAGTCATACTTGCTTTGATAACTTTAAAGGCAGTACTAGAAATTTTTAGTGAAAAGTTCCCTCTTACTCTAAAAGATAGAGTCTATAGTACATCATACAGTGACTCCCTCCCCACCCCAAAAAGCAAAGAAGTGGAGTGAATTTAATTTTTGTCAACTTCAGGGTGCTTCAGGAGCTAAGTAAGATTCTGACGTGTGTATATTCCCTTCTATTTAGCTGGAACACTGTCTTCTATGAGGAAAATTCTTTATTTCAGATAGAAATGCCACTTCCAGATGCCTTGGGCTTCTGTGCACATATTATCACAGGTTTCTCACCTGCCTATTGGAAGCGTCAGGCTTTCTCACCTGCCTCTAAAGCCTTCGCAGCTGAAAGACCTTGATGCCTCTACTTAAAAGATAGTTCTTATTTGCGTTTCTTTGGCCTACCAAGTCAATGATCTGCAACCTGAAAAATGGGTAATTAGGCTATGACATGACCAAAGGAGTTGTTACATCTTGTCTTGTCACAGGCAAAATCTCTACCCACATGGCTGTGACAGCTTTGGTCTATTGCATTTGGAATTTTCTTTAATATCTCCCCAACTCCTTGTTGGTCCAGTCTGTTGACTCTTACAGGCTTTTTTTTTTTTTTAACTGCTTCAATTACATATTCATCCAATAGTGCATAACAGTTGTTCAGGAGCCATTATAGATTATGGGCCAAAGGCAATTAGTTCTTGAAATAAAAACTTGGGCACTTTTTCTTTTAACATGTATGTGTGCACCTCTAAATTTAAAATGAGAGAAACTCAGGGGATATATCTATCAGTAACAACCATATTACTTTTTAGCATTGAGAGATTTGTGTCCATAAACACATGTTTCAGAAATCACATTGATGCTGCCATCAAGAGCTATACATTCCCTCTTTCACTATTTTAAACCTGTCTCAAATGTTATCAAATAAAACCATTGTCAATGTATAGAGCAGGTTGGTAGAAAATATACTTACTGTAGTTACGGTAATTTTTAGGTGAATGCTCATTTGAAACTATTTGACCCCTAGGGGAATAGATAAGTTATTGGTATTTTGACAGCATGAAATTCAACTTACTTTTTAATCATTAAGTCACATCTTTGTTATGACTATTTGAAGGTGAAAATGTGCTTTTGCCTTGACTTTGTAACAAAAGTAGAAGGAGGTAGAAACAACCCAGGACCTGAGCTAATAAACATTGGATTAGAAGCCCAGTCATCAGACTTCCCAGAACACATATCACCCTGTTTGGACCCACTTCTGGCTGTCCTGGGACAATCCTAGTTGAAGCTTGTTGTCCTGGGGTTATGAACAGAACACCCCTTCTATGTCACAGGTGTCCCATTCTGTATAATCATTCCTATTGTCATCCTAATTCTACAGCTTACCTCATTAGGTTGCATGATCCAATGTTTTAAATAGTACCTGACACATAAGAGACACCCCAAAAATTAACTTCAAAATAGAAATTTACATGGTAAAAAGAAGGAAAGAGTGGTGGGAAAGATAATATAAGACTGCTCATTAAAAAAAAAAAACAACAACAAAACTCGACATACCAAAATCCAAATTTAGAAGAACTGATAAATTAAAAGGCTTATGTAGCCTCTACTACCCAACCCTCTAAAATTATTTTGCATAAAAAGACAAAAACAAAGCAAAAACAAAAACAAAGTAAAAACAAAATAACAAACATATATATTCCTGGAACACAGTGGATTAAAAAGGATTAGGTTTGCATATAACCCTACCTCTTATATTTAAAAAGACTTTTAAATATAAGACTTTTAAATATAAGTCTATACCATATTCAATTGAGTAGGTTTGGTCACTATTATACCTTAACTCTTTGAATGACTCCGAAAACTATTAAAGAAATAATTGGTTCAAAATTTGGAGTTTTAGAGATTCGGGTGGAATTAAAATAACCTAGATATTTTGGTCTCCTCAAAGCTTATTCTTGATCTCCAGAGTTAAAGATCTTAATTGACTATCTTATGGGAATATATAAAAATAAAAACAAGAACATGTTATGCATTGTCTTTAATGTGCTGGGCATTTCATAGATATTGCCTGAAAACTTCCAAACCACTCAGTAAGGTGGAGTCAACACACCATGACAGATGAGGTGATCCCTACTGAAATAAAATTACTTCTCAAGGTTGCTCTGCTAAGATGCAAAAGAGTCTAGCGATTAAGGACTTAGACTTAAACTTTCAAGCTGAGCTAGACAACTTGTTCAACTTTTCCAAGTTTGTCTTCCCCATCTGTAAAATGGAGGTGACTACATCAGTCTTACAGGGTTGGCGTGTCTGCTCAATGACACTGTATTTGCAAAGCACTTAGAACAGTATCTGTCACCTCACAAGGACTTTATGAATAGCCATTGGTATTACTGCTATCATCATAGTATTGTTATTCTTATCACAGAGAGATGATTTGAATCAACATTTGGTTCATCTACTATATCAAACTCCACCTCCTGGTGTGGTACTTCAGGAAGCCTTAATCTATTGTGCAAATAACAAAGCCCTCTTTTTCCACCTAATGAACACTAACAGGAGCACTGTCATGTATACTTAAAATTATATTAAAGAAATTTATTTTCATCTTGTAATGGAAAACTCACAAATAATATGTGTTTCTTTCTAGTTATCCTCAAGCTGTCTAGAATAATTAGTTTCACTTTCTCTTCCTGAGTGAACCTTAAACTAAAAAAGAATAAGAAAATAAATAAAATTAGGAATATCTTACATACTTAAGTGTTATATATACTATTATAAAAATATGTATATATTTTAACCCAGTGTTCTAATAAAAAACTGGATGCATTTTTCTAGGCACTGAGCTACAAAAACATAAATAAAGACATGAATGACTAATTTCTCTTCCTTCCTATTATAAGTTAACAGAGCATCTTTTTTAAAATTACAGAACCTAGGTAAGCTCATCAGGATGAGTGAAAACAGAAGAAAAGATAAAAAACTCAAATGAACAACAACTTCAATAATTCACAATTGAAGAAGGTGTAGAATAGTATCTACTATTTGCTGCCAAGTTTTGGCTATGATCTGAATTCCAAATGGCTTCCTCTTGCTTTGGATCCTTGTCTCAGTTGGGGAGATGGCACGGAATATGCTTCTATCCTCTCTGAAGCTCCATGAACTAAGCCCTCAGTTTCTTGTTTATCTGAGAATACCATCGTTGGCATCACCCAGTTTTATAATGTTATCACTCTGTTTTTTCAACACTGATGTCACAAAAAAAGATGGAAAATGTAAGTAAAATAGAGAGGTTGCCATCGAGTTGCCAACTTTTATTTTGCCAAGTAAAAATAGTAAAAACAAAACTGGATAAGAAAAAAAAAAGCTACCATTTGCTGTTGTCATCATTTCATTTAAAAACAAAGAAACAAAAAGCTATTTTTAACAGCATATAAGCAAGAAGCCTGGATGAAGCCTGACCACTCCCAGATGAGTTCACAGCCATTTACATGGTCTGTGTTCTTTTTCTGTCCTGGTAAACCAGTGATATGTCATCAGAGGCAACCATCAGGTATTTGAACTAGTCTTTGGAGACAGTTCTTTAAACAAAGAAATTGTGAGATCTCTCCTTGCACACATAGCAGAGAATAGGTGACTTGCTACTGCTTTTTGACCAGAAACAGTTTCAACCTATGGAACTTGTTACATAAGAGGAATGGGTAAAACAATGAGAATTCTCTCTTTTGTCTTCTTTGCATTATCTGCCCTCATTAAGGGAGACATATTATCCACAGATAAAGCTCTCTGTATTCTGCCCCATGATAAGAAAAAGTAAAATTGTTAAGTCCCTAAACACAATAATATTTTTAAAATTACCCTTTGTACCAAAAAAACCCCTGTAAAATATGAATTTAAAAAAATCCCTGTAAAATAGTGAATTACATTTTCTATTCATGATGCTCAGATGGTTTATGGACTGACAATCTCTTAATTTTTAGTCCATATCATTTGATAAGTACTCCAAATCAAATGATATATTATTTTAAAAATGGCTTGTATTACCTAACCTGAATTCAGGAAGTAAAAAGTTCTCAAATACGGAGGGAGTAGCCTGTGCTCAAGAAAATAAACTCAAATCCTTTTACTTGTACAGTTCAGGTTGAATTTAGGTTGTACATATGGCTTTAATTCTATTTCCTGTAGTTAAGCTTGTGATAAAATATTGTAAGAATATAGAGATATGGTCTTTTGCTATCTGTTTTCCTTCCTTCCTTCCTTCCTTCCTTCCTTCCTTCCTTCCTTCCTTCCTTCTTTCCTTCCTTCCTTTCTTCTTCCATTCCTTCTTTCTGTTCATCCACCTATATATCTGTGTATCAATTTATCTATCATCTACCTCTCCATTCATTTTTCTATCCATCCATTTATCTATCCACTCATGTATGTGTGTATGTATATATGTATCTACATATCTCTATCACCTATAAATTTTAAATAGTAGACCAGCTTCTCCATGACCCCAAAGACATGCCTAGTTATCCCTATTGAGTTTTAAAAAACAACTACTAATCTACAGGGTCAGGCACAAATAACACCCCTTTTTAATTACAAAATCTTTTTATCACAAAACCATAGACATGTAATTCTGTAACACAACAATATCACACTCAAGCGTACCATATGACATTTTAGGTGAAATTTTCAAATTAAAACTATAAATTATTACCTTACCAACCACATTCAAGTAGGCCTTACTTCTGCCAGACCCTGTATTTTTCTCTTAAATAGAAGCTTTTTTAATAGGTTATGAGTATAAGAATTAAATAATGTTGTAGCACGTAGCTTGTAACTAACCAGTCATGGCCTCCTTGTATTAAGATTTACCTAGATAGTCTAATGACTCCTTCCCGGGGTCCTAAAGCACAGGTGTGTGTATATGTGTGCTACATATGTATGTATATCAATGTACATATGTATGCATGGATATACATATATATTTCAAATGCAAAGAGCAAGATAATTGATATTATGACATTTTAACTAGATGTCTGTTAAGTTGAGCTACATGAAATTGCCATTATTCCACCATGTTTGTCATACAAAAATAGCAATTTCATATGGTACAGTCTAATACTGCCAATAAAACTTTAAGGTCTCAAGAAACAAACAAACAAAAGTGGGTAAAAAATAAACAAAGCCCAATTGCTTGTTGTCTCTTTTGCTCAGCCTAGGGTCATCTGGGCTGCCAGGGCCATATGTATAAAACTGCTGACATTCTGAGATTTTAAAGGAAATACATCTGACATGAAAGAAGAAATGGTCCCCAGTAACTGTCAGTACAATGGGATCATTATGAAATTTCTGATTGAACAGCTTTGTATTACTTTCTTCTTGAGCTGTTCGGCATCTAATTCCCTTCTGTCTTAACGTGGAAGAATATTCTCATGCACTGGTTGTTAGATGTTAGAATGTCAGCAAGCAGGACAAGCAGGACATATGTCTGCCTTTCTGGAGAGAGAACATTTTCATCCAAGCTATGTACATACCATATGTATTTCCCCAAATATTTGTGTCATCATTCATTGAACAGTGAATCTCCATCCTCCTTCCCACCTTCTAGTTTCAGTGCCCAAAGATGCAACAACCATCAAGTCATTATACACAAAGAAACCAAGAGCCAATCCATAAAGAGAAGCCTGCCCTCAGGCTTAATTCAAGCAAGCCATTCATCGAGCTAATGTGATAATGGACCTATCAAATCCAGAACGCATCACGGACACATCAGCAACACCAGGTGGCATGCAATGACCAGATGAACGTCGGCCCCACTGCCATGCTTTCATTGGTTCAAGCTCAGAAAACAACCTCCTTTGAGAGTTTGGACAGTTGGCTTTTCATAAATTAAAGTGAGATTATAAATGAAGATTTGGTGCTTACCAAATGTATCCTGAATGCCAAGGAAAGATGTTTGCCTACTCCCATTAAATGCATCAAAAGAGACTATAAAATTACCTAGTCAGTCAGGTCTTTTACTTTTGGGGAAATCTCTGCCCACATCAGACGGTCTTCATTCTGGACATCAGCATTCAGAAACTCTCAGGGTGCTCCAAGATAATCAGCATGGAATAGTTTAACCAAGAAAAGGATGGGCAAAGAGTTCCAAGTTGCTCATCAAGGACCTTCTGGGCAATCCTGAGGTTATCTGAGTTCAATATTTTACAAAGGTCCCTAAATCCCTAATTTGATGTGAGAGTTTAATTTGTGCTGATAAAGGGTAAAATTCTACCAAGTGGGGACACCAAACTTCTGTCACTTTCAAGACATCTGAAGAGTGGTTCACGATGACAGGGAATGTTTGTTGCAGTTTTTCTTTTGATCAGGTTGACAACCATGGATGTCATCTAAACATTCTCATTCCTGCTGATTTTACTTCCTATGTTGGAAGAGTGTCTTTGAGTTAAGAAGTTTTTCTCTTTATCTTCCAGAGAACAGGAACTAAGAATCTAACACTACTGGATATTACACTGTGATTATGTAAAAAATAAAACATTACATAACTGCTCTAGGATAAATTCTAGATATTTGGCATCTTCACTCTAGATTCAAAAGCTATTCTGATAATTTCACATTTTCCCTCAAATATGTGTGTCTTCTAAAAACAGGTCTTCCTTCTTTTACCTGCTTCCTAAAAGTAAAAGGAAGGACCACCATTTCATAAATATGGTTTATAAATCAAACCAGAAATATCATTTTAAAGATTGTTTTCTGGTAATTTATCTATTACTGCATTTACCTCAATGCCATATTTCCATATGTAGCAAGTATCTTGTTTATAATAAAGTTAAATAGGGCTGGTAATCAATTTCCATAGCAACCAAGAAAACCTAATGTATAAATTTCTTCGATAAACAGCAAGAGGCCAATTACATGGACAAGATTATATTTAGTTGGTTTCTTTAACCGAAACTATCACACTCAAGTGGGAATTGCAGTTATTCAAAATTTACCAATACAAAAACAAGGGCAATTTTTCAGTAGGACATGTTGCCAATTAGAATCTTAATATTAAAATAACATATTTTGTACATATATTTGTATATACGGTACCCCCAAATGCAACAAAATTTTAACTTAATTTTTAGATGAATGCAAATGCAGATGGCCAGGCCCTCAAGTAACTCTATGTAAGAATAGGGTTAAAAATTATTCATTTTTTTTCAAATGTCTAGATTGGTCTTATTGAATAAAGCAATTTAAATTAGGTCTTTGTAATTAACCTTGTTTTTAACTTGGGGGTAGATGTACTTATACTGAGAAGCAATATATAAATCCAAAAATATATATCTGTTTAAGATTCTTGTAATTATATAGCAGGCAAAAGTTACTATGATTATAATTATGCACAAAGTGGGTGTTTGAGAATTTAGCATCTAGAGATATTTTCATAAAATAATTAAGGATTGTTGATAAACCACGTTACAATGGATACTTTGCGAATTTTCTGTGAGCAGGATTTAATAGGATTAGCCTTTTCATTTGTAGAATGATCTTGAGTATTTCAAGATGGTCAAAGTGTACTGAAAATAGCAACTCACATATTTCATACCTCCAGAACTGATTATTGGGTAACTGCATAACTTGTATATTTAGAACTAAATCTTGACAATTGTCTGGATTTCTTTGGAGGCTCCCTCCAGCCTTGAGACCTTGTTATAGTTGTTTATAAGAATATAGTAATAATACCTGCATACAACCAAACAGTAGCCCTCACCTCTATCTTGCCAAAGAGCCATTTATTACAAGTTTACTCATGGAGTTTTCAAAGTGCAGCTTTTAGGGTTCAGCAATTTATTTTGCTTTATTATACTTCAGAATAATTCTGTAGCTACAGTGAGTTAACAACACATTTTGTGAGAAATGGAATGGAACTGCAGAGAAAGCATACCACAGCAAACTGAGATAGGAACTACGTCACAACAGGCCAGGTAGGAGGACCAGTGGCTGCTGACACTTCCCATTCAGGATCCAGTACATCTCCTTGCTTACCTGTCTGACCCAGCATGCCTCAGCCATACATGCAAATTGTTATCATCACTGCTTTATTCATGAAACATAGTTTTAAATTAAAATTCATTATCCAAAATAAGCACCCTCAATGACATTTGAGCATGCAGAGCATCTGAACATTCACATTTATGTCCTCAGAAAACAGAGCCAACAAGTCGCATTCAATATGGAAACACACACTCTCTTTTTTCAAGGCACCTAAACAGAAATAGCTGTGGCTAGCCATTTCAGGAACCAAGTCATCTGTTAAGCCTGGGCAATTGTTCATAGAGCTCTTCCACCCACTCTCCCCAACCCCCACCATCCACTCTGACTTCTGCATTGCTTAAACCCACTCTGTCCCTTCCATTGGCAGTCTTAATGTGTGATGTGCTTTACAAATAAAAGTTGGCTTATCTTAGTAGGATCAAAATTGGACATTGTAAAAAGAACAAAAATCTCCTTGGGAATGCCAGATACGCCTCCCCCATTCCTTCACTATGGATTAAAAAGTGCTTTCCTGGGTGTAAAAAGTTGTACAAAGGGAAAATGAGGTCCTTGAATTCAAGGTAAACCTGCAGGATCATCTTCTTGTTTTCTTCCTATAAGTTAGATGAGACCATGGTCTTCCATAAAAGACCACAAGTGTACATGGGTACATGCAAGGTGTGCTGTCGCAAGGATTAAGAGATCTATACACAAACAAAATATATCATTTTCTTTGCTTCTTAGCAGAGACGGCAACAGTTTAGAATAAACTGGGCATATGTGTTATCCTCTCTCTACATGGCCTTCTTTTTAGTGTCACCATGGGACCTAACTTCGTGGGTGCTGCCCATGCAGCTGTCATGCATTTGCATCAAGACTGGACAAGAATCTTGTCTCCCACCAGCTAACTTAATTTCCAAGTAGCTGTCAAGCACAAAAAGGAAGACCCTTACCTGTCACTGTAGGCAGCTGCAGTGGCAGGGGTAGGCTGGGCGTAGCGGTATGCAGCATAACCACCCTAAAACACAAGGAGACATGGAACTTAGTAATGCCAAGGAGCCCAACTCAGGGATGCCTGATTGTGAGACCACACAAGTTACCCAAATCTAGCAATCTAAAGTGGAGGTTAATGAAAGCTTAGTATCAAAGCAGAAGTACAAAACACACCAGAGAGATAGGGGATTGAATACCAACCCCCAGCTAGATATTAAAGGTTAGCAGGTATAAGCATATTCCCAAAGGAGAAAGAACCCAGCTACCCTTTGAAGGTCATGTACCTAAGTGTTAACAGTGATTGTTTTGGGGTGGGGAGGATTATGGGGAATTATTTAAATACTCAATACTTTGCTGAACTTTCCAGATTTTCAAAACTGATTACACTTTACCTTTACTTATTAGCTATTAACTTACATTTTATTCAGTCTTTGATTACTTCCTTTAAAATCCAATACAGGTCAAGCTAATGTTCTCGTGTCTTACTTTTATATTTATTTAATTTAAAAAAACCCTTAGACTGAAAGTTTATTAGTAACCTCTTACATAATAGTTGTTTAACCAGGAAAGCAATTAAGTAAAACTGTCCTTAGCTTTCTGCATCTTCAATAATTATTTTAAAAAGAAATGGTAAATTCTTAAAAATTCTGTCTTTTTTGGCTAAAGATACCACACCGATTCAGATGGAGGATTTAGGGTGGAAAATATGATAAACTATTCCAATTTGTAAATAAAATCATTAAGAGAGGGAAGAATCTGAAAAAATAATTAACATTTAGTTGTATGTACCAGTAATTGCAATTGTTCAATTAAGCAGAGGACAAGCAAATGGGTATATTTGAAAGGAATTGTGTTCAGTGGAGCATTGATTATCAAACTGTGAAAATGACAGAGCTTCTTGCTCAGCCGACTACAGCAATGCATCAGCCACTGTAGAATGATCTCAGCACAATTAACAAACAGGATCCAGTCTCCGCTGATAACAGAGGGACCATTCATGCTCTAATTAGAATGTAGAGTCCCATAGTCCTCTGAGGGAAAGGTTCTCACCTCCACCAAAAAGGGGCAATTCAAGACAGGCTACTGTGTCAGAGGGCACCTAATGGTGAAATCATGGGTGTGCCAGAGGGTATCTAAGTGTAGAATTGAGAGTACAGGAGTTCTTTATATTTGGCTCCATATCCTTTAGGGAAAAATCAAGTAGCAGGATAGAAAATAGATGAATGGGGAAGCTCCAAAGTTTATCTTTCAAAGTGTAGATTAAACTGCTCTCAATAATTTATTTCTACCTTCTACCACCCACAGCTAACTTTCATAGTAAATTTGGCATCATATACATAGCAACTCTAAAAAGCTAGTTTATCTTCAAACAAGTTTGCTCTTTGGATCAACCCTGGGGAAGACATATCCAAGACATTCTAACAGATAATCAGTAATAATTTGGAGCCAGTTTTTTTTTAAGTCTCCCTTGAAAAACAATGTGAAAGTTTTTTTAAAAGAAGAGGTCTTAGCCAGACACCACCTGGTGTTCCAAACATCATGTTCTCTAATTAAGGATGGGGAAAACTCTTTAAATGTGCCAAGGAATTGTGAAAACAAAGCAGTTGTCATACCAGTGACAAGCTCAGATACAGACTGATGGGCTGAGGGAAAAATAGGTCACCAGATTTCTGGAGCCATACTTTTCATCTGCTTGTCCATCTCCTTGGCTTCCCTGATGCATCCAGAAAGACACAGGTAAGCAGGTAGGTATGTATAGTACACTTAATGAGGCAGGGATGAGCTGGGAAGTAGCTAGCTGACTAGCTAGGAGGCACTAGCTACAACCAGCTGAAAGCTTTGAGTGAAAAAAGGGTGTCTGTGTGTATGTGATTTCTATCTCTCACACCCAGAATTTTTTTAAAAAAGAGATTATTGCCAAGATATTTGCATCAAGTGCCATGTCAATTAATCATGATTTGGTGACTGTGAATTTGGTCCCAGCAAAGACTTTTATCAATGTCCCACTTGCAAACCCTCTTTGTTTGAACTCTGTACGTCTCCCCCAATTTCTGCAGTAGTTTCATCAATGAAATTAGTTAGCAAGTTTAATTAGTGGAAATAATTGTAGCAGTGCAAACAGAAGATAACTAAAATAAACCTCACTTTCTGCTAGGTCAATATTTACTGTATGAACTTAAAATGGACATGTGTACACCTGAGCCCATCCACATAACAGATGTGCTCATCTATGCAGCTTTGAGAAGGACCCATTCTCTACATATTTGCGTATGACTTGGCCATTTAGACAATATAGGTGTGTGTTTCCATGAAAGACAGGCATAAGGGGTCAATGCCCTGGCTCTTGGTTAATTAGGAATTTGTTAGGAAATTGTTCACTAAACTTTGTTGAGCTAACAGAAAGATTTTTTTCCTTGTTCGGTGGTCTCCTTGTTGTTCAGTTGGCTACCTGGTGATGACAGAAACATTCTCTATCTGTGCTGTCCAATATGGTAGCCACTTGTACTAAGAGACTATTGAGCACTTGAAATATGGCTGGTACACAAAATAAATTTTTAATTTATTGAATTTGAGTTTGTTTGAATTTAAATGTAAACAGCCAGATGGGGCTGGTGGCTATCCTATTGAAGTCCAGGTCTGTGTGATCCCTGAAGTACATGACAATTGGGAAAAAAAAGGGTGAGGTGGCCTAACACCTACATATCTATATAAAGGAGGGCCCCCTAAAACCCAGAATTTTTTTAAAATTATGTGTTTATTCTTACATGTATAAACTTCAGTCACCTTCATCACCTTCAACAATCTCTTTACTTGATGCAATACACCTATTGAGGCATTATTTCCACTATTCAAATTCTGATTGGTTTTAGTGCTTCTGCTGTTTTTTGCTTCTCCTCTTCTTTGAGGACTTTTTCACCAGGGGAAACCAAAAAGGTGGCTCAGGGCAAGATTGGGTGAATAGGGAGGGTGGGGCACAAGGGTCATGACAGTTTGGGTCAAAAACTGCTGAACACTCAGCTTGGTGTAGGCTGGTGCACTTGTAAATCACCCATCAGGAAATGGGCTAATGCTTTGAAAGAGTCTTCAAATTCACTGAGGCCAAATGCAGCCTCTGACAGAACCAGCTGCTGCACCAATAGAGACTGGTTCCTAGAACACTCACCTAGAGAAGGAAGCCTGTACTTGAAGGGGCCTGCCCTCCAGAAGATAATTCTGTTTTTTTCCAGCCCCTCCTCTTATATTGCATTCTGCTTGTGTTATTTGTCTTCTGTTTGAAATCCATATTAGGGGAATAACAGAGTTGTGTATTATTAACTCAGTGTATGTGTGCATACACTGTAAAATGATCAAAAAAATATAAATTGCTTTAATTTGCCTGTCTAACAGGTAACTGTAATCAATTTTATTGCTCCATATTTTGCAGTTCCCTGAGCATAGCCAGAGGTTCTGCAAGCTTCTGTGGTAATGTCTGAAAAAGGAGTGCTCACTTCCATTGGCTGTAACCAAACCATGTCCATGTTAAAACTGGCCCTTCTAGATCTTAGGGACAAAAATGCATCCTTGACAGATAGATTTTTCCCACTCCCAAACTAAGGGAAAGTGTCAACCAGCACAACATAGTAGTTCCACACTCCCTACTCATATTTTTACATGACAGGCAACAGGGAAATATAAATGTGACCTTATATGAAATATAAATCTTACATGGCCATCATGAATTGCCCCCTCAGCCCTGCCATCACCATGAGATGTAGTCACCTAAGATATAGGCATGTCCGTGTCTGAAACATTTCCTATGTTAGCAAGACTCCTGGAAGTCCGCTGGGGGAAGTTACTGATTAAGAATCTCTTACGATGTCCCAATAAAGCACTTTCAAAAGTGTGCAGCTGGGATACTAATAGTAGCAGGGAAAGGAAATGTACCTGGACCAGATAGATTTGGGAAATGCTGAATTAAAACAAAATGAAAGTGGTTACTCCATTTGTGGAACTTCCTACAGCAATACTGATGAGCACTGTGGATCTCCATTGCATCGCTAAGTATTGGATAGTTTCACAAAGGAAATTGCCTTGTTAACTTTAGACCATGCTTCCAGAAGATGTTCTAATATCCAAAGAGTGAATTGCTTAGGAAAGAGGTGAAACTCGTTGTGCTGGTGGGACAATAAGGTGGGTGGGACAGTGTGTTTCTCTTTAGTAGAGTAGTGATTGGCTTGATCACAGATAGCGGTCCCCTCCTTTCTGAAAATACTCAAGGAGCTCACTTTTTGCAAAACAGGTAGATTGGTATATATAATTACCTCAATATTTTATTTATGAAAACAACATTTACAAGAACATTTGCAAAATGAAAAAAACTTAAATAAAAATCATTACTCCCTAATTTATCTGCATTATACATTTAGCTTTTTTTGAAGTGTGGCAAGTTTTCTTGAAATGTGAAAACAAAAGTTCATCTCAGTAATTTTAATTATTTTGTCCTCTCTTAGGTTCAAATACCCCTTTTTCATAGTAGAGTTCTTATTAAAATGATTAATTTTCACAGTAAAAAATGTACTTTCTTAATTGACTTAATACCAAATAAAAATGATAATTGCAGGTTATGGGGAAACCCATGTAATAAAACTCCCACTGATCATCCTAGTATTTTATTCTCTCATTTTATTTGACAGTTTTAATGTTGGCATTAGACCAAATTTGAAGACTCAACCAACTACATTCCAATGGATGTGTGGCTCCTTTTCTTCCTGCAAATTTGTTCATTTGGGGGTTGCCTCAGGAGTGAGGAGTTTGGAAGCTATAGCAATAGGTGTAATTAATTTATAAGAATTGATTTATAAGAATCTACAATGAAGCCAGGAAAAGATATATTAGCTATGTTGACCCTCAATGCTAGATGCATAAGAGGTTTTTTTATTAAACATTCCAGTTAACTACTAGAGCCAACTACAATTTTTCTTAGACAGTTGGTTCAGTGAAACCGTAGAATTCTTTTCCACTAAATTTATTTTAATTGAGTCCAGATGCATTTTAAGAAATTTACAGCCAAGCCAGACACCCATTTTGATACACTCATGATCTAGCAAAGAGGGGAAATTTGAGAATGATCATCTCTATTCTAGAAGAATTCACATCAAAACTGGAAAATTCAGTTAAGTCTTTCCTTTTTCTTTGTTAGAGAACACCTCCCTCCCTGGAATGGTCTTGTTAGTAGGATTTCACAGCAAACCCACAACCAGAGTGATGAGTTTTTCCACCAGTCAGGATTTCATACCTGCAGCAATTTATTGCCATACACAGGCTCTTGATACACTACTCTATAAGGAAACAGAAATGTAATGTTTTCAATGCAAAAATGAAATAAATAAAAGAAAATGCATAAGTCAGACATAAATTCCAGAGCAATTCATTTGCAAGTTTGCTTCTCTTCACTAAGACCTGCAGTAACCCACCCAACCAAAAGAGGAACCAGGCATTGTCAAACAATCTCAGTTACAAACTTCTGTAATTGAGAGTATCAGGAAAGGGGAGATGGGGTCAAATACAGTCACTAATTTGTGTTATAACCTGTGTTTCATTTTAAAGAAGGAAAAAAGATACATTCATGGCTTCTTACTTTTCCAAGCGTATCTGCAATGGTTCAAGCTAACTGTTTTGAGATTTCTCTCTTGAACTCATGATTGGAATTCTCCAGAATACTTGAGGATTTAACTTTGGTGTCTAATTATCGAGGTAGTTAGGATGACAGTACAATAGCAAGCATAACTATACCAGCACCTGTGTTTTTTTTAAATTTAATTTCAAGTAACAACAGAAAGCACAATTTTATTTTATGAATTAATGAAGCACATGGAAGTTATCAAGACTACTTCAAATAGATATGACTAGAAAAATTATGTGCATGCATATGTGGGTCTAGAAAAACTGTTTTTAATATCATTAACGTGTCATCATTTCATTCAAGTTAGCACTGACAAGATCTCAAGAGAACCCAAGGTTGGACTGGGAGGCAATATATGGATATGAGAGTGATACGTGGGTGAGGCTTATCTTTTATGTGTGTGGTTCTAGTTTGAAGTGAAATATCCAGTTCTAGGGCAGACCTCAGCTACACATTTGTGTTGTGACTGTTCAAGGCCAGACAGGTTCATGGAATTCAGGCAAATGGAAGAATATTCACAGGGCTCTTGGAATGTCTGGCATGCCTTTATTCAAGGGTGGGTGATCCATGTACCCTGCAAGCTGTGTGTCCCCCTGCATGCCCCCTGTGTGTCACACTGCATGTCACCTGTCCCCCAGCAGGGAATCCCTATGCCCTTAAATACTAGAAAACAGACAAAGCCAGCAGGATGCCAATAGATATTATTCAACAGAGCTTTATACTATGCATACAAGCCCACTCAAGGCTATGGGAACAGTTTATCAGACCCAGCCTCAAGGCTATGAAAACACTACTTATCAGGCCCATTCTTAAAGTTATGGGAAACTGCTTCCCTTAGTTGCCCAGACATCTGGGTGAGGAAGCCAGACAACCTCAGTTTACCCTATAGTATTTTAAGAAATTTAGAGACCTGCCTTATAAAGGTATATAATTAATATATATTTACATATTTATTGTAGTTACTTTTTCTTATGTAGTCTGGCTTTCCTTTCCAATTGAGTTTTACTTAACCTTCCTCTTTAAGTTAGAATGTAAAAATTCTAGTTTTCTCTTTGTCACCCTCCCTATCCCTCTCCCTCTTTCTTATTCTCACTCTCTCCCTGCTCTTAGTTCCCATCGATTGCGTACTTGAATGTTTCAAGTAAAGATATAATTTCCCAATGGCCTGCCACCAATTACATTCTCCATTATTTTCTCACTTTTCACCATTTTCCTTTCCTTTCTTTCCACGCCTTTATCAAAGTTTGTTCCAGGACAGCAACAATGTTATTTTGTTGGCTCAGGGTTTGAATTCTATAGCCAGACCATGTGGGCTTAAACCCTAATGTCAGTGAAGATTTCTGGACAGATGATATTACCTGCTTTCTAAAAAAAGTTTCCTGTTCTGAAAAAAATTAAGTGGAGGTGATAGGTAATGAGATTCCTGCCTTCTAGAGCTGTGGTGAAGAGATGAGGTAAAGGCTGAGGTCCTGTCTCTCACACAGTAGATGCTTAACTTCCTGATGGGCCATTACCTTCCCGTGGTCACCGACCAGCCTGGTGCTGAGCCTCAGTGGCTGACACTGAAACAGGGTCTCTGGAATAATGGCATGGGGTTTTTATTTGGAGGATTTCTGCTTTCCAGCCTATGTGATCCCAAAGCTACTGACATTGCTTCCTGAGCTCAACCATCAGTGAAATGAGGACACCTCTTTGTTTTAAGATCCATGGACAATAGAGTGACATATATTCAGAAATAACTGTATTTAGTCATGTTGTCAACCAGAAACTTGTTATGGCAGAATTTAGGAATGATGTAAAAATGCACTGGAATCTCATTGACACATATTTCCTAGGCAGTCCCAAGGTTGCATTGTCCGTTAGGAAGCTTGGGGCTTTCCAAGTTCAAGGGAACATGGTTAACATTTATTACATCTGCCAGTTCCCTCTCTTGCTCTTTGTCTTCTCTTCTCTTGTCCCCATTGCCCAGACCTCTACTGTCTTAATCCACTTTATACTGATAGTTTGTTGATTGTTTTTTGGTAGCTTTGCTGTCATTTCCTGCTTTCCATTTTTATAGTTATCCGTTGATCAAATGCCCTATCCTTTTATATCTCTCTGAGTGGGTTAGGATAAGAGTCTTGGCTAAGTTCAGTCAAGCAACACTTATTTTCAGCCCCCTGATCAATTCTGGCCTCATGAGATCTATAGCTTCACCCCTAAGTGTAACAAATTGCTTTGTAGGTCCAGGAAACAGTCTTTGAACTTCACTTTCAAACAGTTGTCATACCCATGTATCAGCTCTACTATAATTTATTTTTTCTTTAACTTCACCCACTTTTTAACTTTTTACTTAAAATAATAATTGGTTTAAATGTCCACCACTAAGTGGTAACACTGAATTAGTATCTTTTATCTGCTAGTTATGTAAACTCAATTCCCACCTTTTGATATAAATGTGTGCGTATGTGTGCATGTAGAGAGGCAGAGGTATATCCCCATATGGAAGTGAGCCAGATATGACCTTTTCTATCCTTTTTTCTGACTCAGAACCCCCTATGTCCTGTCTGAGGGGTGTCATCCATATCGGGCCTGAACATGTCCGTTGTGGTGAGAGGCAGCGCTTCTCCTGCACAGCTGGGCTCCTGAATGGAATGCTTTTTCTTTGCTCTTAGCCTAAACAAACTTGCCTACCTTTTACCTTACTTTCTGGCTCGTAATATCTCCTAACAAGTCTACCCTTTCCAGAAATGTCAGGGTGTCTATGAACATCTCTCCCTCTCTCCTCAATCCTCTCTGCTCTATAAAAGTTAAGAAGGAGCCAATTCTAGGTAGGAGATGTAACTTGCCAGTTGCAGGACCTTTTAAATCAGAAATGCCTGAGGGCTCCCACATCAGGTGGGAGTGATGGAAAGACCTTGGATAGCAGAGAGGAGAAAGGGCAGGAGAGTGGGGTACACAGAAAAGGGCAGTTGTTCTAATGTATGTGCTGTTACCATTATTGTTGAGTTATTCCCATAGGCTGTCAATATTGAGAACACCTGAGTAGGAAGAATTGGAGAGTAGACTTTCCTTAACTTCTTAAAAGTAACCAAAGCTAGAAGCTTACTCCTCCACCCAATTAAGTTAAAAAGAAATAACTGGTATAAACCTATGAGAAATGAATAAACTGTCTAACACATGTCCCAGGACCTCTCAGGATTGCCTTAAGTTATTTATTGTGCATTATTTCTAATGAGATTGGAAGAGCAAGCTAGAAAGTTTCTTTAAATAGAATAGAACCTCACATGCTTTTCTAACCTCTTTAATCATTATTTCTTTAAGAAATGGACCTCTGAGGACGAGTCTACTAATCAGAACATACCAGTATTTCAAGGGAAGATGGGGTAGCAGCTTGAAAAAGCACATTCAAAATTACTTCTAGCCACAATGAATCCTGCTCCATAAATTCTAAAGAGCAGGAAATATTCATATTTTTCTTGCCCTTAATCAACTTAAGGCCATCTACAAACCCTTGTTTTGCTCCCGCAGTGGGGTGGTCCAGTTCATCACTGTCACCTACATGCACACACCACCCAGGAGCAATGTTCCAAAATTGCCATCTTATATGGAACAAAAAATTCAGGAAGGTCTGCAAGATCTGAGCTACCTTCTGGAAAGAGGACAGAGAAATGTGCTGGGCAAACAAAACTTCAAGTTAATTTTTAAGCTAGTTTTTCCATCATCTAATTGCCTATTTGGATCTGTCCCTCTAAAAAACTTATGATTATAATATGAACAGCAGAAAAATGTAGAAATTTTTGGCTACAAGGTGGCTTGAAAAATGCAAGAGGAGGTTTTCTAAACCTAGAAACCAGGAAACTCAGGACTTGAAGTTACTGAAATAACTCCCTTCATCTAAACCTCACCCAGTTACTGCAAGGGCTTTAAATTTACCACCAGGCCTGCTGGGCTTTCTCAAATATGAATTTGCGGGAAACAAAAGCTCTTATATGGACCAAAAACACAAAGGGAACTTTTTTGGAGTTTTCCTTTCTGAATGGAATTTCTCTTTCTACGTTAGTGTGGATGTTGGCATATTTTCTCTCTTCTGAATCCCTCTGCTCTTTCCATTTGCCTTGTTCTCAGGGATTTTCATTTATCCTAACCAATACAGACATACTCTATCAATTACTCTAATTAGTCATTCTATTTCTTTGTGAAATCTTACAGCCTGTGCCTTCAGGCAGCTTCTGCTTTCTGCTATCCAAAGATCTAAGGGGCAATGGAAAGATGCCAATTTGAAATCGCCATAGAATAGCTCAAATTAATATTCAATCAATTATTGTCATTTCAGAAATAATCCAATAAGTTTTAGTCATTTTACAGAGAGGTGAACACTCAATAAATGATAACTAATATTATAATGTTTGTTTTTAGCTAGTCTTACATAACATCTACATTTTTTCCCCCCTTGGATTGGTGTTGCTAAAGATGGTTTTCTTTTTGGTGAGTTTTTAAAAAATGTCTCCATCCCTTCTCTACTCCCTTCCATTTCCCATTTTTTAAAAAAAGCCTTAAACTTAGTTATGCCAACTATAGTCCATGTGCCTACTCTACTCAGAGGCTACCCTGTGGGAGGGTGTAGTAGACTGAGGTTTGGGTTCATTGAGTATCTGAAGATGTGGCTGACGTTCAGCCTGCTCAGCCTCAGCCTGCTTCTCTATTTAAAATGGAAAAAAAGGATGTAAGAAGGAGTAAATTAAGATACACAGAAAAAAGTTGACTGTTCACTGGGTGGATAAAGGACATGCAGATCATTCATTAGTTTTACTATGGAAAAAAGCTAACCTACAGATTATAATAAATGTACTTGATGCAATAATAATATAACTCAACTAAGTTTATCACTGATAGAGATTAATATTATGTTCCAAAATTGTAATTATTAAAATTCAAAAGGAAAAATTTAAATAACCAGTGTCTTTCCCATTTGCTAGTAAATGACATCAATTTGATCAGAAACATAGTTTTATTTTTCTTTGTTATCTAGTCTATTAAACAAGTATGATTCCAGCAAAATTATTTGAGGTCATTTGTAATAAAAAAGCACATAATTTTATTTTAAATTGTGTTATTCCAAGTCATTTTTTATAATATTGCTGCTAATATCATAATATGAGAGACTAATTACTTTTAGGTGAACTTAGGTAAGTTTAAACATGGTTCCCTTAATGAGAAACATCTATTCTTTTCTGAAAGTGAACAGCTTAATAAAGTGGTACCATTTAACAAACAATTCTGAGTTAGGGATCAGTTCTAGGGAAATGGAGAAATAAGGGGTTGAAGAAAATAAGAGCTTAATGCTCAGGTTGGCATATTTTTGTTAAGAGATGTTTCTTACTAATAGCATCCATGATTGGTGGGGGAAGAAAAAGAGAGAGAGGGAGGGAGAGAGACAGAGGAAGAGAAGGAAACAGAGGGTGACAGAGAGAGAGAAAAGGAGAGAGAGAATATTTTTCTAGGGCTCGGGGATAAATAATTAAATATATTTATAAGAAAACATTGAAAACATCAGCCATGAAAATATCTTTTAACCCTCTGCAGCTGGTAACTACAGCTGTTATCCTAAATATTAAACTGAAAACACACAGACCATACTGAGAACTTTAGAGATAATTTCTTTTTGCAGGACGATCTTAATTCGACTTGAGAGAAATGCCATTTTTTGGGGGGAGGGTGTTTGCATTTATTCTGAACTTGATAAAGGAGATCATTCCACTCAACAGCATGTGAAGCTATCGTGAGCAGAAATCCTGCTGCCCTGTGAGCTTCTGGACTCTCCCACACACCAGGAAGAGGAAATGGGTGGTACGGAGTAGTAGAGATTCTCAGCAAACTTGTAAAAAGAATGACTCTGGGAGGAAACAAGGATGTCATGCGCGTTAATGAATACTTACATAAATGTCTGCACCATAAAATCCATCCTGGTAAACAACACTGCAAGGGTGCACACACAAAGAGAAACATCCATATTAGTGCATTTCCCCATGCAGACACACCAACCCCTGCACTGGCGAAGTTAGTCTGGTCACAAGGTCCAAAACACAGTAACCAAGGAGAGTTTCCACATTGGTTAAGGAGGTTGGAGACAACAGTAGTTGATCAGACCAAAAAAATTAGGCTGGGGTTCAGTGCTGGCCCAGAATCCAGGTGCTGGGTATCAGACTTTCCTCCCCTTCAGGAGGGGTGTAGAAATGCAAACAGGGTTGAGGTTTATTTTAAATGGCCTCGATGGATAGGAGAGGCAGAGTTCACGTTCAGTCAAACCACACAGTCCCCTTTGCTCTGGGGAAAACGTCATCTGCTTAAAATAGATGATTGATAAGGGTAGGAGCACAGATAGTCACATTTTCAATATTGGTTATAGCCGAATGACCTTAGGGAAGTTGGACAGCACAAACGATTTCAGAAATGTTCTTCTGTATTTTTTCACATTGTAGTATTATATTTGATACTTCTCTGCACCACTATTTTATCATAAATGTAGGAGAACATCTCTAATTATAACACATGTGTGCATGTGTTACAAAATGTATGTTTTATGCATGTTTATGGGTATAAATGCATATACGTGTGTGCAGAAAGGTGTTGTGTTCATGTGTGTGCATGAATGCATGTGTGTGAGTATATTATATATATCATGCCCATGCACACATGTATAGTGTGTATAATGTGCATAGTAGTATATTTGCTTATCTGTGTGTTTGCATGTGCATATTATACAAATGTGTGCCTGCATATTTCTGTGTGTATATTTGCATAAATCACACCCAGACTAAGCAACGTCCTACATTATGGCTGAACAAGCCTGGCCTTGCTGCATGTCTCTGACCACTGTCCATATATTTATCCCAGAGAGAGGGGACTTCACAGGAGGGGGAGAAGAGATCCTGGAATTCTCCAGAAGTTTTTTGGTATACCTTGAGTGAAACAGTCAGGGAAAAAAGCTCACAGCTACATCATCATGGGAAACTGACTTAAAATTCCTAAGTATTAAAATGGGCTTATTGAGGATTATATGCAGCCTGTACACCTCAGACTTCTGTGAGGGTCACAGGATATGTTGAATATAAAAATGTGTGTTCTACATGCATGTTTTTGAAAAATGGAAGTAGTTGTAATTAATAACCTTCCCTAATATTTCCCTATAGTGTTCATAGATGATTTATGAGCCTGGCAAAGGACCAGTGAGCCCCACTGTTGAATGGAGCTGTGGTTTTAATAGAAGAACGATTTTGATTACCAAAGGATTGCAGCAGGTTTCAGTAGCAGACTGCACCCACATGTAAGCCAAGCATATAAAGCCAAGGGAAGGTGCATCACAACACACGCACACACACACATGCACACACATACACACATGGCAGTGACACTGGTTTGCTGGAGAACACTGTAGTGTGCTTCTCAGAGCTTTCAAAGTTGATTGGCAAAACCCCAAGTACCACTATCCTTAAATAGGTGTCAGGGATTATACACACTAAGGAGGTTGGTAGGAATCGCTTTCAGCTTTTTTCATTTTGATCAAAAGGGCTACAGTTCACGAGAGCACTTGTCAAACAGTGTAAAAAACCCTAATCCCAGATACTGAGGTGTGTGGCATCCTGATCTAGGCTTTGAAATCTCTTTCAAGATTTCCAACATAAAATGATAGTGTCTATTGGGGGTCAGAAGGCAGGGCCAGCCTCTGCTGACAGGACTCAGTACAGATCTGATGTAACAGGGGAGAGCAACCAATATTTAGTTGGGCCCAGAACCACAGAGCTGGTCATTTAACCATGTCAAAACAACTTCCAGCCCATTCTTTCATGCCATCATGCCTTTGCACATGCTAGTCCTTGTGCTAAGAATGGCTTTTCTGCCAACATCCTCACCAAAAGCAGATCACCACTCAAGAGCAAAGTTAGATGGGAATAACACAGGCATCTGAGTCAAATTCAGCCTCACCAATCAGCAGTTATGTGACCTTGGACTAATCACAAAGCTATGTGAGCCTCATTGACTTATCTGTAAAATGGGGATAGAGGTAAGTGCCTGCCTCAAGGGAAGAGTCAGAGAGATAAGGCTGTAAAGTAATGACCAACGGGCTTGACATCATAGCTCTAGCTGAATATCACCATTGCTCTGACCTTTATCCAATGCCCATCCAAAGCAGAGTTATTTCTCTCTCCTGTAAATGCCAACATCAACATTTTGATCCTCACTTGGTCAAATATTAAAGGTATTTGTGTATGGGACTCATTTCACATTGAAGTTGCACCCAATGAGCTTACTCGATGTTCTATCCTGCTTATATCTAACCCATTGCTTTTTATCTGGGAGATGTAAAATAAGTATCTATTGACTGAATATTGCCCATATTTTATAGGGGAGGTGATAGATAATGACACGGAGTAATTAATTTACTTATCAACTCCAGGTAGAATTAAGTAGAGGATTAGGAAGAAGCAGCCTGCAGTCTCAGGTTGGTTTCTGATCTACTTATTCAGTATCAATGACTGTTGTCAGTGGAGGAGAAGAAGGTGAATGAGATTCAAAAACTGGATCCTGCCATGGCTGGTGTAGCTCAGGGGATTGAGTGTGGGCTTCGAACCAAAGGGTCATCAGTTCTATTCCCAGTCAGGGACACACCTAGGTTATGGGCCAGGTCCCCATTGGAGGTCCATGTGAGAGGCAACCACACATTGATGTTTCTCTCCCTCTCTTTCTCCCTTCCTTCCCCTCTCTTTAAAAATAAATAAATAAAATCTTAAAAAAAAAAAAAAACTGGATCCTGGTTTAGGAGACCAGAGCAAGAGGCTAATAGAATGTGATCCAGGTGGGAACAAAATATTAATATTTAATCAAATATTAATGTATTTGAATATGGGGAACAATGTCCTTTTCTAAATATTTGTAAAGGGGACCCAGTCTGTATCTGCTCTTATCTTGGAGGTCTGCAGGTTTTGTTCTAGACCTCCGCAATAAAGCAAGTATCACAATAAAGCAAGTTGTAATCATTTTGCTGGTGAAGGGTCTAGCCTTCAATTTCTAAAAAATGCAACATATATGAAGCACAATAAAGGGAGCCACAATAAAACAAGGTCTCCCTGTGATGGAGAGAAGAGCTGAGGCTAGACCTTGAGGCCTGTTCCAGTAAGCATACAGTGTAGACCAGGAGTGACTGGAGCTGAGCTTGGCTGGAAAAGTGGGCCTTTCTTTCACCAGGATAAGTCCTTGGGTACTGGGGCAAGCAGTGAACCTCCATGGGAAGCTTGTTTGTACTAACAGCTCACAGTTGAGGCAAGAACAGCCCATGGTGTTTATTCAACATGGCAACCTCATTGCCATGCTTTGCCCTCCAATGTGGGCCACAGAAAGCTACTTTGGGACTCTGACTGACATCCCACATTTATAAGGCAGAAAAACAAAGAGAAAATGTGATCTCACATCCTCGTTTTGATAAGCTCAAATAAACTATATTTCTGCTGTAGAAATGCTTACTATATTCCAACCACTATGCCAAGGCACAGAGAGTCTACTCACTATACCTGGCCTAGGGGAGCTTACAGGGTACTACTCAGTCACAAAGCCATGTGTATAAATGTTGAATGGCAGCCTTGATGGGTGCTGAGGAGGAGACGGATAATGACACTTTGAAAATGAAATGGAAGGATGAGGGCTAGCAACAGAAGCGAGGGAACTGGAGGAAATGCCTCAGAAATCTCAAAAGCTTAGCCAGGTAGAAAGCAAGAAGAGCAGCCCAGCCATAGGGAACAGCCTATGCAAGGCTGCAGGAAGGGCATCTTTCAGCTTAGGGAGGCTCTGCAGGAAGTGGTGGCTACACTCTGAAAGGAAATAAAAAATTGTAGCTGCTCTTGTAAACCACACCATGTATGAATTTCTTGTTTTCACCAAGTGCAACATCTGCACGTTTTGGAGAGAAATGAATGAGTGGCTGAGTGATCTACCTTCATGATAACTCTAAAAAATGAGGAACCAACATGGTTGTCCTCATTGGCAGTGTGAAATGAAGCCATTTGGGGAGGCTGTCAGTTTCACCAAAATGCTGTGTGTGTGTGTGTGTGTGTGTGTGTGTTTTCCCCCTAAGCTACAAGTAATAGCACAAGTACAAATACTATTACTCTCTACATTGACTGAGCGATGACTATCTGTCAGTCCCTAGTCTGAGCATGTTGTGCTCGTTATCCTACTCAGTCCTCAAAGTACTCCTTCGAGATGGACAATGTTATTGTCACCTCTTTAAATATAAAGAAACTGAAAAGGAGAGAGCTAGGTAGTAACTAAGCTGGGATTCTAGCCCAGGTAGGCTTGGCTTTGGAGCCCCAACTTTTATCAGCTTTGGCAGGCAACAGTGGTCAAACTTCAGCATGCAGCTGAACCACCTGGAGGGTTTGTTCAAACACAGATGGCTGGTCCTCACACCCAGCCCAGAGGCCCTGAATCAATAGATCTGATGAGGGGGTTAAGGGTTTGCATTTTAAACAAGTAACAGGTGATGCTGCCACTAGTCCGAAGACTAATAGGCTCATTGCACTATGAAACACCCCCTCCACATGTGCCTGTTTGCCATAGCTCTGAAGGTCAGTTTTCTAGGTCTTACTATAAATGGAAGCTGGTTATAGAAAGCCCTTACAAAGTCTCATACTGGTTTCCATGAATATATCTAAACACTTATTTTTGAAACACTATGAAACAGGTGCAACAAATTTGTAGGAAAAGGAGGACAGGGGTCAATCTCTAGTATGCATCTATAGATGAATGAACCATGGCCCAGTCACAAAAGAAAGGAGTTGCCATCATGCATTGAACAGGTGCAGTCGATTTTATTGCAAAGACGGTCTGTCTAGCCACGCAAAGGTAATTGTATTGCTTGTCAATCACTTGGGGACTGCAATATGCTTTTGCAAGAACATAACACAAATGCACATCTCATTTTCTTAGAAAGTTAATAACAGTGGTTAAATATTTGGAATGAATGCAAGCAGGGAATGACTGCACTATAGCAAATTAGTTTATTTAAAAAAAAAGGAAGGCAAGAATAAGATGCCCAAAGTACATGATGTGTTTGTGTAATACAATATAGTCTAACCATAAATATATTTTTGAAGGAAAGGTTATTTAAAACTACTCCACATACTTCCCTTCCAAGTGGAAATAAATTAAAATTTTAATGCATTCAAATCTAGCTGTTTTTAAGTTGATATCAGGTGGGTCCATGAACTTCCTGGCATCGTTTGCATAGAATTGTGTGTGTGGTGTGTGTGTGTGCATGTATATGTACACAAACATTTTCCAAGGGAAAATACAATTTTAATTAGCTTATCAAAGGCATCTATTACACCCTACTCCCCTCCCCAAATTTAAGCATCACTGATTTATGGTGTCTGACCATAAATGCACACAATTAAGAGGATTTTTTTTAAATATAAAAGGTTACATTTTAAAACTGCCTCGGAATCTGAATAAGAATTGGCACCAAAAAACAAAAGGCTAGAGAGAATCCTGGAAAATATTTGAGAATGGGTGGTGAAGACTTCAGTTTGAGAGTTACATTAAATTGGAAAGTTCCCAAGTATCAGATAATACAGTCTGAGGATTACACATTTAAAAATTAAAACCAAAAAGCCTATTTGATTTACAGACAGCAAGTCTTATATGTAGAGTCTTAGAGGCTGGTATCAGACAGTTATTTTAGGACCTGAAAGCATTCTCAAAGTATCCATGTATGGGTCAAATTCTTGTACTAGTTTACTTTAAGAAGTTTTCTCCTAGGATACTATGATATCTTTCCTATACTCACAGTAGCAGAGTCTCTTCAAAATGCTTCTCGACCTAAGTCTTGAGAAATTGTACAAAGATGTGTCATAATCAAATACCTGAGAAAGTGCAGAATATCTTACTCAAAGATAGCCAGTGAACCAAATCCAAGGCCCTATAGCAGATGCTGGATGCTTAGCTTAGGTGTTTAATAAGTAGCTATTTTATAATTAATTAACTAATTAATTAAGAATAAGAACTTGGTGAGGCCAATCCCATGAAGTTCCTTTGGGAAGGGATGGGGTTTAGTTGCTGTTGTCTAATATCAGAGGTGGTATTGAGTCTGGTGGCTGCTTTCCAGCTTCATCCACAAATAATCAATCTGCAAGCTCCATTGGATGGCAATTACTCAATGGGTAATTTCTCCCAACTATGAGTCACAGGAAGACAGACTGGACATTATGTCTTCTCTACCAAAATTGACTCCAGGATCAAATACAAGGAGAAATGTGGAAAACTTGGTCCATTTAGCTCTTGTTGAGATTGTTCACAAGTTAATATTTTATTTACAATCTACACATTACAGAAACTATTGAAGTGCTCTGTGCAAACCAAAGCCATCTCTATAGCTTGTAGGGGATGCAGATCTGTGAACTGCAGGTGCCTCCTAGCAAAAGAATAAGTGATGCCATACAGGGAAAGACAAAGGATCAGTAATTGCATCAACCTCAATGATAGTAGCTACAGTTCACCTAATACATACCCCATGGTGGACCTTACTAAGCTGTAAACTTATGTAGATCTCTTATCCCATGCTCTATTAACTGAGTGGAGGCAGACATAGTCATCAATCTCCTATTAAGGCAACTGTACCCATACAAGTTAAGTCAGCTACCCAGGGCAGTATGAGATAGAACAGCAGGGGGCAATCTCATCTGCCCCTACACTGTGTTTTTGGACTGTAACAATTCTGTAGACTGTGTAGCCACTAGATTTCTAACTCATCACTCATTCTCATTCAGTTAATGTTGGTAAACAATAGGGGGTTTGCTATTCCAGGCTAGAATTCTGCATTCATTTCCATGATCCCTCCATGGTCTAAGCAGAGCCCCTGTATCTCCATCCTCTGAAGGAATGATCATACATTAATGTCCCAAGAAGTTTCTATTTAGCTATGTGAGAAAGAAAGATAGGGCCTCTCCATACCCTATGTTCTTTACTTGCTGGAATGGACTTTAAAAACATCAGCATGTGGAATGGAAAACAAAATCAATGAGAGGAAATTATGGATGTAGGGCATCCTTGGTGAACCCTCCTGGACAACTATCTCAGTGCTAGATATTCCAAGGGTCACCCATGGCTCCAAGAAAGCAGCCATGGAGGTTCTATGGGATATTGTTTCAATCTCTCGGAAAAAAATATAGATGCTGTACATGAATATAGGATAAATGACACATTTTTTGTTGGCCTTTGGATAACAATGTATATTCATATTGTATACTTGATGAAGAACAGAAGTTTAGGTTGGCAGTTAGATATGTCTTCAACTGACGACAATGGGAAAATTAAATTTTTTCTTAATGAATGCAGTTTGCTAGGTGACATCTTAGAAAAGATGGAGATCATTGAGTGTGAGGGAGAATCACAGAATGACATCTTAGCGTGGAAATTTAGGAAATGATTGAATACAAATGTGTCCTATTACTTTTTGCTTCCTAGAAGCCTTATCTAAACACCTGAGACTTTCCTTGTTGCTCACACAGCACCCTCCTTGACACTTATCACACTTATTGAAATTGTTGGCTAACATGGCAAGCTCTGTCCCCAACTGGAAGAAGTTCCTCCAAGGGTGCCATTTGCCTCCGTGTCCTCAGGGCAAGAGAGTGCATGGAGCTGAGAAAAAGGATGTTGAGCTGAACAGGACATCCATAAAGACATTAGTCAAATCCAGAAATCATCCTTGAAAGGAATTTTGAGACAAACAGCTATAAGAAATCCACACTATCTCCTGGACCACCTGAATCCTGATAATGTCACTTCCCGGGAACAGGAGTGGGTTTCCAATGTCTTTGCAACTCAATGCAAGATCAGGGCACTCTTTCCTCCAGCCAAACTCTGCTCTTCTTTCCAATATGAGCAGCCCACAAGCCAGAGGAAAAAGGAAACCACCATTTAAGATGCTGGATTCACACTTTTGCATCCAGAATCAATGCACACCAGCCAACCTATAGTCCAGCAAAACACGCAGCAGCCAGTTGAATTTCCTCCTTCCCCACTAGCCCTATCCTCTTCTAGAACTTGCAGACATGAACACACACACACACACACACACACACACACACACACACACACTCTCTAGCCCTCTTGTTCTTTCTATTCTCCATATCTTAATAATTTTACCTTACTATTACATGTGGGGTCAGAATTCCAGTCAATATTCAGCAAAGAGGCACAACCCACAATTGTAAATAAAAGGATTAGAAATATCACTGGAATATTAATACTAAATCATGTTCCAAATAGTCACAAATACATTGTTTCACCATTTGGAGATGTCTGTGTCTCTCCCTGGCGAATGTGGTGTTGATTAGTTATGCATGGTTATTCCCAGCAAAGAGCAAGTTCATTATAAGTTAGCAAATTTCTATTTTACAGCAGGTGTGTTATTCTGAGACTTTTATAAATTGTTCATGTGAGGATAAGCCATATAATTTTACTTCATTTTTGTCTGTTCAATATAGCAGTGAGCTACTGAAGGTATGTATACCAGAAAGCTGCAATTACCAGCTACCAAGATAAGATAATGATTTTTCAGAAAAACTAATGGTGTATAAACATGCAATTTTGCATTTATGGCTTATGAATCTTGCTTTAGTAATCACATGAGCCTAGTGGGTAACTTTTTTTTCCTTCAAAACTCATTATGTGACCTTGAAAATAACAAGTCTTTATTCCTGCCTTTCTGGATCTATAAAATGGGCTTGATACTGTGGGGGCTGAAGATAATGATTATACACTCAGATAGTCAGATTATTTATATCACATGGGTCAAGAGATGAGATTGAAGACATGAAGATACATTATTTTGGAGGGTGAGAGAACTTTGGGCTAATTCATTCTTGGTTTGTTATTACCCACCATCTTCCTAGTAGAGTTTTTTTTTTTTTTCTTCTTTTTTGGTGTTGCTTTGCCCACTAAGAACCTTGGAATTGACCTATCTCTAGTGACAACACCAGAAACAATGGACTTCACCTACTCTGCCTTTAGTTTCCTATCCTGACAATTTCATCTACTTTTATTTTCTTTATAGTGTTAACTCTGTCTCACTGCATTTGTTTTTGAAACACTTCAAATGCTCTCCTTTGAAATGGTAGAAATATGAATATCTTACTCAGTATAATAGAGAGATGTTCTGGGCTAATTCCAGTTTTCTAATAGATTTACAAGCAACAGAGCTATTTAAAAAACCTGTTTAACCCTGTTCACATAGTTCTGAATACAGTCATATGCTTCCTAAAGATAAGAAAGTCAGTCACAGGCAAGGGAAGCCTACCACCAGGCCATCCTGGGCATAACTAAGTTTTCCTTATAGCAACACCAATGATATTTAGGGCACCAGGACTTTTTGTATCAGGGGAGGGGCTGTCCTGTGCACTGTCAGATGTTTAGCAGCATTCCTGGTTTTTGCCCATTAAGTGCCATTGTACCTCCCAGCTCCTGTTGTGACAACCAAAAGTGTCTCCAGTTATTCCCAATGTTTCTTGAGGACCACTTCCTTAGAGATATCCCTCTCTCCCTGACTCTGTGTGTACAGGAATGTCCTAGGAGGTTCAGGAAGGAGAAAGGGTAGCATCTCTAGGTTGCAGTCCACCACACCAGTACCAGTTTTTTCAGCATTCACCACCATTCCCTGCTATTCACTTGGCAATACCAAAGTCCATGCACAGAAATACCAAACTGCCAATGGGGAACACATAAATTTGCATTTCCTTGCAGAGGGGAAACAAAGACAAATGACATCTTGGAAAATCCAGCTAAAATGAGTCTTAATTCCAATTTCACTGAAATTTTGAATGTTTGCATTTGATTCCATACCTACTTTTCTCTTCCCAGCAAAAGGCTCATAAATGTTGAAGCTCAAGGTGTCTTAGGGAAAGGGACCATGACCAGCCAGTGATTTTTATGTTTGAAAACCCCATGTTTTTCCATGGACAGACTCATGGGGCAAATGTGATCCAACCTCCTTAATAACCAGATGTTTGCAATCATGAGATATACATCTTTGGCTGTAACCATTTCTCTGTTCTCCAGCATTCAGTCTCAGAGAGAATTTACATAACAACATGTGACATGTAGAATGCTTAAAGGCACCATCCATGACAGGACAAATTACACTCATTTTTCAATACTCTTTGCAAGGTGCTCCACGGCAGGCGCGCTGGGCTGCATGCTGGGGTGTTCTGGTGGGGCAGTCAAGACCAGCATGCGTTCGCAAACAGGAAGGGGCAGGTTCAGGGAGGCCTGCCCGGGAGGTAGCGTCACTTACCCGCCGTAGGCAGGGATCGGGGGTGGGGGCGCCGCGGCCCGGAAGGTGTTGTACACGGTGCGGCCACGGCCTCGCAGGTGTGCCCCTCGGTAGGCGGCCGCCGCAGTAGCGGCTGGATACGGAAAGCCCGGCACTGTAGGAGTAGAGGAGAGCAAGGCAAAGGCTTTCAGAGGCACACTTGCCATTGAAGGAACGCCCCATCCCAACCCTGCTGCCCGAGGGCAAAAGCTGGACACCTGCCACCCTCCACAACCCCCCCCCCCCGACACACACACACTTCCAGGAGCCAGGGGTATACAGGCAGCAGCAGGGCTACGGCCAAGGCCAAGGTCTGATTCCAAAGAGGATGGGCTAGTTAAGTAGTTGGGTCCAGTGTCCAAGAGAATGTGCTAAATGACAAACATTGACAAAGAATTCTTAAAAACAGACTTAAAGCTCACAAGCAATTAAAAGGTGGATTGAAAGATGTATGTGCAATGTGTTCTCAAAACGTATTTGTCTTCTATCTATTCATCTATCATTCAGTACATCTATCCATCCATGAATCCATCCACATGCATGCACACACACATCTAGCATGTAACATTTATATACGTACCTGTCCATGTGCAGTGAATATGTATGTACATTGTGTGCAAACATATGCATGGGTATGTGTATGTATGTATATACAGTTATATGTGTATGTGAATGTGTGTATATATGTATATTTATATTTGTGTACATATATATACACATACACATATTTTGATGTGTTCCATACTTATCTCTGGGGCTGAACTGCATAGTGTCAGTTGTCTGTTCAATAGCTTTCCCCCAACCCATTTTTAGTTATTTCCTACATTTTCCTTTATGTACATATATTGTTAATTGAAATACAGTACACCTCATGCTCCAAGAAACAAATCATTCCAATGTCCCATCAGCCTCCTAACCATTTATTCAGCCTATAAAACACAGTAGCAGTAAGGACAGAGAAGTCTGGGAACGAAACTCTGAAGAAGAGTGTGGGCAGGGCTTTCTTCCCTAGGGGAAAATTCTCTGAGCGGGATAGCAGGATAACTTGGTGAGGAGTCAAGAGGGAAATTAAGCGTGATGCTTGAGACCCCTGATAATTAATTCTGTTGCCTCTGCCTGGGCTGTCCTTCCTCCCACCACATGCAAACCCTAATCCAGGAGGCCTCAGGAAACTGCCTCTGCTTTCCAGCTCCTTCCTCTTCTCGGAATCCATCCCCCAAAGCTCTCACCATGCAGTCAGTGCTTGTCCCATCCCACTAAACAGCAGGCAGTGCCAACCCCAGTGCATGCGGATGGGGTGCTTTTCTGGAAAATACATCTGGGCACTCACTGTCTCAGGAGATCTATATTGAAGGCTCAGAAAGTCCTACAGAGAGGGATATGCTTTAACCTAGCTAACCCAGCACTCCCCAATTTAATTTTTCCAGGTACTCGTTTTTATTTTAATCCTCATGTGAGGTATGTTTATTGATTTTAGAGAGAGAGAAGGGCGAGAAGTGAGAGACACTGATGTGAGAAATACTGATTGGTTGACTCCTTTCTGTACCCCAACATGGGATCAAACCCACAACCTACATGTGTGCTCTGACCAGAGACTGAATCTGCAACCTTTTGGTGTGTAGGACAATGCTCCAACCAACTGCCAACTAGCTCAGCCACCTGGTCAGGGCTCCCAGGCCTGGAATATCTCTCGTGGATATATTTTATGGAATATCTCTCACAGGTATTGATTTTGAGAGAAGGAGTCAGTCATTTGTTACTTTTATCTCTATCAGTGTGCAAGCTCCTTGAGGCCTCCCTCCATGTCCCATTCATCTCTGCATTTCCTCCTGCCTCCTCAAGTCAACAGGAGCCCCCTGATTTTATTCACAGTAGGTTCTACTGTGGGTACCTGCATGAATGCATGGATGACCTCCCAACATGACCAAGTGAATAAAGTTGTGGGCTGTGGTCAGACCAAACGATGGGCAGGAAGGAAGCTCTTTAACTTTGTTAACTCAACACACCCACACTTCACTCTTTCCAGAACTCTGTTTGATGAAACACCTAAGGTGGGGGTATTGTATTTCCTGCTGTGCTAATGTGGTCTCCATCCTATATCCAAACTGCCAAGAGGGGCTTTCCCCTTCCTACATCACATTCAGGAGCAGAAGCCCTCCACCCAGTCTCCTTCCATTATCCCGGGGCCTTGGACAGTATGTATGTTTGTAGCTGTATGGTGGGTGGCAGGGGGACAGGGAGAGCAAGGGACTTCCCACAAAGTCACTCCTAATTCTATACCACCTCATGAACTGCACGGGTTGGAATATAACCCTGTAACCTGAAGGGAAGATGGACTGACTGTCATTTGGAATTCTCTCTGTGTTCCCAAATGGTGAACAGCCAGCCTGCTTCATGAATTCTATCATTTCTTTCTTTCATGATGAGGGTAAAATGCTAGGATTGGTGAATAAGCCAGAATGATTTCATCTTTCTATTTGTGTCTGAGGAGACCATACTGGTTATTTGTAACCTTCTTTTTTATTGTTAAAAACAAATCATGCAGCTGAACTTAACTCTTAGCTTGCCAGCCCCTAGCACCCACATTTCCTGGTTCCAGTTTCAAATAATTGTGCTTGACACTGTAGAGAGGTGCCTGTCTTAACAGGGAAAGCGGGTAAATCCTAATATCATAAAAGCCTGGAAGTAACGCAATATGAGATGTTTGCTTCAGGACCAGGAGAAAATGAGTGAGCATGGCTTGATTTAACTCCATTTTGCCACAGTTCAAATATGAAGTTTTCATAGGAATACCCTGGATTTTGAAATAAAGAAAATGAAAAATTCACAATCTGGCAGAGCAGCTGGCTGCCTGTGTGAGAAAACACGGTAATTATGCTGACCCATTCATTACTGCTGGCTACCGCGCAGAGGGAGTGAGACAAGATCCCTCTTAGCGACAAGCAGGTTTTACAATAATTCTTGGAGGATTTAGATGTTGAGATATAACACGAAACAGAAGCTCGGCAGGAGAGCGAGGGGAGCACAAGCTGCTAAAAGTGCAGAGCCAGGGTTCTATTTGTACTCTGTTTGCTACAGAATATATGCAGGATAAGATACTTATGGGTCTTAATGCAAGCCTCTTTGGGCTCCTCTACACAGAGCAGATTAGCGGTGTTCTTATTTAGTTAAAGGAACACAGGAAAGACTGCACATCAACTCTTGGTGTAAATATTGCCTTCCTGGGAGGCCAGGTCCCCTCAGGTAAAATAAGGTGATTCCAAATTTCATGCTTTGGAGCAGAGGCTTCATGGAGAAATTATGTGAGTCTCCCAGGTGAGTGGTTGGCTTAGTTGTCTCTTTCCTGTTGCCAGTCTAGGACTGGCCAAAGGGTCCCTTAGTCTCTAGTTAGTCATCATACTAATGAGCATTTCCTTCCTCTTTCTTCTTATGCTCCAACCTCTCTTCCCTACTTTTTCATTCCCCCCTCCTTTCCTTCTGCACTCCCTTCCTCCTTCTTTCCTCTATTTTTAAATCTCCTTCTGGGCAAGGCAGCCACACACCTCCCCTGGTGTACAGTAAGCCCTCAGTTAACATTGTCAATAGGTTCTGTGACTTTCAGTGGAACGACATACAACAAAACCAATTTTAGCATAGGCTAATTGATATAAACAAGATTTAAGTTCCTACTACATCTCATCAACATTATAACAAAACAATGTTATTCAAGGACCTGCTGTACTAGTAATCAAGTAGCTTGGATTCCAGAATAAAAGAACTCTCGCAATTGCTAGAATGAACATAAGCTCCATGAGGGCAATGATCCCCATCTGTTCTGCTTATTGATTGCCAAGGTTGCCTGCACAGAGCAGGTACCAGGTATTTAACATCGTGCCTGGATACCTTTTGGTGGTTAACCAATGCTAATCTCCTTCTTTCTGGGGGAGTAGATGCCCTATCTGTTTAGCTTCCACTTTTCATAACTCTCTCCTATACAAACTGTCCTGCCCAGGTTTTGCAGGCAAACAGTATGCAAATGACACAATCATATCTCAATCATGACCCTTATAAAATATTTTCTGTATGTATACTTTTAGGGGCTGTGTTGGCCTAGAAATAGCCAACACAGACTTGGAATATCTCTGATTCTGATTAAAAAAAAAAAAAAACAAAGATGGGTTACACAGATGTATTGGACTTCTGTTGTTGCAAACCTTCAAGTAATTTAAATTCACTTTTATTGCTGCAGAGTGACAGGATTTGAAGTTCTGTTTCCTGTTCTGGAAAAAAAGCAGGACTCAAGCTTTTTTCCCCAGACAGAAGATATCTATTAAAAGTTCCTTCCTTCATTTAGCCCCAGACAAGGGTTTCTGGCAACCCAGCAAATCACAGTCTCTGAATGCAATAAATTTGTGCAACAGGGGACAACAGAAAAATAACAATATTTATAATCCTTAACTTGTCTGATTTGTAGCTATGCCTTCTATGTGTCTCCCCACCTCCATTAGAGGATGTTCCCCAAATGGCTGGTTTAGGACAGTCTGGCTCTCTTCCTTGCCACTGAGACAAATAGTCAATTTCAAGGTCAAAAAACCCACAACTGTTTGTCAAGCTTCCTTTAGACTCATCATGGGACAGGATTACTTTTTATTCACTTGCCCACCAGGTATGCTGGCTTGTAGATGCTGGGACATGGTTAACTGCATATTTGAAACACTTACTTGAATAAATGATTCAAATACAGATTAAACAAAACCAAAATGGCTTTGTCCTTGGATCCTCTAGAAAGAGACATCTTATTATGTACTATGTGGTATGACACTTATCTTTTGTTGAGAGAAAGTTATCATGTCATCTACCAATGCCCCAGTTCTGGAATTTGGATCCAGTAAGTGGGCAATAAATATTTAATCAATCCAATGCAAAATGCCAAATGGAGGCTCACAGTGTCCTCTCCATTTCTGGAATGGAGCAAATCACTGTTAATAAAAGTCATAACCTATCACCCCATCCAATATTTGTTAATGTAAATTAAAGAACAAGGTTAGAGAAAAAAGATACCAAATTAGAGGTATTTCTGAACCCCAATGCTGGAGTTCAGTTTTTTTCTAGTTGAACTTCAAGTTAATAAACATGTAAACAGACCATCAATGGGGAACAATGGGAAGTATTCAGGCTGTTTTGTGAAATACAGTATAAATCCTTAGTTCTTGGCAGGAGAAAAGAGAGACAAGGGAGGGTAAAAAATCATAGGTTCATTATACTGGAAAGGTTCCCTCTGAAACCTTATCCAGCATGAATCAAAGTGAAAAATCTGGTATCACTGCAACGAAAATTGGATTTAGCTCATAAGCTAAAAATGAGTTTCTCTCAAAGAAAACAGGGCAAGAGCTTTTGGAGCAAATACCAATTGAGCATCTTGTTGACACATCAACAATCTCAGCCCACCCACTCCCAGCCTTCAGCTAGATTTATACCCAAAGCCTATTTTGGGAGAGGTGAGTTGGAGTAACCATCTCTGTTCTTGAGAATAAGGAGTTCTTTCTATACCTTGGAACTCAATGAAATGGAAACTTTAGGGATGTAACAGGAGACATGCTGTGATGTGCTAGAATCGAGACAAATCAACATTTTTAAATGGAAGGTATGTGGGTGTATCCACCAGCCAGATGAGCCATTTACCTAAGTGTCAACTGCTTCCTGCCTCCTCCTCAAAGACAAAGCCCCCACCTCCAGCCTTGTATGAGCTCTGCTTTCAATGTATTTACAATGACAAACGTGTGTTCACACCCTCCATCTCTTTTACGAACATGGTGCTTACCTTAGAAAATAAACACAAATGAGATCATCTCACCAGCCCAGGAATCCCAAGAGAAGAAACACAAAACCAGTAGAAAATACTTGAGGGTTATAAACTGCATATTAAAGTTTTAGAGCTCTGGGAGAGATGGCAGAGTAGCAGATGCAAAAGCCAACAGGGGGGCAGATTCTGCATCAAAGCCATAAAAATATACAACCGCTTTAATGGGCAATTATTCTTTGCATTTGTGTGCTGGTTTGAATTTGCATGAGGTTGCCAGCTGTCCTGGAAAAGGTGTGCCTTCAGAATGGAGTGGGGACTCACTTTTTGTGCTGTTCTTCCTCTCCCTTTGCCCTATAATGCCACCTTTCTTTCCCCCACCTTTGGAATGTGTCAGGGCTGAGAGATCTTCATGCTAACTTCAAGCTGAATTGTTCTATGGGTAGTTCATGGTAGGAAACATTCACTTGCATAATTCTGGGGGTTCAGATGCATGTTCAACAGCAGGTTCATGGTTCTGCGGGATCCCCCTTGGGGGATCTCCTGTTCAATGCATTGGACCATAAATTAAGAAGTGGCATAATAGGTAACACACGGAGGCAAAATAAACAGCCAGCCATAGCTCGATTTCAGAGGCAGAGCACTGTGTGATAAACATCACGGTGAAAATGGATGAGTTTGTTCAAATGGCAAAAATGTGTGCTCTCAAAGAGCTCTCAAACAAAGGTGCATCAGATTGGTTTATAACCCAGAATTTATACACAACTAGGTCACTATCTTTAAATGACATTACATGGAAAACTGAATATGATGGGGCATATTTAGTTCGAGGTCAAAGTAAAATGGAAAGGCTTTCAATTTTTAAAAAATTCTGTAATTTCAAGGTTTGCGGAAGAAAAGAAGGGTTCCATCCAGTCAGTGATTTACAAACAGACCAGAAGAGCCACTTAATTTGTTGGGATCTCTGGTTCTCATATTCACATGCATTTATCCCTAAAATGCACATTTGAGATCAACTCTCGTTTCATTTAAAAATGCATGTTGATATTAAATACTACTGTTTAGAAGTGAATAAAATCTACATTTTGGACAAACAGTTCCTGATAGGACACCCTCATTTGAAATGCATTGAATAGGAAAACAAAAATTTCTAATTAATGTACAAGTCTAATCACCATTTTCCACATGGAAGAGTAATTTTTCACTGTTTATTTGCTCGGTTTAATCTCAAAACTGACATAACAGAAATGCAATGTCCTATAAATCTCCACTCATTTGTTTCTTTAATATTCATATTCCATTGAACTGCAGCTGCTTGTTGCTTCAGTCTGTTACAACTTGCAAAAGTGTCGATAAAAATATTATGAAAGGCAAGATGTGTTTCTTTCTGGCTGCGTGTGCCATTTATTTGAGGAAGACAATAAATGGCTCGTGGATTGTTCCCCGGCCTGCTGCTTGGTGGGTGATTAGTGATTAATTACCTGGCAGCAAATTGACATGGCACGAGGAAATTGACACAGCCCTGATTAATTAACTTTTTATGGGCGGTAGTTACTCACAAAACATTGCGCACCATAATTGAATCTTTTTACATAACGTCATGGTACAGAAGTTTTAGTCAAATCCAAATTAGCCAGAAGTTTCTAGGCTGTTATAGGTCTGATTAGGATGTGTGGAAGGGATTGGCAAGGATTTGAACTTGGAGAGAAATGCACATTTTTGAAGGGAAAAAAGATGGTGACACTGTACTGGCCTGACTGCCTAAGCTGCTAGGGGTGTCCAACCTGCTGGCGTCTCTGAGCCACACTGGAAGAAGAACAGTTGTCTTGGGCCAGACATTAAATACGTTGTGACATGTAATCACAAAAAGTTCTCATAATGTTTTAAGTAAATTTACAATTTTATGTTGGGCTGCATTCATAGCCATCCTGGACCACAAGTTGGACACCCCCTAAATCTTTATCGTACGAGGCTGAAATGCCTCATTCCACCCCCCCCCCACCCCCCCATCTCAGCCTCTGGCTGCTGCTTTGCAGTTGCTTTAGCAAGTTCTCTGTCTTTTGTTCAGTCTATACTGGTTAAGTTAATTTCCTCATTCATTTTTGGTTCCAACAGCACCTCCTCCTCCAAGTCTTTCCTCTTAATTGTACCTGACATTTTCTGACTGCCATCAGTCACTCTCACATCACTTTCTCCCTCCCGCCTCCACTTACCAGTCTTTTATCACCTTATTTGATTACAACTTCATTTTATATCTCTGTGTTGGGATGTCCTAAAAACTTTATTTTGGTCAATACTTTGTCTCCAGCACCTAGAGGGTTACCTGGCCCAAGGTAATCCCTAAAATGTTTATGGATTATATTGTCACATAAACTAGAATGCCACAATAAGTAGTTCAATTATGAAGGAAAAGTGGGTGCTGGCCCTTGAATCTGCAGGGCTTGCTGAGATGCTGCTTCTGAAGATGCATATTCTAAGAGAACCTGGTTTAGTGAGAACATTAATGATGAGGGACTATGGACCTTATTTGTCTAAAAGTTCAGGGAGTGATAACTGGAATAATCCAAGCAAAATCATGAATATGGTTGGCAAAAATTCCAGCTTCCTGTACTCTATTACCAATGGAAGAGATTCAACCCTATGATATAATAGCTACTATTTACTCACATTTGCTAACTTCCAGACCCATCAGTTAACTCAACTAACTCTTCACAAAACCATAGAAACCAGACATCATGGCTATCTTTACTTTCCTGGGAGGAAGAGAAGATATAGAGCAGCTCAGAAACTCAGCAAAGTATCTGAACTCAGGAATTTTAACACTACAGACACTGTCATCTTATCTATTACCCAACAAGTCAAAGACATCTCATGTCAGCTTTGGGCAAGACTGTCTCCATTTTCCTCCCCTCCTATTGCCTGTCAAGCTGTTACATCATTTCCCTATTTCCATACCACACCCAAAAAATCCAGCCCCAGTTCATCATGGACTGAGTTAACTCACAGGGGAATCTGTTGACATCTCCCTGAGACTTCAATATGCTCCTCATTGGGAGCAGAAGGTAAAAGAGGAGGAGGGGTCAGGTGCCATTTCTTACATTCTGTATTTATATTCTGAGATTTCAAGACACCTGGAAGGGCTTTGCTCCTTTAATATTAATTGGATAGAGGCCACAGGGATTGCTGCTGATTTATGTTCCCAATGAGAGTCCAGGGCAAGCTGTTTCCCATCTCTATTGGGGTTTATCTCTGCATCTGGAGGTGAGCCAGGGGGGTGTATACAATCCAAAAATATTGGGAAAATGGACTCTCCCAGCAATAGGGACCTGGGTTACACTAGTATGGTGTTCCACACACAAACCTGATTACTGTCAAAGTAACAGGCTCCTTATGACTAAATTTAATCAGAATTTTTCTCCAAGATATGGAATATAATTGACTTAACAGTGTTATCAATGATCACTTTACACACAACTTGGTTAGAAATAAATATCTTCCTTAGAAAGAAATGAGTCATCTATAAGAATAAATAAATAACAATGCAAAGAACACACATATATTTACCCTGAATAGTGATTCTGGTGTTACCAAAGCAAAAATGTTTCCTAACTTAAAAACAAATTCAAAATGCTGCAACAAAACCCACACCCAACGCTCATACACGAAAATATTCTTCAATTGTGTAGGTCTTTGCAACTTTGGATGAGGACAGAAGCCTTGTTTTTTGACCTACTGCCACACTATTCTGCTTACCCCCCTAAGTTAACTGTTGTCTCTTTTCTCCCAGGTTACAAAAATGATCAGATTAATCCAACAGACACACGTTGCCTTAATGTACACTGATAGATTTTTACTGTGCACAAGACATATTTGTAATCTGTTTATGCACAGGTATTGACAGTCCCCCCACTGGGGCAGGATTTTGGTAACATTTCATTCGGCAAAATGAGAATGAATCTCAATCTTGGAGTATTTCACTTGGCAGGACCACAGAAGGCATTTGCAAACGTGTTTTATGTTGTTTGAAGGAATGTTGAGGACAAATGGAGATGCTGAGGTGTATTTTAATTTGGATGAAGGGATTTGTCTTAATCTATTTGTTTGACAAAACCTGTACTGGTGTCAATTTAGTTTTTTTTTTTTTTTTTTTTTTTTTTTTCAGGCAGCATGGTAAAAAAGCAAATAATTTATATAAATAATTACCTTATCCAGTGCATATACACAGTAAAGCTTCAATTGTTAAATCATTCATGACCTAGCTAACAGCTGGCTGAAACAGCAAGCTCAGTGAATTGCCTCTCCAGGTAAGAAACAGGGCAAGTGAGATAAATTAGCTTCCTTATGTTGGGCTGGATTTCCCATTCTTCTCTGGGGTTGCTGCAGCTCCTGAACATGAGGCCCTCAGAGGGGGTTGGCAGTAGCTCACAGGATGGGGACACGATGCCAAGTCATCATTCATTTTACTTCTAGCCATCGCTGTGGATATAGCTGGTTGTTCTGTGTTGAGGCCATCTGATTTTTAGAGTCAGCTTCCAGACTCAAAAGGCTGAGTCTCGATCCTTTGTGTGACAGCCTAAGCAGACCATCTGGACCTGGGGAATCCCCTGCCTGATGCCAGAACAGCAGCCCTTCCCAAAACCCCATGTAGAACAGACTGAAGGAGACCATGCAGAGATGATCCAGTCATCCAGTCACTGGACTAACATAAACCTGCCAAACCAGCTTCTTTGGTGAACTTTCAAAAGACCTGCAGAGTATGGCTTCTAAGAAAGAAAGGGAAAGATGAGCCATTTGTTTTTGGAGCTGCAATGCCTCAAGCAGCCTGAAAGGCTTTTCACACAATACTTTTATTTAATGCTCAGAGGTAAGTAGGTATTTACAGATATGTTCAAGGCAAAGAAACTAGGCCAAGGTCACAGAGCCAGTGTAACCATGACGATTTAGTCTTACCACTGCCTGAATCCAGCTCTTTTCACTAAATCATGTTGATGCCCAAAGAGAACTTTGTAACACCAATATTATGGATTAAAAATAATTTTTGGATGAGTAATATTACATGGTATACATGTACCATATCTTCTCTATCCAGTTGCATACTGATAGACATTTAAGTTACTTCCATATCTTGGCTATACAATGGAATATTAGTTGGTCACACAAAAAATTAAATCTCATTATTTGTGACAACATGGATGAAATTACCGGATATTGTGCTAAGTGTAATAAGTCAGACAAAGACTTCTACATATATGTGGATTTAACTTAAATGTAGAATTTAAAAAACAAAAACAAAATAAAACAGAAACAGACTGAAACATACAGAGAACAAACTGATGTTACTAGATGGGAAGAGGGTAAAAAGGAGAAGGGATTAAAAAGTAAAAATTGCCAGTTATAAAAACAGTCATGAGGATGTAAAGCACAGCATGGCAAATATAGTCATAATATTGAAACAATGATGTATGGTGTCAGGTGATACTAGACTCGTTGGGACAAGGGGTCACTTTGTAAGTTATATAGATGCCTAACCAGCATGCCGCACACCTGAAACTAATACAATATTGAATATCAACTGTAATTGAAAACAATAAAATTTAAATGTTAAAAAATAAATAAAAATTATCTTTGGGAAATGTTTCTTAGAGCTCTGTAGCAATAGCAAGGATGCAAATAATAAATATCCCTGGGCAGGTGTTCCCATAGAGGTGGTATTTGTACGTTTGTTTGTTTATTTTTATATAAAAAGCAATTAGGTGTCAGGTGCCCACATTGCATGCCAACAAAACCCAGGAAGATAGATCTGAAATGCATGGTGTGCTATTTGGTCCCAAAAACTGCGTTTGTTAACACTCCCCATTAGCTGCAATAAAATAGCTTTCGGCATGACAGTACTTTTACATACATGAAAACATGATTTAAGAAAATGATGGTTTTGGAATTTTTAGTGAAGCAACTGCTTAAATTATCATATTTAAAAGAATGATGCCAGGCTGTTTTCCCTCCAATGGGAGACAAGCTCAGCTTCCTTTTTATGTATCCTTGTAAAGGGCAGGGAAAATTACTTTTGAAGAGAAATAAGGTGAAGGGAGGAGGGGGCCACCTCTGTAGTTGGACACATTTCTATGCAAGAAGCACCAAGAATCCCCACCCTAGCACTTGAATTATATGAGTGGCATTAGATGTTCTTATTCCATTTCTAACATCCTCACTACCAGCTCTGCAGACTTCGAGGAAGCTTGGCTCCATCTGCAAAGCCGGGCCCCTAGGAATGCACACCTGCACCATTGTATCAAGCTGCCCCACTTCAGATTCCAGGAATCAACAGGATCTTATATCTTTGCCCCCTGCAAATTTCATATTCAGAGCTCTGAACTCAGAATAGTTTTTGTTTTTTCCTATTTTAAATCCACATTAGTTTGAGAAAGCATATGAAGTGCGGATGAGTGCATAAGAAATGAACTCAAAATAAGCTTCTCAACCCTTGAAGGATTTCCCTCTTGCCTCTGCCAAGGGCCAGTGGAAGGTAGGCCTGAGGGAGGAGTTAAATGTGGGAACTACACCAGGCAGTCTGCTGATCCTCTTAAGAAAATGTGAGCATTAAAAAACAGTTTCTGTCAGAGTGATCTCAGGACTCTGGTTTCCAGGGAATTCCCCCAGAACAGCTGCCTCGCTGCCTTTCAGAAACATCTCATCTCGGCCTTGTTCTGTGGCTGTGCATGCACTGGAATCCCAGGACAGTGTAGTTTATTGTTTTAATATCTGTCTGACACAAAGCAAACCATCCTCTGGTGACTCCTTATCTGTCACATGTATTTCTGTGAAAGAAATATCAAGACAAATAATATGTTTGGGGGCACACCGCAGGGTGGTAGGTTTGCAATTGGTGGCCTTTTTCAGAAGGGAGGCCCACATCTGAAAAAAGACAAAAACCACCATTCTGCATTGAGATTAATAACAAAGCACCAGGAAGCTGCCTGAAATGGACTTTTTTAAGGATTCTTCCCTTTAAGCAACTAAGGGTGGAGGGTATTTTACTAGTGATTTTTTAATTTTCCTAAAATTGTTTTTTAAAAAAGACAAAACACTAATAAAAGAGTGGTCTAGGATTATTATGATTCAGCCAAAGTAACAGACATCAAATGAGAGAGCTAACCTAGTTGGGGTGGAAATGGTTGGGGCTGAAAATATAAATGAACCTGTTCTGAAAACTGGTGTTCAGGTGGAATCACCAGTAAAAAAAGGAGGGAGGGAGGGAGGGAGGGAAGGAAAGAAGAAAGGAAGGAAGGAAGGAAGGAAGGAAGGAAGGAAGGAAGGAAGGAAGGAAGGAAGGAAGGAAGGAAGGAAGGAAGGGAAAGGAAAGGAAAGGAAAGGAAAAAAAGAAAAAAGAGAAGAAAAGAAAAAGAAATGAAGAGAAAAGAAAAGAAACCTCTTAAATGTAACCTCTTAATAAAGAAGAGATGTAGAGATGTGCTGGGCCATGGGAAAGCAGGGAAGATGGTGCTCCAGTGGCGGAGAAAGAATGGTCCATGGAGTTCACCCATTAGTAGTGGTTGCTAAACAGCTGTGTCCAGCTGTGGACAAGCACTGTTAAATCAATTAGGCATGTACTATGATTGAGGTGACAGGCAAGCATGGCATATAGTAAGTACCTCAAAATCTCTTCTTCCAAAGATTCAATGAGGGAACTAGGATCTCAGAAGCTAAGTGTTCTGTCTATGGTGTGGAATGATGGTGAAAGCAGTGACATTTAGTTCACCTATGAAGAGGTATTAACAGTGGGGAAGTCTCCTGTTGGGGATGGCTTTCCAAATATCCCCATGAGTAATGTGTTTGTAATTTTGAGATCTTAGACTTACATATCTGTCTATCATCTATCTTGTCTACAAGGCACTACGGATGTTACCTTGTGTGTGTCATGTTCACGTACTATTCACAGTGCATAGAATGGTGCCTGTTATGTAGAAAGAACTTGGTAAAGATTGAATGAAATAATGTATTTTCAACCTCCTCCCCCATCAAAGGACAAATAAGATGAGTAAAGAAGGAATTATTTCAGGGAAGGTGAGAGAGGGCACGTAGCCTTGCTGTCACCATAATGCTGAGTCATGGACACAGGAAGAATGAAGCACTGTCTGATTCCTGATTAGAAGGATCAGTCTAGAGGGTGTTTGAGAGCCAGCACTGCTGCGAAGTGTGTGAGAGGAAAGAGAAGAGGCCTGGGTGGAGGATTAGAGATTCCGGGTAGGATGAGAGAGTCTATTTACCCTGGGAAAACTGAAGCAAGCAGTAAGGAAGGCCAAGAGCACCAAAAGAAAGTCTCCAAACCCAGATTTGTTTGGTTATTGTGAGAACAAAACTACCTCGATCCATCGTATCTTGTCTGAATTTATGTCTCTATCTTAATTTAATATGTACCAGGGGCGGGTATTCTTTTACATGCCGACCTTACATTATTTGTCTTGAAATGTGATAAAAATAACACAAAATGTCAAAAGTATGATAGCCCAAAAGGCTGGAAATATTTACTTTCTGGCTTTTTAAAGAACAATTTGCCAACCCCTGGCCAGGCAGATCAGATGGGGAAGAGTGGCCTCTCTAGAAATCCTGGGAGGGGAAGGATGACCTTGGTCTGAGTGTAGAGGCTGGACTGCTGCTTAGAGGTTCCCCTTGCCCACTCTCTGCTCAGATGCTCAGAAACAGTATGTGGCACTGCTTGTTTGCACCCACCAGTGTATAAATTTAGAGACTAGTAAAGATGGAAGGCTTGAAATTTTGTTAGGCTGGGTTCAAAGTTGATCTGGCTTAGTGACACTGGACAAATTTCTTAATCCCTCTGACCCTGAATTTTCTAATGTAAAAGGAGACATAATAATCATATTTATCTCATAGTTTTCTTGTGAGGACTAAGTGGGAAAGTTCATATGAATGGCTAGCAGAGTGCAAAACATATAGTAAGTTCTCAATAACTATTATTATTATTATTATCATTATTATTAATTATATCAGGGCTAGAACTAGGGTAAGACAAGTTAGGCACTCACCTTGGGTGAAAAATTTAAGAAAGACCACCAAAAAAAAAAAAACAAGTAATCAAGATAAATCTTATTTCAATATGATTTTTTTAAAGCTTAAAATTATTTAAAAAATTCTATCATAAACAGACTATCAAAGTTTAAATAAAGAAGTTCTCTGCTGATTTATACTGAATACCAAGGCAAAAGAAAAAATAATAGTCATCCTGTATTTATAGAAAAAAATTTATATTTGTTGAACAGATTTTTCCTTTAAACTTCAATATTTTAAAATATTGTGTTACAATATTATTTATCTTGATGACTGAGTTTTCTGGCACCTCTCTAAATTTTGTCTGAGGTGAATACCTCACTCTCCTCACCCTCATCCCAGCACTGATTATTATTCTTTTAAGCAATCCCTCTAGAAACTATTAGAAAAAGCCTTCTGGGAGGCTGCCACGAAGCTCTGAGTTACTGGAAAGAGAGGAAAAGAAGGCATTTTTTTTTAAACCAATGTATTAGTAACACAATGCCCTGTACGTGCACTGTCTATTAACTGAACTCAGTCTACTGACAGTTTCTGTATTGGAAAGAAGAAGGAGGAAGCAATAAATTAATTGAGGCCATTGCTTTAATTACAGTAACCAATGGAAGTTCTATCCATTACATAAATGTAAAACAGTGCGGGCCTGATTTATGTATGTTTCTTCCACTTAAATCATTGTTTTATGAGTCCCACACAATTACTTCCATAAAATCTGCAATCAATATATCAATTAAAAATATGCCACTACCACTTGCCCTTGACTTTCATAAAAGTGAATAAAGGAGATGATTTTGCATTTTGAAAACATTTAAGTTTCTGAACATTTGCCTGTGATATCTGATTTTTTTCCCTGGTTGTCAGGGATAAAAATTTAGGGGAAATCAACAGTCATCTTCCTTCTATTTTAGGATTTGTCCTCTTCCAGATTGAAAGCTGTGGCTTCCATATAACTATGATGAAATACACTTGCTTGCATTGATAAGCATGGAGAACCACACGGAAATAGCTACTGGAGAATGCTTTTCTAGCCCTTGAAAAATAAAACTGGCACCTTTTTGTCAAGGTGCTTGTATGGACTGAACTGTGCTTGCCCCTCACCCCAAAACTCATATGTTGACCTCTAAGCCCCAATACGATAGTACATAGAGAGGAGAGGTAATTAGGTTTAGAAGGTATCCAACCCATGGCCCATGGGCCACATGTGGCCCAGAATGGCTATGAATTGTGGACCAACACGAAATTGTAAATTTACTTAAAACATTATGATATTTTTTGTGTGTGATTACACGTTGCAATGTATTTAATGTGTGGCCCAAGAGAACTCTTCTTCCAGTGTGGCCCAGGGACACCAAAGGTTGGACATCCCTGGTAGTTGAAGCCATAAGGATGGGGCCCTCATGAAAGGATTAGTGCCTTTACAGTGCCATGTGAGGACACAGTGAGAAGGCCCTCATCTACGTCCGGGAAGAGGGTTCTCACCAGAACTGAGCATGCTGGCACCTGGTGTCAGTAACAAAAGAAAATATGGGTATATTTGCCTACATAATTAAAATTATGTGCTGAAATGTAAGCAAAATCAAATGGCCAAAATAGGATAGAGGTTGGCAACATCTATCTTATTCACAGGTTATTCTACCTAATGAATAATTATCTCTTGATGTGAATTAAAAATAAAATGAGAAAACTCCTAAGAGAAAGGGGCAGAGGTGTATTGAAAATAAACAAGAGGTAACATCCAACAATTAAATTTGTGAAGGGCAATGCTCTTTACTAAGAGAAAGGCAAATGCTAACTGGAGCAAATTGAGATGCAGTCTTTCAACCATTCGATTTGCAATATACACATGTGCTGGCAAGAATGTTGGGACAGAACCAACAATCCCATGTTTGGGAGCCCAGCTATAAAATTTGAAGTGCTGATGTGTTAGAGTATATGTAAAAATGTTTGCTGCTATCTAAGCTGTCTTTATGGAGAGGATATAAGGAGAAGCTTGAACTACTATGGACAGAGAATGGTTGAATAAACTGTGGACCATCCATGCCATGGAACAGCATGATAATATCAAAGGCTTAATGGGAGATGGTCAATATGTGTTATTAACTGAAACAAAACATGAGTAATATGTGCACTGTGAACATAATGGGAATGTGTGTATTCCCCTCTGTATAAAATCATACTACTAACACCTCTATTGCATGTATGTACATCCTTTGCATTATTATGAAAAAAATTGTGGACAGATACTTACCAGATAGTCAATGTGGATTACTTTAAGGGTTTGTGTTTTTCAATAAAGTGGGGACATTACCCATACTTATTCCATACTTATGTGTTTGTGTTTATTTTCATGTTTCCCTGATTATAGTGAGCACAAGTCACTGTTGCCATTTAAAATCTACTCATAAAATTGGAAAGAAAATGAAATAAAGTTGATAATATTTACCTGCTTCTGGAAACATCTATTCCATTTGGAAATAAAGATGAGTGATTGCTGGCTTTGCTAATCCATGTTGGACACGGACTTTCCCATTTATGGAACCAATGACTTAACACTTCATATTTCAACAAATAAAAATGGGAGTAATGATTTAACTTGGGAAACAGATGACATATTCTTTACCTTCTTATTTCTGCCTGGAGACATTTTTGATATTATACACCCACTCACTGTATGCAAACAGTACTAACCGCACCTGGTACCTTCCACCCTGGACAGATGAAGCCTACAAGCCGCTGGCCATAGGGTGTGTGTTGTTTGCTATTGAAGCAAACACATGGTCAACTAATGAATTAAATTTATTTTAAAATAAATAAAAGTGTTTTATTAATTTCATTGATTAAAATTAATTTTAAGACAATATTAATATTACATGTTTTGAATTTGGGACAGGGTGATATTGCAATTTTTGGAGTTTTGCTTTGATTTCAGTTGGATAGAAAGTAGGCCCATTGTACACTCTGGATTAGTGGTTTCTCAGGACATGTGATAACCTGTGATACAACTTGAACTAGGGTTTCACACTCGGCTATAGGGGGTGAGGAGGAGAACCTGGAGTTATTTGGGTGAGATGGGAGATTCTCTGAGGTTAGGTTGCATTGCCACAGCCTGTTTTGTTTTTCTCTTAATGTTTTTATATCCTGGGTCACATTACTAGGATGACTCACTACAGGGGGAGCACCCATTATGCAAAAGTGCATTTTAAAAAACATAACTTCAGTAGGAGTTATTTTCATTACTGACTAATTCAGCAGGGCTCCTTTAAAAACCATCTCCCTTACTGCATTTAAGGGTGTTATTTACAGATGATGAGCTATTTGGCTAGAAAGAAGGACAATTTACATCTAAAACATCCAAGGCCAGTTAAAGAAGTATGAAAAAATACAAACTCAGGAGTAGTCACGAAGGTCATAACACACAGGATACAATTTACAAAAGTGTAATACGAGCACACTTTTCTCCAGCACCACGACTGTAACCCAAAAATCAGAAACATGTGCCTTCAAGTTAAAAAGCAGGTGAATCCTAAATGATTGCTGAGAAGTAACAGAAGCCCAGCTTTTGGGGTAAAGGGTGCATATTTAGAGAAAAAGAGGCCATACTGTTCAGAGCTCAAAGAGAAGATCACAGATCAGATCTGGAGGGAGGAAAGGTATCTCAGGTGACTGTGTAAGCATCCCATGTGTATGTCTGCGTGTGCACATGCAAAAAATGACCCTTTACGTGCTAGATGAATAGAAAATGAAGTGTGACATTGTGCCAGAATGTACACCTTAATCTGGAAAAAGAAACCCAAGTAAATGTTGCAAAGAAGCCAGCTAACCACAAACAGCCTGGCCCAAAAAGGCATTGCTAACTTGGAGAACTGAAGGAGAAGGGAAGCCTCAGCCACATGCCTTAGGAGGAATGGATAATCTTTACTGTCAGCAACAAAGCATGGCCTCAAGCTGAGAATAATCTAAGGCCCTTCTAGCCACCCAAGTGGTGAAGGGGAGGTCTTAGGTTGGTTGCCCTAACTGAGCTTGTCAGTCAAAATGCCATTGCTTAAGGGGTCAACAACTGTAAAAAAAAAAAAAAAAAAAAAAAAAAAAAAAACTAGTTTTTTTGTTTTGTTTTGTTTCAGGATAGGAAGATTAGCTATTAATTGTTATTTCTTAAAACTACTATATACAAGGACATTTACTTTCTTTATTATTTAAAAAAAATGCTGTCAACCTAAGTACCCAAAATGGAGGGATGATAGATTAAACTGTGATATCATTAAACAGTAGATTATTATGAGGTCATTAACATATTTTCACAAAGTACACATAACATGATGGTAAGTGAAAATAGTAGGATGAAACATGTGTACATGACATAACTGATTATTCAATTTTCAAATGAAGGGTATTGGACACATATCATACAGTTTCTATAATTATTATAAATTTTTACTCTTAACATCATTTTAAAAAAGCAACATTATAAACAGTGAAGTGAGAGTCCCATTTTCTATTTTCAGTGATGAAATAGACACTTTAAATCAGAGATCAGCATATTTTTTTGTAAAGAGCTAGATTATCAAGATTTAAGGCTCTGTGGGCCACCTGGTCCCTTTAACCTAAATCCACTCTTTTCTCACAAGCCTTACAATAACAGGCTGCATGCTGGATTTGGCCCCTGCACTGTAGTTGGCTGACCGCTGCATCACATGACTTCATTTCCACTGTATGTTTCACCTGTTTTCATATGGAGCACTTGTGCATGGTCCATATTTAACATGGATGACACACTTTCCTTAAGACACTTTAGAATAACTGCACCTATTAAAACTAGCCCCTTTTCAGACTTAATTTATTCTGTTCTGAAAAGTGAAACATAAATGCAGCCTATGATTGTAGAAAGCCATACTGTCCAATATGGGGGCCATTAGCTTCACAAGGCTGGTTAGTGTAACACTAATTGACATTAAATAAAATGAAAAAGCCAGTGCCTCAGTCCTGGGAGCACATGCACTGGACAGTACAAATATAGGACATTTCACCCCAGCTGGTTCCATAGGACAACCACCTTAAAGAAAAAGCAAAATAATACTTCGGAACTCAACCCAACTCTCCTTCAAAAATAGTATTTATGGAGAAGAGGGAGGAACCAGTGCAATGCAGTGATGATGGGATATAGAGTCAGATTGGGCCAGGAAAGCACCCAAAGGTTAAATCATTTCCCCAGGTTTGAAAAAGAAATCTGCCACACACTGGTTGTGTGACCAGGTGAGTTACTCCACCTCTCAGTGCCCTCTATTTCCTAGGCTGTAAAGAAAACATTACAAAACCTACCTGGTGCAGATTTTTGCAAGGATCAAACAAGGTTGAGCTTGTTGAAAGGGAGAATAGCATTCTAATCTATGAGATATATGCATGAATATTTATACTGGCTCAAATGGGACAATTTTCATAAATTCAGGAAGAAACACTTCTGGTCAGTGTGACTAGATTTTGGCTTGTTGGGGACCTAGCATTTCATGAATGTTAAAACTGCTATTGAGGATTATACTCTGGGAGGTAGAAGCACTTGGCTGCTTCCATGACTTGAAGCTTTCAGGGACACTCATACTGCTCATTATCATGTTTTGGGGTCCCTGTCATTACTTCCAACCTTTGCTCCAAAGCGAAGAGTTGGGTTTGTCTCAGCCTTTGGGAATTGGGATGGTCAGTTTGGGCGCATGGTGAGGCTTCTCCTCTGTCTCTCACCCTCTTAATCATCATGAGCCTGTGGCCTCTGTCTCTACCGCCCCCTTCTCTAGCCAGTCTCAGGAGCATCCCTCCTTCTCCCTGGTCCCCAGACTCACTTTTGAGCACTGATCTCAGTGAGGACCCATTTGACTAGTTATAGCAATTTCAGGGTGCACACACTGTATGAAATAGATGACAAGCAAGGTCTGGACTGCGGCTAGGAGACTTTGCAGGGATGGGGACAAACCGGCTGGGGGACCATGGTAGGATCACGGTGGGGACTTTAGGTCCTGCTCTGAGAATTGGGGTGAAGTAGGTATTCTTCAGAGCATCCATCCCAGGCAAAGAAATCCTTGTTTTTTCCACCTCAACATTGTGATCTAGCTTCCACAGTTATTTTAGTTTCCCTCCCCTAGCTCTTGAGGGGTATACTTATACCTATTAAAGAGCCTTTATATTGTTGTTTCCCCACTTAAATGTGGAGACAACCACACTTTTTTCTCTCCTCCTCCCCCTCCTCAGTGTACTCATATAGCCAATGATAGAACAGCCTTGCAAATAAATTGTTAGCCCGGAGTAGTAATATTTCCCACAGTGAGAAAATTGTAGTCAAGAGGGCTAATCCAACACCTTTTGCTGGGCTAGGGTGCTGGTTGAATGGCATGAATATTTTACTTGAATTATTTGCATATTATTTACAAAGCTGTGATAGAAGGCAGACAATGAGCTGAGGCTCCCCCCATCCCTCCTCCACCCCCACCCCAATATCCCATGTCCCATTCATCGGACCCAATCCTGACAGGTCTTCACAAAGAATGGCTGGGACATCCAGGAAGCGAGGATTCAGACGTAATGAGCAGAGGGATTAGATGCCAAGGCAATGGGGAAAACAGAAACATGCTTACAAAAACCAAATTCACCTCGTAGGGAGCCACACGGGAGGATGGTGTAGAGGGAGGGAAAGAGAACTTACATGGCAGGGAAGGTGACTGGACTCAGAGTTATGTCACAAAACAAAAAGAGAGCCACAACATGGGCTTACTTGCAGAAGTATATACAAGTGAACTGGGGGCACTGTACATGGAAGATCCCTCCTGGTTTGCCTGGCACAACAGCACCGTGCCTACGAAAGAGAGAGAGATAGATGGTATCTGGTTTGGGAACAGGCACACTACACCTGAGAGATCATAGCAATGCAAATGAGAAAGGCAGAAAAATGAAAACATAGCCACGCCCCAGAGTGCATAACAGGGACCCCCACAGCAGCCCCCTGCATTAGTCAAAGGGAGTCAGTGAAAGCCCATCCCCAGCCCACCAAGCTCATGTCACTTGTTTTCAACATGGGGTTGGACTGGTGGGGTCCAGCCACCTCAGGACCCCATTTTCAAGTCAGTAATGCCATGCTCAAAAGGGAACCTAGAAATTTCAGAGAAAATGAAATAACAAGCGTGAATTAGACACTACTTAGCTGTGTGATTATAGCAAGTGACTGTACCTCTCTGTGCCTTGGGATTCCCATCTGGAAAATGGGGTGAATATACCTACCTCCAAGAGGAGTTGTCAATCATATGACTGGAGACACACCCCCAACAGAGGGGCTGGCACATAATCATTACTCAATAAATTGTAAGCACATGCATTGGTATGTTTACAGAAAATTTTTCCTCCACCCACCGTAAGTTGTTCCAAGTAAGTTCTTCAGAGGAAGAACAGAAATAAGACAGGGAAGAAACAAATGCAATTTTTGCCATTTCTGTGACCCACCAGGACCCACTCTAGACCCAGGATAGGATGATCTATGATTTCTGCACTTTCTGTTTCTTTCCTAAAGTCCCCAGCCTTCCATTGGGAGAGGCTCTGTCACTAACCCTGCAAACCAACCCCAGCTGCATTGCACCACTGACTTTCCTCTGCCTGATTTAAAGCAAAGGGCACCAGGCTTATCCTTGCAAAATGGAATTTTACAGAGGAGAAGAATGGTGGAATCCTGAGATAGCTCCTCAATCTATGCCATGTTTTGCACAACCACCCCACGCCAAGGATGACCAGGGTCAGGAATCTGGGGATATCAATTCTGCTCTCCTGCTGCTGTAAAGCTCACATGAAAGGCTTTGAAAAGAGTGAGAGAGAGACATTTGAGGAGTTTTCAGCCCATTACTGATGATAGAAATACATTCCTGGGGTTTCTGTTCACTTCCCTGTCTGGGCAAGGTCAGCTGCCTCCATTTGTTTCAGTATTCTCCTGTCATCATCACAACTGGAAAGCAATCTGCCATGAAAGGAAACCTGTACCCTCAGGGAACCTGACACTCACCTGTACTCTTGGAAACTTGACCTCGGGTGGTAAGGGGAGGGGGCGGTTCTATAATTTTTTTTGTATCTTGCCCAAGTCTGACAAAAGTGCAGTTAAAACTTTCAGCATGAGTTGGGGCTCACAAAAGAGAGAAGGACTGCCAGATGAAGCCATTAAGAGACAGTAATCTTTCCTGAATTACAAACCCAGACACCATTCCAGAGGTGGCCTTCCTGCCTCTGTTCCACCATCCTTCAAGTACTAAGCCAAAACAGAGGGGTTCCATGAGGAGACTGAGAAGCCATCCCCAAGTTCTACTTCTCCCCTCTGTTCCCTGTTTCTCTGGATTTTGTGCATCACAGGTGGCATGCAGAAGGCCCGTGGGCTGAATCTAGCCCTCCATCTTGTTTTATCCAGCTGGCACCTTGTGTCTACCTGGTGGCAGTGCCAAGCTCTTGCTTAACTGTTAAGGAGTAACTACATTTATACAGTCCGAAAATTAAATTCGGCCCTTTGAAGGCTGATGTGGCCCCCAGTGAAAATGAGTTTGATGCCCCTGTTGTACATTATTCCCAGGGTGCACACAGATTTTATTAAAATTCCTAACTCATTTCACCCTCCCCCAATATCAGGTTGGCCCACTGCATCCAGTGTGTGACAAGGAGAAGTAGTCCCTGAAAGGAAGTTCTATCTGAAGGAATGTCCCCTAGTCCCTCTCCCATTCGCCCTGGTATCCTGTGCTTACAGCCACAGGACAGCCTCCACCCATCTTGTCCTCCCATAAAGGCCTAGATGCAAGAGTGAAATTCACTGACCTCCTCTTGGTAGTAAATATATTAAGACTCTGGATGGGTCTGAATCATAATCAACCTTTGCTAAACTGACAATGCTTTCTTATTTCTACTTTAGTTAAGGGCGGTTTATTGCAACATAAGACACTTCACATGGTCTAATTTCTCCTCAGTGGGTATTTCCAGTTCTGTAAGGAAACTGATCCACTATGGGAATTAACAGCAAACAACTGAACTTCAGATCATGGGGTGTGGGATCTAAAATCAAGCGACAGAAGCAGGACACCCAGCAGAAAAGACAGGCTTTAACCCCTACTCTACTTTATCAGTGAAACTCATTCTGACTTTGCAGAGGTCATCTGCATGCTTTTTCTCATTGCTAGAACTCTGAGAGAGAAACTCATGTTTGTATAGGATACAGAGAGAACTACCAAATCAGAGTCTTCTAAGGGTAGGACTCAGGCAAGTGGATCATGAGAAAATTCTTCTCTTTCATGTGTACACTTGGTTAAAAACCACTTTTAAAATGAGACCTGAAGTTTCTGGGGGTGCCTAGGTTTCAAAAGAAAAATATGTAATTGTAGCAAAAATATATCCAGAAGGACATTTTAGCATGTGCAGTTAAAACCATAGGGCCAATTTTCAATAACCTCAATGCAATGCAGGAGTCCCATTGGGACACAATACAGATTCTCTCTAGAAAGTTAAACCCTGGAAGGGCATAATGAAGCTTTACTAATTTTCTTATGCTGTGGGTCCTGAGAAACTGGACTGAAATAGCTGCTTTGGATGCCCTCTTAGTACTTAAAAAATTCTTTATGCAATGATTTTGACCTTTGTAAGACAAAATCTATATAGTCACAGGACTTGGTTTTGATTTTACCTAAAAACATCCTCCAATTTAATTTGCAAAGTACTTATTGCATGTTCTCTTAGTACATTGTGACCTTTTCTTAAAAGAAAGCTTTGAATTAAGCAAAAGCAAAGCAGAGGAGAAAAATACTGTAACCTCTGTGAGGGAGAGTAATGTGTGTTTGTTTAAGAAGAGGAAGTCAAATAGATAATGGCATACAAGCAGCAGTACCAGGGGTGTTCACAAGGTCATTGACAGCACCTTTTGATACAGCTGTCTAATGAGTCTCCAAAAGTTAGTCTTCCACCCACGCTCCATCACACCCCAACATAGACCATCTACTTCTGACTACCATGAGCTCTCTACAAGCATGGTGACATCCTTAGTCTTGTGTTTTTGCTTATAAAGCTCCTTACAATTTAAGTATGGCAATTATGTTCAGTTTCTATTCATTCCTTAGGACTAACCATTAATTGATTCCTATATCATCCCTTCCTCTTGGCCTGTAATTCTCAGAATCATTCTCAACACAGCTTCTGAGCAATTACCACCATTCAATCAGAGGCAGTGAAAGGGATGAAACCTCCATACTAGCTCTGCTCTTACTGCTAAGTTCAACCATATGAAATTGACTGTTTTTATGTTAAATAGGATTGAATGTTGGCAAATTCATGTGGTTCAATTTTTAAAAAAAGCCTTCTCCTCTCCCCTCCTTGTAGTTTAAAAGTCAACTTCTCTCCTCTGAGTCCTCAGGAGTTATTTAATTATTCCCTCTTTTATGCTCCTATCACATTAAAAATAAAATCTCCCTACTAGATCCTTTTTCACGCTGTATTGCAACTTTTTATTTAGACATTGGTCTTCTTAGCTACACAGAATTCTCCTGGGCAAGAGGCATATCATTCTCATGTTTTTATCCCCCAGCAAAGAAACCTGGCCCTCAGAGGGATTAACAAATATGACTAAAATATTATATGTGTAAACAATAATATAAGTGGAACCACTTCAAAATAGAGCAGAGCTTCTGGTGTGCACATCTTTGGAATGTTACAATCAGGGCAAACCAGCCTTTGAACTGGGCTAAAATGAGACCTAAAGCAACATGTCCAAAGAACTGTTTGCAAAGATAACAAGAAAGTAGTTATTGTGACCACTAGACTGATGACTACCAGACTTTAAAAACATTATTTAGAATTAGCATCACTTTGTTATGTTATCTGCACCAGTAGAAATGCCTCCCTTCTATTGGTGTAATTGCTTCCCTTCCCTCTTCATAAACACCCATTGCCTTTGTCTCCTAACTGGAACATTATTTGGGCTTCTGCCTGAATTAATGGTTCTAGAATAACTACTCTTATTGATCTCAAATAAATGCTTACTGCTCCTCATTTTAAGAAGCTTTTAAAAAAATTTTAAGTTAACATATGTTTTTAAAGACCTCTCCATTTGTTTCTTTTTCTTCTTCTTTTTTTTTTTTTTTTTGGCCAAAAATAATGGTTTGTCCAACCAACCTTCTTGAGTGGGCCTTCTTATGTCCCTTTTTTTATAGCTTGGAATTTGCATGCTTGAGATTCACATGTAGTTAGTTATAAGCTGTATCTACAGGATTCATTTCTTTCCTTTTTTCTGGTTCTTTTAAGATTGAGTCATCCAGTTTAACATGACACCTAGGCAGTATGGTCATTCATTCCCTAGAAAGCTGATGACTGTATCTGCAGCTGTCAGGGAAGGGGCTCCACGTGACAGGCCACAATCTTGGAATAATCAGAACTTTTTCCAAAGCCTATCATGCTTGGTCACTCAGAGTGCCACAATCATCAACATCTCAAATTTTGGCAAGACAACCAACCACAGGGCCACTCTCAAGGAAGACTTGGAATCCTCCAGTTGGGAGAGAGTATGCCAGGGTCCATGTTTCAGATGAGGCAACTCAGCCCTTTCTTACCTGGAGACTCCCCTGGCAATCATTTCTGGCCTTGGAGGGACAGAGAAAAGCCTAGAAGGGGTGATTCCTATCACAGACAGGAAGAAGAAAGAGTAGAAACTTTACTCTAGCTCCAACCCTTAGGTGAAGAAAATGGACTCAAACCAATAGGAGCAAATGTATGGTTTCACATCTGCCTGCCCTTGTAGGGAGTGTTTCTTGTCAGGAAGCCCTTCCCCACCCCTAATGAGGACCCCTGGTCAAAATCCACTTGTAAAATGAGATCTGAAGTTTCTTGTGGTGCCTATATTTCAAAATAAAAATAATATAATTGCAGAAAAAGATATCCAGGAGGACATTTCAGTATTACGCACTTAAAATCATAGGGTCAATTTTTAATACCCTTGATGCAATTTAGAAAGTCCTGTTATTCCCTAGGTAATTCCGTTCCAGACTCAGCCCTGGCTTCTCCTTGTAGAAACTGAATCTATTTGCCTCTACTTGGCCAGGTTCCGCTCTGCTTTTCCAAATTGTGTTGTAATGATCTATTTACTGAGCATCTTTCCATGGGCACTGCAAATTCCATGAGGTCACAAATCGTGTCTTACTCATTCTCCTGTTGTGTGGTCTCAGGGACCTAAGCTAAGAGGCAGGAAGCAACGGAAGAGAGAAACAAAGGGGTTTCTGTTGGGCAGCTATTTACATTTTCAAGAAATAACATTAGAATGGAACAGGGGAAGGAAGAAAAGAAAGGCTGTTTTGCAGTGTTTGTCCATTCCATATCAGTATCTTACAGGCAGAGTTCTAAACCAGCCCAGTGATGAATGACTATTCCCTTCCTATAATCGCTGAATTAAAAAAAGAAAAAGCCAAAGGTGCATATCAACTGCCTGGCAACAGGGAGTGTCCAATTCCTTTAATTAGCTTCAAGGCTAGGACATTAGGAGAAGGATTCTCTTATCTCTATTAAAATGCAAACACACACACACAAACACAAAAAAATAACAACCACAACAAAACTTTATAAAGTAGCTAAGAGCCAATGAGAATTCTGGAGCACTCACTGTGTAAGGAAGGTTCTGTGTATGTCGTGTGCTATCTGTACCTCCTCAAACATCTACATTGTACTAGTCAGAGTCCACTTGAAAACAGCCCTTTGCTGGGTTCCTGCTTTCCTAATGTCACTTAGCCTAATGACTCTGTAAGTCACTAGGAAAGTCCCAAGGGCAAATGGTGAGTGAATACAGGAGACTGTTGCAGAGCTTCCTCCCTCTGTCTTCATTCTCAGCTAGGAAAAGATGGGGTACAAGTACTACCATTCATTCAACAGGTGTTCATTGGCATCTACATGCAGGCTCTGTGTGGCTTCTGGGAAATACCTGTTAAACCCCACATGCTTTTCAAAAGGACAGTATGCTCTCTTTCAGTACTCATATATTCAGGAGCAAATACATCCACAAAGAACCAAGGGATGATTCTGAGTATCGACCCCAAGCCTTAGACTACATGGTCAGTTATTATTTTTGAATGATTTTTATTAGACATAATTATTATGGCTTTGTTAAAATGTTCATTCTATATAGCTATTGTATATTGCAGTCATAACTAAAAATGATCAATAGTAATCATCATCACTACTAGAAATAATGATTTGGTTTTGTATAAAAAAGCTTTTATTCATATTTACTGAAGAATATTTATACTGCATTTTTCTCTCCCTAATAAGAAGGTCAGGTAGTATTAGCCCTTTTTTACAGGTGGGAAAAAAAGGTACAAAGCAAGGATGCCATTTATGAAAAGACTTATTATCACTCAGAGGCACATTCCAAGTGAGAAACAAGCTATCTAGGATCCTTGACTACTTCTTTTTATCAATGACTCCTTCCTGCTTCCATTGTTGAGAAATAATTTTTAAAAATTAAAATAAAAGTAGGAGAATGTTGGTCATGATTGGAAGAACAAGCCCTGACCTGGGGAGAGATGGACACTCACTGAAACGGAAACCCACAAACTTCTATAGCAGCAGGACCTCGGGTGGGGGTGGCAGTCACCCAGGTTCTGCAGCCCCACTGGTTCCCGTGATCACCCGCACCATCAGAATTACCTGGAGGCTTGTTCAGCACAGACTGCTGGGCTCCTTCCCAGCATTTCTGATTCCATAGGTCTGGGGAAGAGCCTGAGAATTTGCATTTTTAACAAGTTTTTGTGTCTGTGTGGAGACTACACTTTGAAAAACACTAGAGAAATGTCAGTCCCCCAAACCTCAATGCTATGCGTTCTCTTCCTTGTATCAGAGGTGTTCAAAGCCCATGAGAATATGAGAATCACCTGGGGAGAGTGTTTAATGAGGTGCCTTGCTAGGCCCCACTCCCACAAGAGTGTGAGTCAGCAGGTCAGAGACCTGTACTTCTAATCAGCAACCCAGGTGACCCTGATGCTGCAAAGGTGCACTTAGGGTAACCTAGGCCTAAGCTAATCTCTGCATGTTTTGGAAGAAAGTAAAAATGACTGTGTGTGTGTGTGTGTGTGTGTGTGTGTGTGTGTGTGTGTGTGTGTAAGTACTAAGGGAGAATGTGTTGCATTTTGTAAGTTGACAAACTTTGCCTTTTCTTTGTAGCATTTGAAACAAAAAAGAGTCCCTTCTGGTTCTAGCTATTCTGTCAAATCCTCTGGTGGCAGGCTCATGAAGAAGGAGCATAAACTCACCAAGTGCATCAGCCTGGAGAGGTCATTCTTGCTTTGCCACCCCGGGGAAGATATACCCATTCTTTCCTACTGTGAAGGACTATATGTGTTCCCCCCAAGTCAAACATTGAAGTCTTAACCCCAGTGCCTCAGAATGTGACTGTTTTGGAGATAGGGTCTTTAAAGTGGTAATTAAGTTAACATGAGGCTATTAGGGTGACCCTAATTCTATGTAACTGATGTTCTAATAAGAAGAGGAGATTAAGACACAGATAGGCAGAGGGAAGGCCATGTGAAAACACAGGGAGAAGATGGCCAATCTATAAGCTAAGGAGAGAGGCCTCTGGAGAAGCCAACCTGCCAACACCTTGATCTTAGACTTCTATCTTCCAGAATTGTGAGAAAATCAATTTCTGTTGTTGAAGCCACCCAGGGTATGGTACTTTGTTATGGCTGCCTGAAGTAATAAACCCTCCTACGTCATAATGAACCTTACCCTGAGGATCAGTGAGGCAAGACACCTGTGGATCCTCTATGACGTGTCAAACTTCTGTTAGATATAGAGGCTTGGGAGGTTGCCATGTGATTTCTGCCAATGTTAGTAACTGCTTCCAGTTGACAAATTTATCCAATCCTTAAATGAGTTGTAGATGCCTTTGCATTTACACATTTTTGAACACAGACTAGCATTGAAGTAATCCATGTAAGAATATCTTCACAGCTAATACCTAATGCTTTTATACTTGCCTGAACAATGAGCTTCTCTGAAGGGTTGTGGTAGTTTTAAGTAGAGAGTTGTTTCCATTTAGGCATGGATGTTGCAGATGTTTATATTTCTTATAAATCAAATCATGCTTTAATCATACCAGGGAGATTCCATATTTAAAGGTAATGTGAAATGAATCTGCGTGTAGTGGAAATAATCTCTCACGCTCATTTATTTTGTAAGTTTTGTTTTTTTATAATGTTTAAAAATATATCATTACCTATTTTTTCTTCTTGCTTTTTCTTTTTACATAATTTTAACTATACAAAAGGATATCACAAAGACTCTCTGTACAAATTTCTTCCTGATTATTTATTTTGTTTAAAAATGTAATGATTCGTTAAAACTGTTCTCTTATTCTCCTGCTTCTAAGATTTAGGATAATAGTGGCTTTTACAAAAAAATATTCAATTGACTCAATATGATAATAAACATGTTATCAGTAGTAATTACCATAATTGCTTACTGAATATCAGGTGTCAGGCAAACCTGTTCATCATTTAACATAGATTATCTCCTACTCTCAATAACCCTGTAAGACAGGTGATATTCTTACATCCATTTAATAGAGAGGCTAGGGAGACATGGAAAGCTTTAGGATCTTGTCCAAGGTCATGCAGATAGAAATCTTGTGGTACTGAATGCAAATCAAACCAACCATATGCCTGCACCCATGGTTTTAAGGCCAATCTCTTAAATCAGGTGTAGGCAAACTACAGTCTTTTGGCCAAATCTGGCTTACTACTGTTTTTATATAGCCTATGAGCTGAAAATGATGTTTACACTTATATATGGCTGAGAAAAAAACAATAGAAGAATAAGATTTGGTGACAGTAAAAAAAATCGTTAAGATTCAAATTTTGGTATTTATAAATAAAGTTTTATTGGAACACAGCCACACTCATTCATTTACATGTTATTTATGGCTGCTTTTATACTGCAAGAAAGAGTTGAATACTTGCAACAGAGAGCTTCGGCCCACAAAGGCTAACATATTTACTATTTGTATCTTTACAAAAAAGGTTTTCTGACCCCTGTTCCAATGTCTTTTTCCTGTTTGGAAAAGCACCAATAGCAATGGTCTCTCAGGACAGCAACAGCCCCTTTCCGGGAAGTTGTAACTAAATATTTTAGAGGGTATCATTTTATCAATACTTGCCAAAACCTTATTTTATTTTTGTTAAAAAACAAACAACCAAAAAATTTTAGAGACATGTGTCTTTTCAAAACTGGCCAAAAATTTCTTTGGAATTTATTGCAAGACAAAGAAACAGGAGAAAACTTGGTCTTCTATGGTATTTATGGAAGGCTAGCATTCAGCCACAACAAAAACAATGAAGGTAAGTTTTATTTTCTAAGGCTCTAAGGTATTTGGCCTTCACAGTGATGGGTATCAATATATAGACAAGGTCTAGCTTAGAGCCTTGCTCCTCAAATTCTAATTATTATGCACCTGTTGGACTGTTTCAAAATGCTGATTTTTATCTAGTGGGTCTGGGGTAGGGCCTGAGATTCTGCATTTCTAATAAGTTCACAGGGAATGCCCAGGCTGCTAAAAATAGTAAAATGATAGGAACTACATAAGCAACCTCAAGTACAGTCAATATTAATGAAAGTAACCATTAAGATACCACTGAGTTTTTGGTACTTGACCATGTATGTTCCACATGAATTGTATATATTTTTTCTTATTAAATCCATACAAAAACTAAGGCTGAGAGAGAGAAATATGAGACAAAACTGAAATATGAGCCAGTTTTGCCTGATTCCAAAGCTCAGACTTTCTCATAAAGCTTATTGATGGTGATACTTGATCCTGTGTGGATCAAACATCTTTTTCAATCTTGGAATGATAACTATCCACCAATCCCATTTCAACTAAATCACATCTGAGGATTTTGCAGTGGGCTTTTGTCTGGAAACACCTGGCTCTTCTACAGATAAGAAAGTCCCACTTTCAAGACAGAAATAAGACAGAGGAAAGGAACACAGAGAGGAGAAATCATGAACTCGTAAGGCCTGAAAATGCTAGAAAAACATGGGATTTTGAAACTTTCACACTTAGTTTCATTTCCTGTATTCATTCACTGTAAGTTTCTTTGACTTTGGGCAAGACATTTTACATTCCTGAGCTTCAGTTTTCACATCTGTAAAATAGGGACAAAAATATCTACTTCATTGAGTATCGTTATAAGTATCAGAACTATATATAAAAGGGCTTGGCAAATAGTAGATAAACAATAAGTGGCCTCAGTAATAATAATAATGGAACTAATAATTATTATTTGGAATCTGAAAACATGGCACTTTGGGAACTTATTTGTTTCCTCTTCCTTTGAGAAAGAAGTGGCAAACTGATACTAGTGCACTCTTTTCTTTGAGCACTAACATAATGCTAAACATAATAGAATTAATGGAAAACACTTTGAGATTGGAAAATAATTGTAAGTATTTAAATTAGGGAAGTTTTACTGTTATAAGACAGAATCCGGCTTCTTTTGTAGGAACCCAGAGGCAGGGCCACATGGATTTGGGTCATTATTCCTGCCTGGCAAGGCCATACAGGGTGATGGGGAGAAGCCACACCTTCCTATAACTGAGACATGGCCCCTCTGACTTGCATGGTCACATACTGATCACACAGCCTCTCCTAAAGACATTTTAGTTTGGCATCTCCATTCAGGATGGAAAAAACAGCAACTGTGCCTTAGCTGCAATCAGTAGAGCTCAGAAGAGTTAACAACTTTCTGCAAAGGACCTAGATGGCCTTCTTCAATGTCTCTCTCTCATCTTCTTAGGGACAAGAGCCTCTAAGGTGATAAAGAGTTCAAAAAACCTCCTGGGGAGCCTTCCCCAGTGCCCCCCATATTTTCACTATTATAGAACTTTATTTTAGGAGGAACTGAATATATTTATGGATTGGGGGTAGACATTCATCTCGACAGTTCTTCCTGTTCCAGATTATGTTTACATTCCTGGCCCCATTCTCCTAGAGAAAGTAGAAAATACACTTCATATTTGAGGCTCTCAGAGAGTATCAGATACATTCATTTAAATAAGCCCAAGACACACACACACACACACACACTCCTATGGGCTGAAAATAAATAAAAAATTTCAACTAGTGAAAATTATTTTTAAAAGTGGCAGAGAAGTAACAGAGAGTTTCAATGTTTACAAAACCATATGTGTATCAAACACTAGAAACATATAAATAGACTCATATTTTTCCAGGGGAAGCATCAGTTGATATTGGGGTGTTCGTGTTTATAAAATGCTACTGGCTTTAACTCAGTGATAAGTGTATATCAATTAACCTTTGCATCAGATTTAAATGTATAACCCATTAGCTAATTTAATCTCTCAAACAAATAACAGCCGTTGGCATCATTCTTTGAATAATCCTTGTTTAGCTTTCAGAATGGAATACAGTTTAATGAAAAACTCATTAGAATGTAGCATACAGCATAATTAATTCTGGCTGATTCTTTGGGTGTAAATAGCTAATGCTGATGCTGGATTTCATTTTCCACTGGCTTTATTAATTTTTCATAAACCAGTATTTTGACTGTAATGGGTTGTAACAGTTCTATAGAAGTTCTAGAACTGTATTAACTGTCATCGATGTAGTTAATCTGCATAGGTTTTGCCAACTGTGTGCTGGTTCCTCAACACGACATTTTTAAGAGAACAGGATAGCTTTGTATCCTACTTGGAGAATGAGTATCTACATACAATTACCATATAGAACCTTAAACAATCTTTGGCCAATTTACCTCTATTTACAAGAGAACTCAATCTTGAGCTAATAAGAGTGAACTGCACACATTTTGAAAAGAACTCTAAAAGTGGGAAACAAAATATCTTCAAAACTAAATGTTATGCAGTAAAATGGCAATGCCAGTTAATATACATGTAAAAATGTCACCTCATTTTTTAAAAAAAATCTCTTGGAATTTACTTTCCCAGAAGAGATTTAGACACAATCAGGAAACAAGTTTTATAATAGCCCTGGGGTTGGGCACCGGTTTAGCAACCTGGGGTCTGTGAAGAGGGGGACCTCTGGGGTTGGTGAGCACTTGCTGGTGTGGCCTTGCTTTTGTCAGTTGCCAGGGCCTAATCTACATACTAGTAATGTGTTCTCATAAGACTGACATTTATTTCAAAGGTAGATATGGGTGCTACCTCATCATCAAGTGTTTTGCTTGTTTCATTTATTTAGTTTTTATTGTTTTATGTTTTTATCAGAGCTTTCAATGGTTGCCTGTGGCTCAAAGGATAAATTCCAGAATTCAGATTCCTTTGTACGGTATTATCAGGTCTTTTAGGGTATTATCAGGACTTTTCTCTAGAAGGTCCCCTCTAATCTCAACAGATCAATATTTCTTAGCTTTTGAGGGAAACCTGACTTTGCTTCAGAAATTTCCATTGTAGTTGAAAATCAAATACCCATAATTGCTTTTGTTTGTTTTTTTCTCAATGCATTCTGAAGATAAAGGTTAAGAAATTCCTTTGGACTCTACCAAACTCCTACTTACCTCTACAATAATCTTACCCCACTTTCTTTCCAGGTGAACCCTTATTTATCCTCATCTTTCAAAACCCAATTTGTATTACCGCTCTGACTCCCAATGCAGGTGGTTGTTATTTCTCAGTGCTCCAGCAGGTACCATCCTTTATTCTACACCCAGCCTCCTTCTTTGTTGGCATCCTTTGGGACCCTGCTCAACTCTGGAGGTAAGGACTGCTCCCATAGCTCTCCTCACAGGGCCTGGCACTGTCACTGGAGCAAAAGGGTGAATTGATACAAGGCAGTGGCATGTGTTAATTTATACAAGGCTTCTTTCTTTGGCCCTTCCTTGATGACTATCACACAACTGAGTGACAGCCAGCAAACCTTACAAGTTCCTGCAGTGTGTAATTGCTTAACCTGTGCAATGCTAAAAAATGCCAACAGCAAGGAAACTCCTCAAAGCGTAAACTAGTGGCTTTGTGTTTATTAAATATGGACTTCCGGAGCCAGGGTCAGCAGAATAGAGCCATGGCTTTCATAGTTTTACATAGTTGGAGTTTTAAAAAAAATCACTAGTTCATAACACGTGAAAATGATATGCAATTTAAATGTTGGTGTCCTTAAATAAAGTTTCCTTGCAACATAGGCAAGCCCATCCATTCTGCATTGTCTGTGGCTGCTTTTGTAAGTACACCGGCAAAGTTGAGTAGTTGTGACAAACCAGGTGGCACGCAAAACCTGCAATGTTTACTAACTGGCCCTCTACTAAAGAAATTTGCTGACCCTTCTCTAAGCAAAAGGCCACACATTTTTTTTTTAGATAACTAAATTCAGCTGGATTCTACTAGAATCAACCAACATAGTGGTATGTCTCACATCACCATGCCAACTACTGCCATCATTATCACCATTGCTACATATTCTGAACTTTTCATTTTTTTCTTTAGTGCAGGAAAGGGTTAACTCAGCTGGGCTGCTGGAACTCTGCAAATTCCACCCCCCAACCCCCTACCAAAAGCTAGTTTTTAAGGACTGGCCCTTAGTCAACTCCCGGGAGATAAGATCTGAGCCCTTGGAACAGACTACCTGATCAGACTGTTTCTGGCTGCCTAAGGCCTTAGGCCACTCAGTACCAGTTTGATAAGGCAGTTTACTATATCCATTTCAGTTTTGGGGAATGTTTGTTTTTCGCTCTGGGGCCTACGTTTTAAGTAGTTGAGGACAGTCACATGGATGTTTCCTATGTGACTGACTCCCAGATAACCCTGAACACCAAATCTCAGATGAGCTTCCTTGACTGACAACTGCACACGTTGTCAGACATCATTGTGGGGAAAATCAAATCCCTGTGACTCCACAGCACAGGGGGAGCACACCCAGATGCTTTTTCCTGGACTTCTGGGATTTGCCCCATATACTCTTTCTCTTTGCTGATTTTTAATCTGTATCCTTCTGCTGAAATAAAATGAAACTGTAAGTATAAGAGCCTTTCTGAGTCTTGTGAATCCTTCTAGCCAATCACAGTGTGGTTTTGGGACTCCCCAATACAGCTCTGCAGTGTATAATCAAACTTTATGCTTGTCCTTTCTGGAGTCAAAAATCACAAGTAAGGCCCAGAGAGGAAATACGTGGGCAAATATCTCTCTTTAAGTGCTTTGATTGCTATTGATAATTATAGCTGTTGTGAATCTTTAGCAGTAGCAAGCAGTAGAACACAAGAGTTATTAGGATATTTGGTGTTCTTTACTGGTGTGCTTCTATCAGGACAGGATTGCTCAACCTTATTATCATCAACATTTTGGGCCAGATCATTCTTTGTGGTGGGGCGGGGAGAGGCTGTCCTGTGCACTGCAGGATGTTTTGCAGCATTCCTGGCCTCCACACACTAGATGTCAGTAGTGAGCACCCATCCTCCCAAAGTGACAATGAAAAATATCTCTGGACATTTCCTAATTCCTCTGAGGTGAGGTGGGAGTGGGAATCACTCCTAGTTCAGAACCACTGATCCAGAATATTGGATTAATTAAAGCATTTGTCGGGGTAAGTTGTTTAATAAAAAGGAATGAACTTTGGATTCACAAAGATAGGTTTGGATCCAGCTCTTTGGCTTTCAAAGTCAGCAACCTTGGGCAACTTAACTTGGATTTATCTTCAACACAAAATGACACTGACCCTGCCAAGTTGTAATCTATGTAAATATATGTAAAGATCCCAGCATGGAGTTTAGCATGTGTATAATATTAAATACAAAGATATTTTGATTAGTTATTATGATATTCTATGACTTGATGGATAGAAGACATTGGAGGCGTGTGCTCACCTACTCCTATGAAGGAAACTGCAGAGCAAGATAATGAAAAATATGGGCTTTGAGGTTGGAGAAAAGACCTTTATGTGTAATAAACACAATTGTTTTACATACTAGTTTTGTGATTTAGGGAATGAGATAATGCTCCATGTAGCCTTGTTTTCATCATCGCTATAAGAAAGATAATGCTGTGACATTCTTTTGAGGATTTGAAGAGATGCAAAGTGTTTAGCACAATGCCTGGCTTATAAGTGCCCCAAATTGCCATATGTTGCTGACATTTTGAGTTGTTCAGTATATTGATGATGTGGCCTGAAACTTTCCCTGTGAAATTTAACCAGAGCCAGGTATTCAAACCTTGTCTTCCTCCACAGCCTAGATGTGGGGCTCCTACGACTGTCCTGTAGCTCCCTGCTTTTGGGGAGCTCTCCTTAATAGACTTTCCATGCAATAGAAGGGAAACTCATTTATTTAAGAAATGCCATTTTCAATACATAAGCAAGTTCTGAAGATAAAAAAAAATCCACAGGCTTCATAAAAGCTGAGATGCATTCCCTCTGTGGGACAGGGAAGAACCCAGGTAAAAATGAAGGCCAAATGTGGGCAGGGATGAAGTGAAATCTGGTAAGACAGATGGGGGAGGAGAGGAGTGAATGAAAGTGAATTGCAACCAAAGGGGAGGCAAAGGTAAACAGATGTAGGAGATAAAAATCTTCTAAGTGGAACATTTCCAGGCTGAAAACCCTTTGCTTGGGGATTTAAATCTGGACCCTTCTGTTCCAGTTTACGAAGTGCACTGCATTTAATCTGGCAGATGTGTAAATTATACAAAACAGGTCAGAGCCAAAGGTCATTGTTCATAAGGAATGGCTCCTTATTGCCATGGCTGTGTGTCTAGATGAGTTTGGTCCTCTGAGTGGATGTGGGAAATGTTAATGCTAAGAGGGGTGCCTGAATATTGGCTGCTTTGAGGGGCTCAGAGTGGTAGCAGGTACCTGTCAAACCCACACTCCACTCTTTTGTGTCACCCAAACAGGGCATGCTTTGTCACTAGTATTTTGGCAGAGCATCCTGAGCCCAACCCAAAGTCTAGGACTGTGACCAATAGAAGAAAAGCAGCTTAGGTCAGGGACTGCAGTTACCATAGGTTCAGGATAATCTTACTTTTTTCAGATACTATTGTATCTAAACTTCAGGAAGGGAATTGGAAAGAAGTCCATCTAAAAGTATGGCTGAAGGTCATTCTCTTAACTGTAATAGATTCAGCCAAGTGACACAGGTGGCAGAGAGCAACTGGGAGGGAGACCTACATTACCTTCTTTTGACCCAAAAGCCCATAAAAACTGGTAACCCAAGGTCAAACACAGCTTCCCTTTCAAGATAAGCAATCACAGAGTGCTACATCCATCCTCTTCATTTTTAAAATTGATATTGAGATTTCAGTCCACTTTCCCATCACCTCACCTGGTATCCAGTCACATGGTCCATGGCCAGGCTTGTACTGATGTGGACGTAATTGAGGTGATTTCAGTTATTATACTAATATTTTATATTTTTATTTTACTTTACCTCCTATAAAGTTATTTTATACTCATTATCTCTTATCTGATCCTACCATAATCCCAAGATAACCTACTATCAAGACTTGACCTCCTTCCAAATGTGACTGTAGCCAGGTATGCCCTTCTTTAAGTACATGTTATTTATTCCCCCTCCCCCCTTGGAAACAGAAACTTTTATTTTTAAGAGGAGTATATGTTCAGGATCCTCTTTCTTCTCTGCTCCCCTCCAAAACCCTGCTCATAATTATAGTCTCACCCAGACTATTTTTCATCATCATCTTCAAGGTTTTTGAGTGACTTACTCTGTGTCTTCCTACTATTGACTTGAATTGTGTGTTTCTTGTCATCAGAACCTAACTATATCTTAGATTTGCATTGAATTGAAAGATCCTTTCCTTTCCTTATTGATCGCAACTTGTGGAGTAATTTAACTAGATTCCAATTTTCCTTTGCAAGTGGGGTGCTCTCCCTCCATGGAAGTGAGTTATGCGTGTTCAAGTGGTGCATCTTATGAATCTTGTTAAGCTCTGCCGCCGTAGAGCTCCGCTGATGGAATATTTAATCACAGAAATGAGTTGGCAGATAGGATATACAGTGTGGTTAAGCTTTGCAGCGATCTTAGCAGCAATTGAGAAACAGATGAATTTGCCATTTGTCAGAACCATGTTGACATCTTTGTATAACCTTCTGTTATTTATTTTTATTTTGTTTTACTTATTTATGAAGATTAAAGTTGCTTCCGATCAACAGTTTCCTGGGCTAGATATCATGATTATCTCTCAAAGACACCACTTTGTAAAAATCTTTTTATTAGCAAGCAAAGGGAATTTCTCACAAAGACAGGGAAACTGTAAGAGTCCCGTCTGAGCCTTCTTTATTGAGATTCTTAGGAACACTATTTCTTATTACATTAAATAAGTTGAAGCATGCTACTGGGAACAGATATTTGTAGATACTCTACCTCTATTTAGGACCTTCAATTTTCTTTAAATTCTAAAATGGAATGGCCATAGATAGAAGCTAAAGTCTTTGAGATCTACCTGGACTTTTTAAAACTGGCTTAACAATCTTTTGTCTTGAGAATAAGCCTCAAGGAGTCTGAAGATGATAAGACTTAAGAAAAATAATCAATGCTGTTTAGCATAACAGGGAAACACCCACTTGTCTTTGGAGAAGATTTATATATGTTCGTGGGATTAAGCTGATTTATATATATTTGCTTTTGGAGATTGTGTTGGATAAGCATTTCAAAGACTTCTTCCAGGTATGACTTGATGAGAGTTCAGGAGAACCACCCGAAATAAAAGACCTTCCATAACAGCTTTCTAAATGCTTCCTCTGGAATGTGCATGCAAGGGAGAGTGCATGTCATAATTTATCAAAGCAAATTAATACTGTTCAGCTAGTAATTAAAGATCCTCATTAAGAGGTGCAACTGCTCTCCCCACCCCCACCCTGCGTTAGCAATAAAAATGCACTCAGAGCGTCAAGAGGTTATATAGAAAAATCAATAACCTGCCATTTTATAATTAAAAGAGAAAATAAATGTTAGGGGAAAGACCACTAAATTAGGAAAATTACCTTTAGGAGAGATTGAAAATATCGATTTTAATTTACAAAATATGTGAACTTTTCATGCCCCATTCTGAGAGACAATTGGAGGCTGGGTTGTTAATGCTGCATAAGCTTCAGAAAGTCAATAATTATACTATGGGAATATTATGATATGTGTCATTAACACAAAATCTTATATAGAGAAATGGTTAATAAGTCCAGCTTTCTCTCTCAGGCAGATACAGGGCTGGCCTGCTAAATATCCCTAGCAAATCAAATCAATGTCAGAGTCTTCATTTCAGTTTTGAGGCATATTCAAAACTGTAGAATGCATCCAGAATATTTTTATATTTGGGGAAATTTAAAATGCCCCCCAATTTTTTAGTCATGAGTATTTAAATGTGTGACATTAGTAATTACACCTGGTTATAGCAATGAATACATTCTGCAGATACATCTTTACATATACAGGGATGGGCAAGAGTGGGTTTACAGTTGTGAGTATACAAAACAGTTTATTCTTGTGTTATTATTTGTTAATGATTGTTTATCTACTTGTATTACAACTGTACACCTACTTTTGCCCATGCCTGTATGCATTCCATAGATACAGGTGACTGAAACTTTAGACTTAAGCTAGCTGGAGTCTCAGTGTTTACAGGTCTTCAAATATTTCAAAGGAATTGTTCTGGAGTATTGAATTTGCAGTAATATTCCCTCACATTTCTGAATATCACAAACTCTGGCAAAAAAGGGAGATCTTCTTATTAAGAAGAGGCCAGATACTGACAACTAAAAACAAATGTTCAAATTTCTCAAGTATCACTTACTTATCCATGACCCATTTTTTTTTTAAGTTCTAAGTGTTTTGGAACAACTCATAGAAATAATTATTTGGTTGTTCAACTCCTTAAAGCTTCCCCTGACACAACTAGAGAACATGTTTCAATATGGTGTTGGTAGTGGAAATAATCCAAAATAAGTGTCTTACTTCCTTCTCTTCTTTAATTTGACTGGTCTGGACGGTATGGCCCACTATCATAGGGCACAGTCAGTAAGAATTATGACTTTTAGTATTCATAAAAGATAAGGCAGCTGTATAAGTTGGTTGTAAAGAACCCAGCCTCTTGATTCCAAATTCTAGCTGACTTCTTATCAGTTATGCAGTCTTAGGTCTATGATTCAAACTCCTTCAACCTTAGTCTCCTCACTTGGAAAACTGCCACAAGGGTTTAAACACATTAATTTAGGTACAGTGCTTAGAACAGTGCCTGACCATGGAAAGTACTTGGCCCATATCAACCCTTATTGAAACTTATTCTTTCTCTGTAACCCAGTAATTTAACAGCTGAGGATGGGCCCGGGGCTAAATTTAATCGCTGTTCTGAAAGTTACACAGATTAATTTATTCTGGTACATATAAATTAGTCTGAATTGTTTCTTCTGCCTTCTCAATGTTCTGTTAAACACCCAAAAATATGCATATAGGTTTAAAATCACGTGTGAAAAAGATACGGGATGTTTTTCTGATTGCCAGAGACAAAAATGCCCAACTACTTTGTATGGGACCTGAAAAATGCACTTTCCTTACTCTATTACAATATATGCATTCATATCCTACCTCCCCATCAGATGACATCTTTCTTCTTGTTTCTGACCCATAGTTTTGGGAAGAAAATGTGTACACAGGCATGCAGGTACATACATGTCTACATGTATATACACACAGAATCTGCCACCTCTTTACTCCAGCTACTCCATTTCACTGGAGAGCATCTGCAGGTATACCGAAGGTGCTGTCCAACAGTCTCCTTGTACTTTTGGGCAATTTCATTTCTTTGCAGGTTTGGACAAGGATGTACCCCAGCAACATCTGTGACCCCTGAATAGACGCCTGCCTTACCTCTGATCCCAGAAATTAACTTCCCCCAAATGGACATGCTGAGAATGGAAAGACTACTCCTTTCATGAGATAAGAAGAGAATCTCCTAGCCTAGTGGTACACTCACAATCCCCCAGCATTAGGTCTCAGTTAACTTTCCTGTTATGGCAAAGAAGTAGGATATTATCTTATTTATTTCTATTTACCCAATGTTTATATGGTGCCAGCAAAGCACCAAACACTCTTCATATATTAAGCCAAGTAATTCTTATAAATACCTGTGAATTCATTACTATTATCACCTATCATTTAACAGGTGAAGACACTAAGGCACAGAGAGGTTAAGTAACTTGCCTAGAGTCACACAGCTGGCAATTAGGGATCCAGGATTTGAACCCCGGCAGGTGCAATATCTACATTGCTCACTCTGTAAGTGTCCTGTTAGGATATGGGTTCCACCATATGATCATAAGAAGCCTTATAGCTATGTCTCTCCCCACTCATAAGACTCAACATTGCTGCTACACAGTCATAGAGCCCTTGCACTTAACCCAGACTTGTGGTAAAATTCACACATGAAGAACAACTGCAAACATTGTCTACCTAAAATCCAGAATGCATATTGGGCTTTCCCAGATTTACTTTTTAAAAAAAATCAAGTTGGCTACTATGATAAATAGCTGTCTAAGTTTCCTGTGCTCTTCAGCCATCCACTAGGGTGGATCTTAGTATCAGGACAATGATAGCGGTAAGGCATCCCAGAAGAGAAAAAGCAAGGGATGTGACTTAACCCTTGGATAGAGCAATTAGTCATTTCTTTCTCCTTATTAAAAAATAAAGGTCACATCAGGAAAAACCTCTTTTCAATATCCACGGGGCAAATCGACTAAGGTTCACAGGTGTTACGTGAAGCCTTATTAATGACCAAGGACACAACAGGCAGAAGTGACAGGCCAAGCTTATCAAAAATCTCAGCCACTGTTGCTTCTGGGTTACTCCCTCCATGAATTTGACGATCAAGTTTTCTATGACAGTGAATTTCCAACCGAGTAGTTGTTCTGGTTTAGGCGGGGAAGCAATGAAGAGAGATACATTGTTGAAGGCAAAGCAGAGAGAAATGGAATTGCTAAAGGAATTGATTAATGGAGAAAAAAAGACAGTTTAGTTTTCTTCAGTTTTCTAAACACTTTTTCTTTTGGCAATTCAAACATGGCCACATTATTGGAATAAGTAGTCCAGTTCTCCACTTTGCTAAGAAAAAATGCAACCCCAAACAGAAATGTGTGACTAAAAAAACACATCCAGGTATACTGACACAAAATGGGCATGAACTGCTCTACATTTGTTCAGTTTGCTCTTGAACAAAGTTTCCACACCTTTTAAAGGCAAAATCAATGTGAAATGTCATTAGAAACAATGGCTTTATGCTTACTCCACATGAATTTACATGATCCCCCCCTTATTTTTGAAAGGTTTTAAACACTTGATTTTGTCAAAAAAAAAATCACTTAGAACTTCTTAGGATAAGGATTTACTTGGTTTAGTTTTTGTTGTTGTTGTTGTTTCAACAATAGTCATTCTTTATTGCCAGGCAAAGCACATACAGAAAAGACCAAGAAGACATCATGCAAAGGGAAATTCTTTACCTGCATAGAATTCGGGACTGTAGACTGCACCCACAACTGGATTCAATTTCCAGCCTTGAAACAGATATACAAAAACATTAATATCACCTTTGATTCAGTAACTAATATCATTGAAAATTAACTGCAGATCTAATGGGTTGGGTTTTTTTTAATTTTAAAATTCAGAAAATATATAGTTTGGGCATGTATAAAAATTATTTGAAAACTCTACATAGAGGAACAGATTTATTCTCTTCTTTAATTTTCTGCCTATACAAGTTAATAGTAGGGAAGCAAGCTACTGACCAGCTATAGGTGAACCTTTTGTAAATGATGTGGTAATTAATTGTCTCCCATATCAATATTTTTTAGAGCTACTATAATAATTTCATTTTTAATTCTTTCATGGATCACTACTAAAATAACACATAACATGTCTTTGTGTGTTAGGGTCACAAAAGTTTGAAAGCTCACATGAACTGAATCTTTGCAACAACATATTTTGATAATTGTCATTTGTAATTATGACTCAGAGACTAGAATTCCAAAATGCTTTTTAAATCCCAAAGAATATGACATTTATCCAGTAGAAATTTAGTGTGGAATACATTTCACTGTTTGCAGGAACCATAACAATTCTTAATCAATGCATGATATCTAAGGTAGCTTTCAAATAGCCTGTATATAAGATGAACCCTGTAGTTTTCCTAAAGTTCTGTGAAATAAATCCTGGACCTTCAAACACTTTTACTCAAGAAAAGAGCATAGGGGAACACTTGCAAAGCAAGAAACTACCCATATTAGAGACTCATTGGGCACCATTTAGGGAACATTCTCAGAAGAATGATCATGTTTTAGGGTTTGGCAATCATTTCCTGCTCTCGCTGGCACATCTTTATGAAAACATCCATTCTATGGAATTCCTGAAAGGGAATGAAGGACAGGTGTGCTGCCTGTAGGTGAAAAACCTGTGTCCTTGGGCTGAGGGTCCAACACTGGATGTTCTTTAATAAAGGACCCTGAGCAAAAGCAATGGTGAAAGTTGGGTTGTGTGGGAAGGTATTTCTGATGAGAGCCCTCTGAGCTCTTTCCGGAAGGGAGAGGTGTGACATCCCATGTCTGACCTGAGTGGTATGCCTGTAAGAACAGCCAGGAGTGGCCACTATCTACTGACCCACTAAGAAGCTCAATATCTCAATAGATATGCCCTGGGTGGACATAAGGACTTTCTAGAATATTCTGAGATGTTTGGTTTCTATGAAACTTTTTGTTCCAATTTTAATAAGCTTGCCAGTTTACTGTCTCCATAATGTTCTTAGGATAGAGCTTTTCAGAGGGTTGTGTTTGAATTACTTGGGAGGCTTATTAATGAAAAATCTTTAGCCATGTTTTAGACCTATACAGAAAAGGACATGAAATTCTGAGAGCTATTTTTCCAATGGTTTCTTAAACTTCATACTTACAACTTCCTCTCATATTAACCACATCTTGTGTTATAGGAATTTCTATAGTGATATAAAAATAAATACTACCTACCCCCAAACATTTCAGAATATGTCTTCTATGAAGGTGGAAATGACTTCAATTTGATCAACTGAAATTCTACTGCTTCTCAAATAAGAAAATGCCCAGTTCCTGAGGAGCTGGGAACTCATGTTCACATTCTGAGTTATTTGGAATTTGAGAGAAAATGGAGCAAACTAGTTGAAAATAAAACTACAGCCTTATCTCAACGTATTTAGCATTCTCTGTCTAGTCCTTAATAGAAGTCAAGTGTTTGTGAAAGAAAGCTATGTGTAGCTATATTAAATGAATTATTAATTGATTAATTTATTATCCCTTCTTCCCTCTTACACCCTGCTTATGCCCTACCTTTCATGGGTAGCGGAGAAAGGGTTTTTTTTAACACTACTCAAGTACAGCTTTGTTTCTTGTAGACATCCTTATTAGCTGTCTTAAATTTGCACACAAAGCTGGAACACAGCATTCATTGAGTGTGGACCCATTGATAAATTTTGATGTAACTACCAAAGATAAGTTATGCCAATGGTCTTTCCTTTTTCTCAAAGAAAGAGATTTTTCAAGAGGTATCTAAGATGGCCTAAAGATTATGTTTCTCTCATATGCCTTTATTTTCCTCATTTCCTTGGGCCAAATAACTTTTTCCTATTTCTATCTATCTATAGCCATCTAATCTCTCTCTTTTTCATCTATCTATATTGATCCATTAGCTCTTGACTACTTTAACCTGATGTGATTTAGGTCTCCAGTGTCTGCCCAGGAGAATCTACTTAATGCCACACCATCCCCATCTCTCCTTCGAGCAACTCCCTGATTCAATTCCCAGTTTTGTTTCCTGTATAGCTGTTAACACTACCTAGGTTTATCTTTTTTCTTTCTCTGCTTGTTCTTAATTGTTTTTATTACCATCTCCTTTATTAAAATTAACGATAAAGTGAATAGGTCTGCCATCCGATGTGAGTTTCCAGCAACTAAAACTATATTTGGTGAAAAGTTGGTGCTCCATAAATATTTACTTAGTTTTCCTCCAAAGGAACTGAAGGAATATAAAGCTTTTCTAATAGACTCATTTCCTTTGGGTAGGATTTTGTCTTTTTCCAACCTCCAATGACCTGCTTCCTGATATACATCTAATAAAGAAGGACCCTGTTAGGGGTGACTGTCTTCAAGAGAAAGGCAATAAGAATATAGCCCTTTAAAATCACTTCTGTTAAGACTTACAGAGCTCATGCAGGCTTATGTAAATGTATGCAAATTACATGCAAATAGAATTCTAGTCCCTGTAACTCCATCTAGTACCTGGAAGAGACCCTTGGGATAACCCTGCTGGAGACAGGAGCCTGCACTGTCAGGAAGACGGACAAAATGATCCCAGTTTTAATTTCTCAGGCAGTTTGTGTACATCCCCAGGCCCTACAAATTCACAGATTTTGATCAAGGACATTAAACTGAACAATGAGGCTTACTACAAAAGGAGAACAGCTGATAAAGCCCACCGCTCCAGGCCTCCCGGGCCCTGCTATAAAACAAGGCAGTGGAGCAGAGAGCAGACATGTGGGGGTCTTTCGCCATATCAGACACAGGAGTTCTTTAGAAAGACCCCTCTATGGCTGGACCCGCAGGGGCTGCATCAAAATCAGTGCTCCCATCCTCAAATTTAGCTTCTCAAAGGTCATCAGCCAGCTTTCTGTAAAAACACTGGCCAAGATCCCTGGTATTAATTATGGCTCTATGAGATGTTAAAAGGCAAGTCTCGATGTGCACATGCACACAAACACCTGCGCAGACTTTCACTAGGGCTTTATTGGGTTAGATATTGAAGAAACACTTTTAGGAAGATATCCTTGAATGCACCACAGGGGTTTCTGAAACTGCATGCTAATATGTTCTAAAGACATGTACTGAGGGTGCCAGGGGCCCAGTCTTTGAAATGGTGCATAAAGCAATGCCCGAAGTGAAAAGTTAGTGGCAGGTTGTGTTTGGTTCACTCAGTATTTTTTTTTTTTTTTGCCACATATATTTCTTATCAACATTTAGCTTTCATCTGAAATACAGGATTTTTTGTTCTCTTGAAACATTAGTAGAAATGGCAACTTTAAACTGCTGGAGGGGTGACCAGAGCCCACCCCATTCAACTCTCGGTTAGTCACAGTCACCACTGTTCCCTGTGGTGTGGCTGGCTTGCTGGCTAAATGTCAGCAATCTCTTATTGTTACCCCATGCTGTTTGTTCTCCTGGTAGAGAAATACCTTGCTTTTCCCAGTATGTAAATGAAAGATAGTCTAAAAGACAGAGTTTATCAGACCTTTTCTGTTTGTTCATTTATTTTAGCTGTCCAGCGTCCACTGGCATTTGAATATTTGATCCTTACACTGGCATGTCTGTCAGAATTCGACTTACTACCTATAGCAAAAGAAGAACAAGATGGCTATTTATTATTGAGATGATTATGTAATTAAGTTTTTAGGGCATTCTGTACTCTGGCACTGTGTAGAGTACTTTATCTCCCATAATAGTGACAAATATTCTATGTAGGAGGACTTATTGTGTCTGCAATTCCCACTTGAGAAAACTGGTGTGTGGAGAGTTTAAACAACTCGCCTATTGTTCAAAGGCAGAGCTGATACAAAAATCTACCTCTTTATATAGTATGGGATCTCTTTGTCCAGTTTTTAGCCTTCCTACGATCCTTAAGAAAATAAAAGAGCTCCATCTAACACCCACACTTCTCCAACAACCAGGAAATCCCCAAGAATCTGCTTCCCAACTTGTTTTGCAGAGCAAACATTTGATCTCCAATGAGCACAGTAAACCCCAACTCCTCTCTGAGTTTTGGAATTCGAAGGAAAAATCACCGATATAGAAGTAGCCCAATTTTCTCTTTGTGGAGCTTTCTGATGGGATTTCCAAATCTCTATATGTTATTGTATAGCCTTCTCTTATATCCAAGTTAAAATGTCCTGGAAAATAGAATCCACATTCTCCATGATAGTATTAACTGTGGTCCTCCAACCCACAGCCAATCTTATTAATCACTGGAAACTTTGCAGCTACTCACACTTTTGCTGGATTCATGACTGAAGGAATGCAAAACTATGATGCTGACATTGATAGTTATATTTCACCATTTGAAGATGACCTCAAAATGTGATGACTCTACTAGCGTTTAATTTTGCTGAGGTGTAAGTTTTATGGTTTTTGAGAATGAATTAGATAGCTAATGAATCTCAATGATTACTTAATTTTCTCATTTTACTGTGACTTATTGGTCCTGACTTTTTTCTTCCAGCTTCACTAAGGTATAATTGATAACTAAAATTAGTACATATTTAAGGTATGCAACTTGATGATTTAATATACATGGACTTTGTAAAGTATTTGCCACACTCAAGCTAATTAATATATCAATCATCTCACACAGTTACCATGTTCCTTTGTATGTGTGTGTGCTGATAATATCCTTTCTTGGAACAATCAGACTTGTTAAAGATCTCAGAGGGCCTCTGTCTTTTTTCAGTTAAGTTTTATTGCAATCTATCAGACAATGTCTTTGTATTGATGATACTCATGAACTAAAACTTGGAAAAGCTTTGAGAACTGCTTTTTTTAAATGCCAAAAGTTTCTGAGAACTCCGACTGCCTTTATTTAATTAGGATTTACATTTGATTTTTCAAGTCAGTTCTTTCATGACTGTCCTATTGACCCCTAAGATACCTACCATACTCAGTCCCTGCATCAGGATAAGCTTCTGAGTGGTCTCTTTCAGATACATGGATGAGAGACTCTCACCACTCATTTCTGGAAACTAAGAATGAAATGCATGGCTACCTGGAATGGGATGTGGGGTGTTTATGCCAACACCTGGCAGGATGTTGGGGTACACATTTAAAAGCCTTTTTGTTATTGTAGCCAGTTGCTATTTGAGTGCAGTCCTGCAAGATGAGAGAGAAAGTAATACACTCTCACACATACAGGCCTGGCCAGGAGATCCTGTTACTTCATAACAAAAGAAAATTCTTCACTAATAACTCCTTCCTTTCTAGCCTCAGTTTTTGCACCTTTGAAATAGGAATCACTATTTCCTCTCCACAGAATTTCCTGTGGGCCCAGGGTACTTATTATGCTTAACATAACACCATACAGTTAGTATTCCAGAAATGTTGGCTATTAATGAATGTGCTTTGAATTGTGTGCAAAATCCCACAGGTCCAGTTTTCTGCCCCTGGGTATGGCATGGATCAATAACTCTTTCTTTAAAATAAATATGCATACATATGGCTTTAGGAATAATTTTTAGCTTCCCTACTTCGTTTTCTCTCATACACAGTACACACAAGCAGCCATACATATGCATGAAAACGTGCACCCACGCACACGCTACTGCTTTGTAATTTTCAAAAATGCCCAATAGTTAGGGTGATGTCATCACATACTAACTCTGACAAGTTGCAGAGCTGTCATTTTACCCAAGTAGAAAGGCTTCATGACACATAAATCAGAGGTGGCTGCATTTCAGCACTGGGCATCCAAAGTCTGTTGTGAAATTTTTCTATTCCATTTAAGGCTATGTCTTGGGTTGTTGGAGCTGGAAAAATGGGTCAGCAGAATAAATAATTCTTCTGGACTTTCAACTTGGAGCCCTATTATATTGAGATTATATCTTTCTTTAATGGTGTCCCTTTAAAAAATAAGAACAAACTGACTTAGCCAGATTGGCAGCCACTGGTACAACTGGAAAAACAAGAAAAAAGAAAACCAAGGACAAAACTACAGAATGGTAATGATTATAAAGAAAAAAAAAAAACTTAAATCAATCAAAATGAAAAGTCAGAATAAATCCATATACCCATGTATGGAATATTCTGTACTACTAAAAAGGATGAACTTGGTCTATATGTATTAACATTGAAAGAACTTCATATGGATTTATGAAAGCCAATTAAAAATGATCTATCTGTACACCATGATACTATTTATATAAAAAGCATGTATACAATAATGTCAATGCTGTAAAAAAATACTCCATATACATGCATAAAATACAAAATAAAAGTATAGACAATGGTCTGTAACAGTGACGTCCTCTAAGGAGGGAGATAGAAAACTAAGTTGGCAGTGGTGTCATTCAATATATATTTAGTGTTTTCTTTAATGTTTCTTTCTTTTTGCAAATGATTCTATAATTCCATGTTTTATATATAATTAAAATGTTAAAAATGGAAAATTCAGTACTTTCCCTTTATGACAGTAATAAAATTATATTATTCTTAAAAACCTATAAAACACAGAAAAAGGATCTTTCAGTCTCACAATTCGACTCAACCATTAGCATTTTGGTATAATTCCCATCATAATTTAGTTCAAATCATGTTATACATATAGTTTTTAATTTGAAAAATTTTAATTCATTATGGGACTCTTTCAGTCTTTACATGGCTCATTTTAATGGGTATAATATTCCACTAAGCACAGATACTTTCATAGTGCCTTACTTTCTTTATAATTTTTGGTACAGTGAAGAATGTGATCAGCATATCAGTACCTTTTCTCCCTATATATCTTACAGATTTACCCCGAGGAGGACTAAAAGAATCAAAATGTTTGAACATTGTTCATGACTCTTTATATATATATAAAATATATATAAATATGTGTATATATATTTATATACATATATAAATATGTGGCAGACCCTTCTGCATGGCGTGGGCCCAGCTCCCACTCAGAGATGCACAGGACCCATGCCCACAGATACATTCTCTAGTGGGTAATCAGATTTCCATATACCTAGGCTGTTTTTAAGCTTGCTCTTTGCTAAAACTCCTTCACCCTGCAAGTGCTAAACCTTGGGACCAGTGTAACCGGCTGCCTATTCATTTGCTAATATCCTTTTTCTATGATGTAATGAGGGGCATTGGCTCCTTTGTTATAACCAGGATAGGGAGGAAGAACCATCTTGTAATGTGAGGCGATATTAGAATAAAGGCCTGTCATGGCGAGGTCTGCGGCTTTTGCTCCTCTTGAGGGACAAGCCATGCTATTGTCCTTATTCCTCCACCAGACTTGGTAGTCTGTGTGTATGTTTTCTTTCATCCATAATGAAGCAGACCCTGCTAGCCAGTGTCCGCATCATAAATATTTGCATATATATGGGTGTATGTATGAATTCATGTTATATATGAATTCATATTGTGGGGAGTGTTGCAACATCTTGGTTAGGAAGGGCTGAAATGAATTGCCCTGAGGGGTCATTGACACTGGACAACCCAGAGAGTAAGAAATAACACACTCACACATTCCGTTGTCACCAAAGAGCTCATGAGGAGGTGCCCCCCAAGTCACTTGCCAAGATGACTCAAGGGAGGAACCGAATTCTGCAGCCACACATCCAGGTATGATTAGTGATCAGTGAGGAGGTGGTGGTTAAAACAAAAAACACCTCCATTTTCCTTCAATTTGCTATCATAACAACAAATTAAATTACCTAATTCCTAAATAATGACTGTATGTCACCCCAAAGTGGGAATTATCCTAGAGAGACTGGAAGAAGGGTGTGCACAGTTAACCTGAAAACTCAACCCACCTCTGTTGTGAAAATTATCTTATTGATTCAGGTGGTTCACTGTAGCAGGGCAACAGTTGCCATGCTAAGGCAAATATGGCTTGTTGAAACTGATTCCCTAGTTAAATTACTTAATAGATTCAGAGGCAGAGGTGATTTCTTGTAAAAGGCCAACATGTACTTACCATTTGTGTAAGGGTTGACAGTCTTTTTATTTGTCATTACACGTGCTGTGGCATTATTTACCTATGTACACAGAAAACTCAAATGAGCACATTTTCTGGGGTCAGCCCACAGTTCAATTAGTTGCATGCATTATGACTGTGATTACTTATTAAAAAAAACTAAAATGCATTTTAATTTATAAAAGGCAGTAGGTGCACAACAGAATCATACATTTTTATAATTACATTTACTTCATAACCATTTTAACTTACAAATCATTTCAATAAAGCAATGTCATATCATTTAAAAGTTTAATAAGGAGACAGTAAAAGCAAATTAAAAGAAACTGCATAATTGAAGATTTAAAAGCATGCGTGTACTCCATGGTAACACAGAAACAATATTTTTTAAACATAAAATAAAGTTCATATGAAGGAACATGCAGTGGAGTAGAAGAAGGGAGAGACAAGGTACAAGGGAACATAAATGTCAAAAAAAGGGACAAACAAGTTTTAGCCGTGTGCAACACTTCAGGGGGGGAGAACCATTGAGAAAGCAACATCTAGCATTCAACACTTGGAACAAGAGCCTTTTACATCGCAAGAATTAACAAAATCATTCAAGCTTTAAAGTCACAGCTAACAAAAGGATAAAAGAGAGGGTGCATTGTTTAACACAATATGGAGTTAACGATCTGAGTAAGATGTTCACGTCTCAATCCAGTCAGTGCCTCCCAGGCTAGCTTAGAACGTACACTCAATTACAGGCGTACCAATATCCAAAAAAATAGAGCATCAAGAAAACTTAATACAACAAGTCAAAAAATTCACGTGGTATATATATGTATATAGATATATCAGCACTAATACGTGTAACGGCAGATGGACTTCACCACTTACCATTCACCGCCATCGCCAGCATGGGTTTGTATACAGTTACCATGGTTACTGAGAGTTTGGTGAGGGGCCTAAGCGTTATCGTCGAGGGGGAAAATGAAAGGCAAAATATGCAACATCTTACTCCAAAGACTAAAGCATTCATAACTGGTATTTTTTTTTAAGTTTTAACAAATATGACCCTGTGGCCAAGTTGAGGGAGATCCAGTGGTAGAAGGAGGAGACTCTGAGTACTGGGATTTTAGAGTTTATTTTATTAGTGAAAATCGGCCAGATATTGCACAGGAAATCCTGTTTGCTTATTCACTTTATTATCAAAAGAGTAGAGAGGTTCAAACTGGCTTCTTAAAAAAAAATGAAAGGTTTAAGGACAAAACCTCTCATTTTAAAAAAAAAAAAAACAATTGTTCTTTTGAATGCTATTTCTTTCACAATTTGGCTTAATTTGCACACCACTGTGGATCCCTCGCCAACCCTGCAGTGGAAAGGAAAAGAAATGAAAAAAAAAAAAAAAACTGCTGTGTATTTTGTTTTGTTTTATAACACTCTCTCCACTGTTTGGAACCTACTGCACCCATTGACTCTTAAACATGGAAAATAAAAAAATAAAATAAAACCAAAAAACTTTCAGATTAACCTTTTTTTGTCTCACATTTGCCATCCACCTTTCAGCAGTAATAAGAGTAACATAATAAAATAAAACAAACAAAAAAGTAAGGCCAGTTTTCCTTTTTATATATAAATATATATATATATATAAACAATGAGAAGGGAACAGGGTCACATACAAGACACAATGATGCATCTGAAACAACGAATGAGCGTGAAGCAGACATTTATCAAAAAGATGTAAAGGAAAATATTTTGAACATGCACCTCGATTTTACGGCCCTCTACCACGGTGCCGTGTAATTTCTCCCTCGCCCTGTCCGCATCGGCACTATTTTCGAAAGTTACGAAACCAAATCCCTGCATGCAGGAGGGAGAAGGGAAAACAACATGCAGATTATTATTTCAGTCAACGACCACTGTGTAATGTTCTCTCGCTTTAATTTCTATGTCTTGTCCTGGCTTCCGTTCTGTAACATGCAAATTAGAGAAATTATAAGAGTACTAAGATGTGCAATCAGTAAGCAACAAATGTGAACAAGATAATTTTTTTTCTGTCACCAGTTAGCTATAACCCCTGAAGAATTCAAAGAATGATACCCAAAATACCTTTCTAAACGTCACTACAGAAGAAAATAAATCTAACGGAAAGAAAATGAGATCAAAATAAATTTACAGTGTCTTCACAGAGAATAAAATGAAATAATGAGGAAAAAAAGGGAACCACTTTCTTGACATGCAAATTAAGAGTAAAATAAAATAAAATGTGTGCACGAAATTCAACAATGAATGCCAAAATTTTCTAACATTGCCTACAGAGTCATGCCGTGTGGTTTTAAGAACATCTCTTCTTCATGCAGTTTTAGGGTTATTCAAATTGATCAATTCTACAGCCTTTACTTCTCAAAAATAAAACTTAGAAGCCTAAAAAAGGAAAGACCTTTTTTTATAATAAATCTTAACCTCTTGGATCTAATAAACAAAATAATCACATGAAATGAATATAAATAAACATCAGTTGATCAATAATGCGAACAGTTCAAGTACCTTTTTTTGTATTAATACTTCCTCCCTCCCCCACCAAAAATAACACACATGCTTCTAAGTTTGTCATCTTTCCAAACTACTGTATTAACCAAAAAGGGAAATGAGTAAATATAGTATAATGTTCTAACACATTAAGCTGGTATTCAATTGTCAATTCAACATGTAGAAAATAAAGAAGCTTTGTTAATAGATTTTTATTCACAATAACATTCTGGGCACTTCCTCTGCCACTGACAGATGACACATAGACCCTTGACTTCATCACTGGCATATTTTGTGTTAATATTTCAGCCTCATAAACAACCCCACTAAACATCACATTGTCAAAAATCCATCTTTTTTTCTTCACTGACACTGTTCCTAAGAAGAGTACAGAAAATACAACACATTATTTTTAAAACCCCTAAAAATATGTGTGCATCTTGTTCAGAAATATACACCAACCTTTTGAAACAATTCCAGTGTAAATTTGCCCAGCTTGTTCTGGTTTCCATGGGGGAAGCTGGGTGAAAGAATGCCATGTGTGGGGACACCTGAACTTTAGGTAAAGGTAAATGCTTGCTTTAAGCTTTGTTGGGGGCAGGAAGGTATTCCATTTCACTAATATAATAGACAGTAATTACAAGTAACAGGTCGTCATAACCAACTAGTGTTAACTCCCCATCACTCACTGGGTCTCTAAAGTGTTCTGCGAAGCCCAGGGTGTTTGAGAAGCGTGCCCAATGGTCTGCCTAACAGAGGACCTTCCAGGACTAACATGGACTCCTCTACGCAAGACAGACACCAGCTTTGAATGGATTCGAGCTAGAGTACATGACTCCCTGACAGGATACCATAGTGAAGAAATAAAATAAATTTATTTAATTTGGGAGGTTGGACTGAATTACCTTTCATAATATTTTCCATGGTGAGGATCTGTGATTAGGATATACCTGAAATATTTGATTAATATAAGATTATATGCTCCATAACAGAAGGGCCCCGGTTAGGTGGTATACCAATATTCAGTACTCAAATATGTTCACTTGCTAACAGAATAGTTTTGAAATTGCAGATTTTCAATGAGCAAATGACATAATTTGGGGAGTTTTGCTCTCTTTGATGCCCCTGCCTCTTGGCTAGTGGGTCCCAAACTTAGTTGCACATCAGAAGAAACTGGGAGCATATTTAACACTTAGATGCCAAGCCCTGCCACATATCTACCAGCTCAGAATCCCCAAGGGGAACCCAGAAATCTGTTGAAAAAGCTACTGTATTGTTCAGCCATTGGATTCCCACAGCCTCTCACATCACTAAGCACCATCAATAGAAGACTTTGGTTCTTTGTATGAAGTAGAATATTGTATTGCCGATTTCTACAGAGCAACCTGTAGACTGGGGTGCATTTTTGGTGTATCTATCAGACAGGGTTATTTGGATCTTATATGTAGGAATACAGCCAAAATCACATAGCGATGTTCTCTTCCTCACCTATAACCCAAATTCCCTAGCATCTGTAGCCATGCAGCCATACATTTAGTAATAAATAAAGGAAACCAGGACTCTGGCTGCATCAGGGACAATTCTCTCAGTCGGCAAGGAAGGAAAACTTCATGATCCAAGTCTCATGGATGAAGGACTTGATGGCATGATTGGTACCTGTGGACACCAGCAGTCATTATCACCACAGGCAGGAAGGACATGGCCAGGTGAAACTGAACATTCAACCCACCTGCCTAGAGCATCATCCCCCCAAACTGAGTTATAATGAATCTAGTCTGAACCCAAGGCAAACCATCCTCACCTAAAATCTGGATCATGAATGCCAGGAAGAGATAAAGGTGGAGATGGAAATATATTTTGAATCCCAAAGAAGGTTCATAAACTACAAAGAAAGATTCCACAGCATTCTCAAGTCCTTGCTTTGTTTTGACGTAATAGCGGTACACTGATTATTTTCATTATTGTTGTTACTCTCATTATTTTCTGCTAAACTTCTCTCTCTCTCTCTCTCTCTCTCTCTCTCTCTCTCTCTCTCTCTCTCTTTGAGCTGTTCAATACTTCTATTTTCAGACTACTAAGATGATGAGTTGAGATTGGGCAAAGTTGGGTTCAAGAACAGCTTGCTCCAGAAACAGTCCTCCAAATATCCAAGGGACTTTCCTACTTGCTCCATTAGAACATCGTATGTCCAACCCAGATAAGAAGCGATAAGGCCTCCTGAGTCAGATGACTTCTAGAATTCTCACCTAGGGAACTACACTATAAACAGAGAGACCATCCCCTGGCCATTTTCAGGTACCCTCTCCATCAAGCACAGGTACCAGGCAATGCTGAAAGCTGGTGCTGAGCTTGTTTCTTTTGACCTGCCTCAGGGTCCGAATTCTATCTCAAGGAAACAGCATCTTGCAGTTCTTAAAAATACTCTGAATATTTTTATCTCAGTCTTAAAAAGGGGAACAAAAGAAGCACATTCTGGACATGGCCTGAAACTGAGTGCAATGCTGATGAGTAACCCCTTAGAGATCAAGAGTGCATGGGGCTGCATGGAGAAGGCACAATGCTGCAGGAGAAGGGGATTGGTGGCATGTGCCACCCGATCATGGAAAGGCCCAATCAATAGGCTAGATAATGGGGACCCTCAGATAGACCGCCAGACCAGTGCAACTTTATTATTTTTAAAACTTTCTGTGAATCCTGAATTCTGACCTTCCTGTACCCTAGTTATTTTTCTACTTTGGTCTTGTATCATATGTTTAAGTTGATAACTTTCTTTTTTTTTTTTTTTTTGCATTATTGAACACATTTTATATGGAAGGCTGTGAAGCACCCAGGATGGATGGGTACACTGATTTTTCATCTTATATGAAAATCCAATCCTTCCAGTTTCTGGTGCAGAGGACTGCTATATGTAACAAGGGTAGCCACTGATAAGAGTCTGAAGGTTCATTTTCCTATGGAATTAAGAGCTTCACATCTTGCTTCCTCTCAATGACCTTTGTACAGGCATCTCCTTCTCCTTGGAAGGTCACCTCCCCTCCTTCCCTTCCCTGGGAAATTCTTACCCATCCTTTCCCCTTATGCTTACAATGCCCCATCTTCACAGAAGGCTTACCATCTTCTAGCAACATTGGTCTGCCTGCTTGGAGTCTTGGCAGTCTCTCATTCGTCACAGATCATAGCACACTGTACTGCAGTGGTTTGTCTTCCTGCTACTCAGGAAAATCTGTGAGGATGACGACTCTCCTGTCTCGCTCACAGTTGATTCGCTGTCTGATACTGGGAACATAACCCATGCTTATGGGTATCTATTGAATCAAAGGCCAGACTGTATATTTCCTAGGTATATTCAAAGTAGCTATACTTGGCTATATCCCCAAACAAAACATTTCAGAACTAAACAAAATATCTTTAAATCTCCTAAAAGGAAAAATGAATTAAGGACCTCTCATCCCTAAGTGCTAACTAATTTCCATTTTCAGAGTCTGGCATATCTTTGTAAAATGTGGTTTCCTCATATAATTATCCATACATGAGTTCATTATTTATGTTACACATTCCTAGGATAATATAGATACTGCTTGTGTAGGTATAGGTGTATATGTATACACACACCCCCAAACACCCACAGGACACACAGCCATACCCACTTAGCACCAAGTGACCTGTTTTGGGGACTGTCCATAAACAGAACAGCCAGCAGCTGAGCTCCTAGCTCTTAAGGGCCCACCCACTTGCTGGCTGCATCTCCAGCACCAAATGATGAAAATGAGGTCATAACAGCAGTTCAGGTTTTTCAGCCATTAAAATGGAAATGGTCCTTTAAATAGGCCCTTTCCCGTAAAGGATAATGTCAAGTATGAAAAATATCCCTGGGTGAGCTGCTGCCCCCATTTAGCAGATCCCAAATGGATGGTCTCTATGACACTGGCACCTAAACAGTCAGCCCCAACACCTGCAAGACCAGACGGGTTCTTTGAGAGGCAGCATACCCACAGAGAAAGAGGCTATTTTTTATGTTTCCAATTTTTTTTAAGCGACTTCACAAAGTCAGTCTCTGGATGAGGCAAACTCAAGTGGTCTTATTCCTAAAGCCCCAGAGACAGGCTAATCATGGATATGACGGAAGAAGTCTTAAAAATAGCACTGCCATTGTACTTTCAAAATAGCAAATGAAATTCTCCTAATGTTCCAAAACAGCTCTCAAAAGGAGTCAAATAGCTTTCTCCAATAGGCAAAAGTTACAAAACAAAATATAAATTAAATAGAAATTAAAAAAAAAAACTTTAAAAGCAGGGAAGCTACAGATTTAGATTAGAAGAAGGTTGGCCAACATTTCAGGTCCTCATCTACAACTTTGCTCAGAATACATCAGGCCTGAGTGAAAGTAGTAGACTGGGTACATTTTTTTCTTCATGCACCTGGCTTCGCAAGTATAGAAATAGTCCCTGTAATAGTTTTCATACAAGAAGCAGAAAGAGAGTTAACTTCTTTCTTCCATAACCCAGAGGTCAAACTACTAAAACATTACAAGAATGACTATAAAATATCTGAAATTATAGAGTAACAGTGGTCCTTAAACTAGAACATTATAGAGACTACAATGGATTATTTTTTTAACTCATCTGGCACATCATACCATCATTTTGGCTGTGGAGAAGACGATACTGGAATTTTCTTCCTTCACTTCGATCAGTATTATCCTATTTGGTTAATAGGGAGGGGTAAAGACTATCCAAGGAATAATAAATTCAAATGTTTGCTATATGGGGAAGATGTGGTAACTATACCCAAGAAGCTTGCCACCTTAGATAAAACTAGTTCTTCCAAGTAACCCTCCTGGATACTGACTTGTCCCAAGTCATCTGTGTAAGGAGAGCTATGAGGCTAAAATCAGTATCTCTCTGTAACAGGTGAGCACTTTCTCTTAATATCCACTTTCCCACTTTGAGAAGGGAGCTTAAACTTCCTGATGACCTGAGGAATGGTACTTGGAAACAAGGCACAGTTATTGAAAGTGTTCTCTATGTGGTTGCTGAGGTCAATATGAGTTTTTTACAGCATCATCCCTTCTTATATCACCCAGTACCCACTGCTATGGCTGTTTTCCTCAAGCAGATTCTCATGGGGTTCTTGAGTTTTCTGTGGTTGCAGGTGGAAAGCGGACATTTCAGCAAGCACAGAACACCAGAGGGCAAAGGGGCATTATGCATTCAGATGAAGCATTGGCTTTGCCTATAACAAGACATGGTGTTTATAACTTTAATAATTGGCCTAGAAGCTTTGCTAAACCACAGATGGCTGGGCCCCAATCTTGGAGTTTTTGAGCCAGTAGATGTGGTTTGGACCCGGAGAAATTGCATTTCTAGTAAGTCCCTAAGTGATGCTGATGCTGCTGGTCTGGGGCCCTCACTTAGACAATCACTGATACAGAGGATATTTTGGGATGGTTTGGCCTTTATTTTTTCTCCCAGCACATTTCCATTTTGAAAGTGCTGTAGCCTCTCTATATGACCATCAGTTTTTACTAATACTGTGTGCTCTAGGAAAATCAACTTAAAAACTGGTTTTCTAGGGAAAAACAAAATCAAAGCAGTGACAAACTGCAAAATGTGAACTGGTAAACACACTAATGAATAAAACTATATTCAAAGGGTTGGTGTATATAAAATTTTCTCCCCTGCAACCCAGGAAAATAACTGCACTTTATTAATACAGAATAATCACATATTTACCTGCTCATGAGACTATCAACTCACTTTATAATATAAAGAACATAATTATCACTGAAAAACAAAAATGCAGCAACAACATTATTTTTTTAAGCATGGGTAATTTTCCTCTGGAAACTTGAAATATATATATATAGATAGATAGATATAAAACAGCAATTCTAAATTACCCCCTTATATATTTTAAACTGAGCCCAATATATTTCCCACCACTTTGGAAACTGGAATTGGTCTCTAAAGATTCCCCCTTAAGTATATTTTTACAATGTGCTGATTAAGACAGTGCAGTTGTTTCCCATTACTTATAATGAGCATTTTAAAATAAGTTACACAATTCTAAAGTGAATTAAGTTGCTTACCTTTGAGCCTCGCTCATTAAAAATAATTTCAACATCTAAGATTTTACCAAATTGCTGCAAAGAAATAGAAATATTTTATAAGCAAGAAGAGTGATGAAGTAAATCATTTTATGCACACTGGTAATGGTACCCCATGTCAGAGTCTTTTAACAGACAAGGATATACATTTCATTTTGTTCTATCATTAAACAATGTACTTGAACCAAGAGAAAATACAATCACACATATTATTTCCATATTATGGCATGCCCCACCAGGTGAGATATCACAGCAGGGGCCTGGTACAAAACAGGTAATCAAGAGGTTAATTCTGTCTGCCTTCCTTCATGTGTGCAGGATTGCTTTCCCAGGCACTGAGCAGCAAAGATTCAAAATATCTAATGTATATGCCGACTCTCCTTGGCCACTCCACTAATCACTGGAAAAAAACCCTTGAGGAAGTGGGATTTTTGTAGTAAAATGTCCAAATAGAATATGATGTCAAGGATTTTAACTCCCAGCCCCCATCAAAGCTTTCAGCAGCCGGGTTGTGTAAAACAAGTACAAACAGATGAAAGCAAGACCCACTCTACGGGCACCCATCGAATGGAGACACCAGCACAGTTGTGATTAGTCCTCGGGCTGAAATGTACATCTCTCCAGATGATTCTCCGTGTTGTTAAACAAACAAACAGATTTCAGACAATTAGCATGAATGCAGTCCATAAAAAGCAAAAGTAATTCCACATATTCAAGTCTAGGAACATAATTTCAGATGACAAATAAATTGAACAGTCATATGTCATACAGTTGCCTAATTAAATTTAAATTTCAAGTTTTTCAGAATAATCATACCCTGAAAATAACAATATTGGGGATATACTTATATTTAAGAAAACACTTGCTATTTAAAATTCAAATTCAACTATTGTGTCTTTTTTTTTCTTTTTTCTTTTGCTAAATCTGGTAGAATGTGTGAGAAAGGATATCAAGCAATTCTTGATTCACACTTAAAAAAGAAAAAGGGAACATGGACCCTGAAACCAGAATAATTTGATAATCCAGTATCTTCCTTAACCTTGAAATCCTGTCAGTTTTCTTCAAACACATGAAGCTGAGTGGGCTGGGAGAGAGTGAATTAAAAGTAGGCAACATGGCCCAGGAAAAAATAAGACGGGAATTTTTCCTTGATGCAAAATGAGAGCAAATATTCCTGTTAGTGATTAGAAAATAAATAGGACGACATAAAAAAATATGTGTCCATCCCTTTTTTTCTTTGTTTTGAGCTTTCCTATTGTTTCATTTGCTTCTGCAGCATCGATTGTTATTGCATCCTTTATTACCCTAGGAGATTCTGTACTCCATCTCTTGCCTGGTTGGAAAGCATGAAGCCTCCTCTATGAAGCAGAGGACAGAGTGGTTCAGAGGGAGGGATAAGGCAGAAAAGAAATAACGTGAACACAGATTATTGAGGGCAACATCCTGACCAATAAGCATGAGTCATAGAATGCTGCTATGCCTTGAGAGTGAGTATCAACAGAGTCCCACTAAGATTTTTTTTTTAAATTATTTGGCACATATAGAGGCTATCCTCTGAAACATACAAATTAATTTACCTTACTTAGAAAGACAGAAAAACATATGCACACTTTAGTTGAAAATAATAGCTCAAAACTTTGAAATGAAAGTTCTTACTACAAGAAAAAGAAACCCAAAGCTTACGTCATCCTGTGCCACTGAAATGTGCCCATTGCTCAGAATATGTACCCACCAAGAAGATCACAGACTTGAATTTTTCTTGTTGAACAGAAGTGCTTCTTTATTTCCCAAAGAAGGAGAAGGACAGAAAGAAATCAAGAAGAAAGGTTCAACTAAGAGAGGAGATGAAAGGATGCTAGCATGTACAGGCACACCTCAGAGATATTACTTCCACGCCAGTGCAACAAGGCAAATATCACAATAACACAAGTTACACAGATTTGGGGGTTGTCCTAGTGCATATAAAAGTTATGTTTATACTATACTGTAGTCTATTAAGTGTGCAATAAATAGCATTATGTCTAAGAAATGTACGTGGCCTACTTAAAAAAATACTGTATTGGCTAAAAAAATTCTAACCGTCATCTGAGCCTTCTGTGAATCATAAACTTTTTTGCTGGTGGAGGGTCTTAACTTCAGCTTGTAAAAATGTCCTGTCTGCAAAGTACAATGCAGCAAGGTGCAATAAAACAAAGTCAGCCCATATAATGGAAATACCAAGAAACGTGCAGCTAACTCACCCTGCAATTTCTGGACACTCAAATAGTCTTTTGGTCAATAGAATATTCTTCTACAGAGCATTCTCAGTGCCCTAGATTTGAGCAGAGAAAATCATTAAAAATAGAAAAAGAAAACTTTCAGATTTGGGGAATGAAGGGTTTGCCATTGAAAGTTGAACTAAATTTCATAGTAAAAATTCCTCCAGCTTTGTGGACTCCTCAGAAGTAGTAATTTTGATATCACCTTAGAAAAGTCAGTTCACACAGATGCTATCATATGTATTTCAGGCCTAAGAGCCTGAAAGCACACACATTTACGGATAGAGACACTTGAAAAGGAATTCTTCCAAAACCATGAAGCACATGCCCTCTACTGAACATTCTCTAAGCAGTCAACACAAAAACACTTCTTTTAAAATAAAATCTGGTTGAGAAAGAACCAATCAAAAAGTAATCTTAGCATGTGTCTTTTACTAAATGAAATGATGACACCATATGCCCCGAGATGGTCTCAAATGTTTGCCTCTTTTGGCAGCTGCCTTGGGCTGATGATTCTCAAAGCCAAGGAAACGAGCCTTAAGAAGAATGCTGATGTCAGCCCCATTTCTGAGTCAGTTGTGTACTATATTTATAGTATCAACAGTTTAATTGGGAAGTTTGGTTCTAATGATGTAAACACAGCTGGCACATTTTCAGTTTAAATAGACACGACTCATTTGTAGACATAACTAGCATTTGTTTGCTCAACACCAATGTTCAGTAGTGTTCAACAACGTCTCAGAATCCACTCAAGGTGTCTCAATGGCTGTGTCAAGAACAAAATCCAGGAGCTTACAGGCATGTACATGGGCAAATATGTACCAGGCCTGTGTGGACATTCTCACATCAAACATTTCCCTGTAAAACTGTGCAAGATGTTCAATGGATATAGCATGAAACATGAAAGTAAAGATTAGTGCAAAGAGGCTAAGAAAATGCATCACCTCAGTATTCTTGGGGTTGACTTCATATTTAGAATGCAGGCATAGGAGGCACCATGCGGTGGCTTCACAACTTACAACATCACAGTAGATAGAACTCTAGCATTAACATTGAAGGTGCAGACATCTCTATTACTCTATTTTATTACTGAGAAGGTGATCACAAAAGCTTCTTTTGCATCTTTTGAAAGTTATGTGATCTGTTTGGTTTTTTTTTTGGTGACCATAAAAAGAGATTTCAGTAGATCATATTTATGCCCAATGAGTATGTATTTTCATTAAAAAAAGCAAGGCTGTGACCTCAAGGATATTATGCAAATTTGAAACCTGAACTCACTGAGCAGTTGTTTCTGAAACAATTCTATATAACATATGGAATGTGTTATATGAGTGGTCTGGATATATTATAATCAATTCTCTCTTCCCAAACCCAGAAATACTTAGATTTTGAAAATTAGGGTAAACTAAGCTTTGCATTCAGGAGCAATATATTATAATTAATCTGGTGAAAATCCATATATTCCTTTAATAGGATCATCAAGAATTCAATGTAAAGGAAGTACAGGATCATGAATGATCTCCAAAATGAAGATAGAGCTCAAGAAGAAAGTAGCCAGACTAGAACCAATGATTCCTTCTAGTGAAACATCCAGGACCAATCCCATGATCACATACTAAATCCATTCACTCACATCCCAGCTGGTGCTTTACAAAGACTACCACTTTGGATTTTGCGGCCACATAACTGCTTGACCAAGAAATGCTCCATCTTAAAAGAGATAAAAAAGCAAATCTATAATGAACTAGAAGAGTTAATGACAAACACTGAAAGAAGTATCTCCAAAAAAGGAGAAAGCAAACAATATGAAGTGCCTGTGGAAGAAAAGATAAGCAGAATGGCAATGAAGAGGCACTGAAGCCACAAATTAAAAATAAAACGTGGGGTACTTGTGGTAACCATTAGGCCCACAGAGGTTGCCAACTTCATGACTGGATTATTAATGGTTACAGAAGTTGTTATGAACACTGCTGGGTTTTAGGCAGTTGGAGAAAGGAAGCTGCTTTTTTGTCTCGTTGTGCGTTGAGTTTGAAATCCCGCTGGCCATATTTAAGAAAAGAGACAAAGGGGAAAAGCACAGATTTTTCTGAGGCTTTTTCTCCATCTTCACGTCTGCAAAGTGAAGGGACAAAGGCAAAATATACCACCAAAAAGGAGAGAAGATAGCTCATGTCAAAATGACTTGGAAAATACCAAATGGGAATTAAAATGTAATTTATTCAAGTAAGTACGACCTGAAAGAGGAAACCATGCTAAATTCTCTCAACTGAGGTGTGGGAAGCCAATCAGAAGGTTTACAGATGCCTTTCAATGTGATTCACGCCACTAAATGTATCATATAACCAGAATGGGTTTGCCACCACCGATGTTTGGCCAGGGAGAATTGATTTTTTTTCTTTAGTGTTAAAATTCCATTTCTCCAGAATGATGGTTGTAAGCCAAGGATGCCTCAAAGTTATTGCAGAGTCCAGGAATCCATATGTGCCCAATAATTTTTATGGATAAAACCCATAAAAATAGTCTTGCATACTTCTCTAAATGGATGCAGATGCTGTTTGAGATAAAACTAATTTTAATATTACTAAATATATGTTGTATTTTCCTTATTCATAAATATTAAGTGTATTTATCATTTTGTCAAACTGATATCTAGTCAGTTGCTTGACAATTTTGACTTTTACAAAAAGTGGTTGTGAAAACAGTAGATTTTGATCAAGGTTTGACAACTGCTAGTATGATCAATCTTTTGGCAAGATTTTGCTCTGTGGCACCTGCCCTACCCCTGTAAGAGCGGAGAGGCTTACATGTTCATGCACTCATGAGCTGATCTTTGGGAGTTCTGGCTGTGAATATTTTGAATGCCTCTCCAACTTAGCAGTGTTGCTCTCGTATAACTTTCAAGATAACCCAGAAGACCTGGGAGTAAAGAGCACCCTCAGGGGTGGGAATTAGGGTGTGCTGCACAGAGTGACACAATAAAAGAGCACCAGATGGTCATCAAAAGGACCAAATTCAAAGCCAACATCCCAGTAACACTTGATGAGTAAAGACGGACTGAAGAGCAAGACATCTTCCTAACCTGATGTGGCAAAAGGAATCTAATTCCTCTGGCTTCCTCTTACTCAAACATGGTCTCACTGCTTTACACACGCTTAACCTCCACTTTAACTTTGACTGCTCTGCACTTTTCAAAGCCATCTTTGACCTGAAAGTGCCCGAGGGTATCACTGCTCTGCAAGAGTTAGAGGGCTCAACTCAAGGTTATTAATTACCAAATGAGAGAGATGAAAGTGCAGAAGCTGACCTTTTCCTCTGAAATGTCAGGATTCAAGACTGGGTATCTTAAATATGAGGACGCTTGCTCTGCTTTTGTGTCAGATGTGTACTTGATAAACATCACGCATGTTAAAGAAATAAAAGGTGCAAGCTAACCCCCCCAGTTGCAGAACCATGAGCCAGAGCTTCCTTTTCTATATGGAGAATGAAATCTACTTTGCCCAGAACTAGGCATTAAAGTTGGGCTTTTTCTAATTCCTCTTGTCTTCTTTGCATCCATCCAAAAACTCTTAGAAGAATCTCCAGACAGCCAACCTAAGTCAAATGTTAAGAATGTAGTTCTGTTCATCGAATCCACAGATATTCCCCACCAATGCTGGGGTGGAATGGGTAAATAGATTGACTACATTTATAAACATGGATAATGTCCAAGCCCATCATAGCTATGCCCTTGGTAAAACTGAGCCCTAAGAAATGGCAAGCTCATCCCTTCCCAAAGTAGTGCAGATATTGCCCAAGTCATGATGTCCCATGAGGAAACGACCCTACCATTTATTTTTTCCAGATTAATGGTAACTTCTGGTTGCTTCTACATTTCACTATGGTGCCCGGACAAGGTTGTTATTTGTCACATATAACATCACAGTAAGAAGTCCTCATCACTGATTCCAGGAGAATACATACTGCAGGATGTAAGTCACACTTAGAAATCTCTAGCTTTTGTTTTGTTTTGTTTTTTAATAAGGCTTTAGGCAGAATTAATTATTCTCCACAGCTGCACCTGACATCTCAGTGCCTGGGAAAGAGGAAGATATGCAGGGATATGTCATGATAATTTGGCAACTGCAATAGAGAGAAGAACCAAGATGAGGCATAATGTTTATTTTAGCCCTGGCATGGGATCCCTGCCCCTCAACTTGGGATCATCAGTGGTCTTGTTTCAACAGTGTGTTATCTGGGAGTTAATTTTCCATTTGATATTTAAGTTACTAATAAGCTGGACACCACTGACAAAATGGAAACACGGTGGACATATGCAGATATTCATACTATAATCATAAAGAGATCCTAACCACCATATATTCGCAAAGTAGGATCTAAAATCCCCCCTTTTTCCTTTGTAAAAATCTCACCCTCAAATTATAAATGTCAAGAACTTACATAGAGGGAAGCATTCTGGGGAGCCCAGAGCAGGCACTGCAGAGGAGAAAGGCAGTACTTACGCCAAACATTTGTCGGAGGTCCGGATCTCGGAACCGGAAGGGGATGTTGGAGACATGCAGCCGCTTGGGCTGGGACTTGTTTTCTGTGTTTTCAGAAGGTTGTGTCTGGGGCTGGCCATCCGTGGGCGCTGCGTCATCTGTCTGCTAAAAAATTGGGAGCAAAACATAGAGGCTCTGAGTGGACCCAAATTCTCTTTTTCAAAAGGCTTTGGCATCCCCTGTATGGTAGGAAAATGCCAGAACAAAGGAATAAGGGCAGGAAGGAACTGCTGAGTCATTTTCATTCATTCAACCAACGTTTGTTGCACTCTGCCCATCATAGATCTGGGATTTAGCAGTGAGCAAAGCAAATATCCTTGTCCTCATGAAGCATAATTCTCACAGGGGAGACAGCCAATGAACTCATTAATAAATAAATATGGAGCTGTCAAAGGAAGATAAGCATTGAGGAGAAAGTAAAGCAAAGTAAGGTGCTAGCTGGTGCTGGGGGATGGGATGGGGCAATCAGAGGAAAACATCATCAACAAGGGGATGATACTGATAAAGCTGGGGGACATATCCCTTAATTAAGGCTGTTCAAATCTTAAGATACGCCTGCATGATTGTTGAGACTGTGCAGATAAAATATTAGTCAATATACTAAAACATTTGAAAAGGCTGGTATTCCGTAGTCCAAATAATCATCTGATTGACTTAATTTTTTTTATGGTTTTAACTTTTGTTTCTTAATTGTGTAGATCTATGCTGTCCATTACAGGTTACTCCATGTGGCTACTTAAATGTAAACAAATTAAAATTAAATAAAATGTAAAATTCAGTTCCTCATTCATACTAGCCAAATTTCAAGTGATCAGTAACAACATGTGGCTAGTGGCTTCCATATTGGACAAGCAAATACAGAACATCTCTTATCACTGCAGAACTTTCTATTACACTAAGTTGGTATAGAGAATGTTACATTATTAACATAATTCATCTGCTTCCCATTCCATCTCTCCCAAATAAGAGTCTGGATAACATGCTACTACATTGACACCCATATATAGGCAGGAACTAGGAAAAAAGTCACAATAATATTTAGTATCATTGCCACCATTCCCATACTCTCAGTCCTAGAATTTGAATATTTCAGAGGTGCTTCATTTTTAGATACTTTCCCTCCAATCAGCACATACTGCATACAGGTGCAGTAGATGCCATCCACATCAGGTACTTGCTTCTCTGAAATGGAGATGAAAATCCTGTGTGGAAGCCCATCAAATTCATGAGCAAAGAATTGTCCTCACCTACTTATAATCAATTTAGAAGCATATAATTGAGAAAAAACTATCAATGCAGGCAGCCAGGTGTAAAATAATAAAGACAATTTTACAAACTGAAATACATACATGCCAAAATAACTGGAGCATAATTGACAACTTTCTCGTCAATCATTATATTAACTGGCCAATTTCATTTATTATTTCATTGTTCTCAGTCCTATATACCCTGAATTACATTTTGAAGTCAAGACCCCCAGTTGACTGGCAAACTACTTCGCAAGCTGGATTTGTATCAAAAGCCCTACTAGATGACTTCTTCTACCTCCAAGTGCAATGTTATGCTGGAAATGACAATTTGCTTATGCTTTCAGAGTGAGTAACAAGGAGGATGATGATAGTCTTCTAGTCTGGAAAATTAGCAATAATAATACCACATGCCTTATAAGGCACTGTGAAGATTGAACAAAATAACATATTTCTACTCAGCAGAGTTATTGGTGCATAGTATACAGTCAATAAATGAAATGTAATATATTTTTAGAGTGACAATTTTTTAAATGTTGAAAGAGAGGTATAAAAAGCCTCCTTTATGAACCATAAAGGAAAGGTTCTCATTGGCTTATTAAATATCTCTTTACTGAGCAATTACTCTATGCTAGCCATTGAAGCAAGTCCTCCAAATCACATATAGTTCTCATTTTATTACTAGACAATAAGTTAAAGTCGACTGTCATATACACTGTTAAGTGCTGGGAGGAGAGTGAATCACAGAGGACTGAGTAAACTTCAATCAGGGACACACAGCACAGTTGGAGGTTCCGCAAGAATTGCTAGTTCTGTATGTTGAACCTTAAGTGAGAGATGTCTAAGAGAAGAGGTGAAGGGGACTGACACTGTGATGGGGGTGGCAAAGCATATGCAAAGACTCAGAGAGGTGAAAGCATGTCTGGAGTCAGGGGAGTACATGTGGACCTTACTGTCACTGGTCATGGGGGCATGTATGAAGAAGGAGCAGGGCAGCACATTGCAGAGGGAGGTAGGGGGTTGGAATATGAATAACCCTGTGTGAAGAGCAAGAGTATAAATTTCATCCTACAAGATATGAGGAGCCACCTAAGTATTGTAGCAGGGTGACATGAACAGCTCATGAGCCATGGTAGACAAATGCCAAATGCCTGTTTAATGGCTGGCTGACTCACTGACTAAATAGGTGAATGGATGATGAGCATATGAAAAAAGTAAAGGAGTGAATGATCAACCTTGCCACCTTTAAGTGATTTTTGAAGAAAAATATTATAACATTGATACCCAAACAGAACAGGAACTGTGTTTTCTCTGCTGATATTGATATTTGGTTACATGTCCATGAGATGTAAATAACCTTGAATCACAGAACCGTCATTTTCAGAGGGATCAGGGGTCTTAGTACTCTTAAGTTTCCAGAAGCAGCAGCTCAGACAAAAACTTCCAGTCCACTCATTCCTTCCTGTTAGAAGTTGTTGTTGAAACACAAATTACAACAAGCTCCTTCTTATACCAAGAAAGAAACTTAGATTTGGATTTGTGCATAACTGCTGGATGTTTCAGCTTAATAAACCTAATTAGGAATTACAGAGATTATGATTAAACATATTAAATGATTAATAGCATTATGCTGCTCATGTGAAAATTAAAATTAATCATCTTTAGTCAAATAAGACTTTGGAGAAATCTTTGTGTTGTTTCCTTTGATAAAAACATACAACACTCAATTAATCATTTTGTAGTGTGCACATGTATACAAATGCCCATAAATTGTTATGTAGTTACACCTGTGTGTTTAAAGTAGTTTCTAAAGATCACGTAAACTTAAAAAAAAAAAATGTGTTTCAGACATTGTGGGAAAAAAAAGGATGTCAGAATGTAGAGGTTGAGAAAGAACAACACAGAAAAACACTTTTTTCATTCTGAGCATGAGTGGTTATACAGTGCGATTTAACATAAAGTGCTAGATTGTAGTGAGGACCAAATGCAATAAGAAGTGAACAAAACAGCTACTACACAGCCTCAAGCACATTTCAGGGCTAGACCTAAGGGAGTGATCCTTACTGACTCTTCTATTGAATTTATTGGGGTATGAGCTTTCTCTGCCCTTTTTTCTGAGGACTTTCAGGGAAAACATATTCAGAACATGGCTGTGCTTTACTCTCTATTAGTCTCCTAAAAAATGATCACAAACTTGGTGGCTTAATGCAATAGAAATTTATTCTCTTAAGTTGTGGGGGCCAAAAATATACAAAGAAGTTGCCTTCAAACCCATGCTTCCTCCTAGGAGGGAATCCTTCCTTGCCTCTTCCTACTTTGGAGATCTCTTGATTGCATCTCTGCAATGTCTGTCTTCATGGTCATATGGCCTCTCTCCCTCTGTGTGTCTAAGACTCAAATCTCCTTCTTCCTTTTCCTTCTTATAAGGACAGTAGTTATTAGATTTAGAGCTCCCTCTAAACCCAGAATGATCTTGTCTTGGGATCCTTAATCACATCTGTAAAGATCCTTTATCCAAATAAGGTCACATCCACAGGTTTATGAAGGTCAGGACATGTGGGCATATTTCTTTTAAGCCACCATTAAACCAGGACATGACATACTATTTTTTGAAGCCACCATTAAGCCCATGAGTCCCCTATAAACAAACCACAGGTGGATGTAGAATGAGTAGCTGATATCAAGGAGTGAATGCATTTCCTACCATGTCAGGCAGAATGAGTCTCTCAAAAGTGTTGGCTTCAAACCAGATCCAGTGGAGAGGAGAATGTTCATTCCAGCCAGAGCTGCCCCAGGCTCCCTTCTGTCACACTGGTCATTAAAGTGAGTTTTGGAACTCACTTTAATGAGTTCCAAAAATAGACAGGAGACTTGAGTCTTCCCTTGACCAGTCCAGGCTATGCATCAGCCACTGGATGCAAGGATGCTGGGATGAGAAGCTCTCCACCAGCCTCCCAAAGCCATCAATACTCTCTAAGGATGAGGACTTGTCTGTAGGTTCCCTAAGCCCAGCACTGTATGTCACATGGATGGACTAAGCCATCACAATATTCTTAAGAAACTTGTTGAATCTTATGGCAAAGACACAGCATGAAATGGTCTAAGGACAAAAATAAAATGATGTGAAAAAGCTAAGAAACTTGCTTGCAGGGCCAAACATCTAGAATGTGTATTTCTGAAAGATATGGACTACCTGGTTGTTAGGTGCCTTCTCCAAGGCTGGTAATAATTAATTGCTGAAGGAAGAGCTCTTGATTGATCCGATCTGATTTTTAAAAGTAATTTTGGCTCTAAAAGAGACCCAGCTGAGTTGGGAATGAACCTCATAACCAGGTTTGGGAGATCAGGTCTCTGCCCAGACATACGCATCAGAGAATTTGTCACTAACCCCATTATCTAAACCAGCTGCATCAGCATCTCTGCTGTCCTTGCCCACTGATTTGTTCATAGCACATACTTCTCACCTGTATGTTATAGGCTCCTGTGATTTTGTACAGTGTCTGTCTTCTCCACCAGAAAATCAACTCCAGGAGAGCAGAGACTGTGGAACTGTTCACTGTTATATCCCTACCCCCTAGAGTAGAGTTTCTCAAGGACAGAACTGTTGATATTGTGGATTGGTTAATTCCTTGATGTGGGCATGTTCTATGCACAGTAGGATTGCAGAAACATCACTGGCCTACATCCACTAGATGCCAGTGATATACTCTTGAGTTGGAATGACTAAAAATATCTTCTGAGGTGCAAATGTACCCTCATGGGGAAGGGGGGCAAAATTGCACCAATAAAATCTGCTAATCTAGAACATGTGGTAAGTTATCAAATAAGTTTCTCTAGCATAAATAAATAAGCTTGGTTTTGCTATGACTGAGCTTCATGGCTGCTAACTTCATGTCTCTGGGCCTTTGTGTGAATGTGCATTAAATAAGTTTATATCTGTCCTAGACCCTTTAAAGTGGGGTAATAGCATCAAAGGCTTTGTGAATGTTAAGTCCAATGCATAAAAAAAAAAGCATTAGCATTATCATCATTATTATTCATGGTATCAGTAACCATCAGTTTGTGTTCCTTATTTCTCAGGCCCATGGATGCAAAAGACTCTGAGAGGCAGCCTCCCTCTTATGCAAGAAGGGTTGCAGGAACCTACATGGATGGGAAGTCCATTAACCTCAAGAGGTGGGTATCTACCAGTACTCTCAGAGTTTCCCAAATAAGCTCATTAGGATGGCAAAGCCAGCTTGAACTCTCACCCAATTCAAAGGCCCTATTAGGAGGCAGGATGTGTGGCACAGAATTTTTCCTAATAAACAAACTCCCCAGATATCAGTGTAAGTTATAAATGTTAAGAAAACACCACTGGCAGTTTAATCACCAGAAGATCACTTAGTGCTTCTGCAAAGACCTCAATAAAGAACCACGGGGCTCCCTCTGCTATAATCGTTCCTAATTCAATGAATAGCTCTGAGCAACCCGAGGGCTAATCCTGGTGAAATTGGATTTTGATATCGACCAATCCAGGGATGACTGTTGGAGAGAATACACACAGTAGCGTAGAAGTCTGTGCCTTTGGAGTTCTGGCCCTTCCCCACAGTGTCCTCTCTCTCAGCCTGTGTAGACACACCTTCGAGCCATGTCATCTCCTAGGGATGACCAGGTATCCTGGAGTGGAAGCACAGGTGAGAAATTTTGTAGCTGGACATCTCTCTGAGTTACACTTCAGTCTGTCACTTATAAGCCCAGCTCCTTAAACCCGGTTTCCTCAGTGGCAAACAAGGATAAAAGATTTCCATCACGGAGCAGAGTGTGGTTCCAAGCTCCTGGTAACAATGTAGGTGACCAAGAATAGATGAGAAAAATGTGATGAAGTTGTCAACAGAAATTACAATTCAGAGAGAAATTAGAGATTTGGAAGCACAGTGATGAGTGTGTATGTCAAGGGGGGAAGATGACTAGAAATAAAACTAGAATTGTATCAAATTACATTTGATGATAGAAAGCAAATTATGCCAGCCCAAAATACATGTCTTTGGCATACGGATTATTTTGAGCTGATTATTTTTGAGGAACAACAGACACAGAAGCTCTGAAAACAAAATAAAAGTTAGCTTTTTGGGAGGGACATTTACATTTATAGGGGAATCCCCATTTGTAAGGGCTTCTTTCTGGACCAGAAGAGAACCAGACCCTAAACCACAAGAAACTCTTATCAATGAAGAAGGCAGGACTGAAGTCTGCATAACAACCTTACCCTTTGTTAACTTTATTTTCCCAGTGACTTCCCATAAGTGCCTGCCCTTCAACATCTTTTATCTTTAGTTGATGATTGTATTTAAGGTGAAGGCTTGGACTGTTTCAAGAATTTACAGAGTTTTCCTGAGTATCTCTCATGCACAGAGGAGGTATACATATTAGTAAACTATTGCTTTTCTCTTGTTACAAGCGGAAAGGGAGGTATGCCAGCTAAGATCCTGAAAGGGTAGAGGGAATTATTTCCCTACATGATGCAAATTAAAAACACATGTAGAAAAGAAAAGAAAACACATGTAGTCACAACACAGCAGTAGATACAGTTCAAGGATGGTTGGTCAACACTTGAGAGCAGTCCTGTCCAATAAAATAAAATGGGAGCCACATGTGCAATTAAAAAGTTTCTAGAAGACGTGGTTCAAAATAATAAAAAGAAAATGTGGAATTAATTTTAAGATTATATTTTAATCAAATTTATCAAAAATATTATTTCAATATAAACAATATTTTACATCCTTTTTAATTATTTTGTACCAAGTCTTTAAAATCTTGCCTATAACTTGCACTTGTACATAACTATCTCAATATGTACATTAAATTTTTTTCATTGGAAATACCTGACCTGTATTTAGGGTTTTTGGTTTTTTTTTTGAGACTTTACCTTTTTTTTTTTTTAATAGAGATTGGAAGGGAGGAAGACAGAGGGGGAGAGAGGGAGAGAAACATCTATTGGTTGCCTCTGGTACTTGCCCTGACAAAGGACAGAGCCCACACCCAGGCATGTGCCCTGACCAGGAATTGAACCAGTGACCTCTTGCATTGCAGGACGACACTCAACCAACTGATCCACACCACCTGGGCCAGGGGTGTATTTAGGTTTTCAAAAATTGATAGTTAAAGATCCAAGATTTTCAAAACATACTCAAAAATTTTCTACTAAATGTATTAAGTGTCAACTGTTTAAGTTTAAATTAAAGTGGAATCAAACTAAATATTCACACTAGCCATACATTAAGGGCATAAAAGATACTTGTGGCTGGCAGAATAATGGCCCTTAACTATGTCATTGTCCTAATCCCTGGAATCTGTGAATACGTTACTCTATATGACAAAGGGGGATTAAAGTTCCAGATGGAATTAAGGTGGCTAATTAACTGACCTTAAAATAAAGAGATGATCTGGTATTATCTGGTGAGTCTAGTGTAGTCACAAGCATCTTTATAAGTGGAAGGGGCAGGGGTTAGGGGTCAGAATGGCAGCCAGTGTGGGAGAGATGTGACATGAGAAGGACTCCACCCACCATTGACCATGAGGCAAAAGATGAGGTCAGCCTCTGGGGACCATGGAAGGCAAAGGAAGGGGTCCTATTCAGAGCCTACAGGAAGAGATAGCATCCTGAAGACACCTTGAAAATGGCCTGGTGAGACTCCTGACAGATTTCTGACATCCAGGAACTGTAAGGTGACACATTTGTGTTGTGTAAGTCACTAAGTTTGTGGTAATTTGTTATGACAGCAACAAAAAGTGATGTGCTATCACATTTGAAAGCACAGGAACACAACTCTTCCAGCACTGCAGAAAGTCCTATTGGACATTGATACTTTATGATGATGCTGTTTTGCAGGGATGGTAGTGAAAAATGGATTTAAAGGGAAGAAAGGAAAGAAACACAAAGAAAGAGAAATAAAAGGTCTTCCCTTGGCCAGTGGTGGTAGGGTATTTCAAAATGAGAATCCAATTATTCAGAAATCAACTCTATGTAACTTAAGTTCTTTTGTATTTTTTTAAATTTTTACCTGAGATATGTTTATTGATTTTAGAGAAAGAGGAAGGGGGTGGTGGAGAGAGAGAGAGAAGAAAAAAGAGAGAGAGAGAGAGAGAAACATTGATCAGTTACCTCCCATACATGCCCTGACCAGTGTTGAACCTGTAACCTTTTGGTGTACGGATCAATGCTCCAACCATATGAGCCACCTGGCTAAGTTTTAAGTAAGAAAAAAATGATGAAATATATTTGGGCTATAACTTTCTTACATGGTATTGTGAGAATTAAAGATAGTGTATGCCACGTATATAGGACGAGCCTGTCACACAGTTGGTTCTACCAGTGTCAGCTGCTACTTTTGTTGCTATCATTATTTTTGCTGTTATTGGTGGTATTTCTCTTTAGCCTGTAGATAAATATTTCTTAACCTATTTCTGTGATCATGGATACACTGAAGATTTGATGAAAGCTGTAGATTCACTCCCTGGGAAGAAAAAACACATACATCTGAATTTTGCATGAAATTTCAGGAAATTTACAAATTCCTTGCAGGAAGCATAGACACCATGGACCCATGAATAAGCACCACTATTGCTGAAGGGTATTTGTCCTCCCCTATGCTGGGTTGAAACATCTGATGCCACATACTACCATCCACTAACAGCTTGAACACCAAGTGTGGAACTGCCCAAAGAATCTGGGATAGGGGCTTGAAAATAAAATTGTGCTGAGGTCCTATCATAAGCCAGACATCTAGCTAAAGTGTTTTCCATACCTTATCCCACCATATTAATTTGGACAGCTGAGGCTCAGAGCGGTTAAGTGACCTGTCCAAAGTCACATAGCAAAAAGATGGCAGAGCCAGGACTGAATCTAGGCTATGTAACTCTATATCCTGGACTCTTTTCAGTTCTCAATGGCCTCTCAGGGTCAAGGTGAAGATGTTCTGGAAGGCAACTGCAAAGCATTCTTACAGATGAGTAAAGATTCAATGACATCCTAACTGCGTGTGCTCTAGGTCTGGACTAGAAACAGAACAAGCTCTGAGAATAGGGCACTATTACAGTCAACCAACAAAAAAATAACCAAACTAGGCTGCTTCAGATACCTGCTTGGAGCTCTTAGAGTCCTGTGTTCACCTTTGTTGAACACTTATTAACCACAGATTTTCAAATATTATCAATTTACTTACCTCTTTGTCCTACTAGAATATGACCATGTCAAAAACACACTATATTGAGTGCAATTTTCAAGTCTTTCATGACAGTACACAGTAGACACTCAGCAGATCTTTATTGCAGCATTCCAGGAAACCTCTCTGGGTCCAGCTTCTTTGTGCACGAGCATCCCCAATTCTGCCATCGAGATATCTAAACCCAACACCCAAGATGTGATGCTCACATAGCATAGTTTCCTCCCAGTCAGCCTATTGAATATTCAGCATCTTCCCTCTCCTACAGGCTTAATTCTCTCTATACACAGGGATCTTAATAGTGATAAATAAAGAGTGTGCTTTTGGAAAGCCAGCTGCTTTTCCCTCCTCCACCAATTTTCTCAGAGAGAAAACCTTGTGAGTGTCTTTGAGGCATTATTTGATTAAGTTGACAATATTATGTGAGCGATGGTTGAGTACCACTGCGATGAACTTTGGACCAAATTGATTTGTGTAAGGAACACTTGCTCTGTCTCTTCTTGCAGCCTGAATAGCGGTCTTGATTTAGCCAGTAATGCTGAGCGCCAAGTGAATTTACGGGGCCCACAGTCCCTCTCTCTCAATCTGCAGAGAATAGTAGGAGCAAAGCATGGACTGGCATAATTCAATACATTGTACTATAAGCTCAGAAAATAATATCACAGAGCTCTGCAATATACCTATTTGATTTGATTTGTAAACCTGATAAAAAAGCAATCGAGAAAAGTTCAGGGGGAAAATATATATGTTCTAAGCAAAAATGTAACTATATTGAATGTGTTCAAGGAACCAAAGAAAGGGATGGGGGCAGAGAAAATCATGCATACTAAATCAACTTCATACCCTGAGTTAGACAATATTGCACATTCTCCATTTAAAATGGAGCAAGATTGTGTAAAGTTATTTTCCATTAAAAATAATAATAATGGTAAGCCCAGGGAATGTGAATTAAAACCCACGTCTCAGGTTTGCTCGCAATCCTACTTCAAAACGGGGCTTGTGCAGATTCACTCAGCTTCCTGCTTTTTCATTTTAGCTCTGTAGGCAAACAAATAAGTTAATCACACAGCTTTGGATGTAGTTAATGCCTCCTTCCTAGCTCGGCAGGGCTGATTCCGCAGCCAGGTGATGTAGATTTAAGAAAAACATCATATTTCCCTCAACTTGAATAAATTCAATGCTCTGCTGGAATGATGAGATTTCTCAGACAGGAATGAGGCTGATGGACAGAGAAGGGATGACAAACTATTTGGCTATTTTTTTTATTCTTTGAAAATATAGGATGAGCATGCAAGGGGCGAAGTGTTTAACAGGTCAGTAAAGGAGTTGAACTGCCAGGGTGTCTGTATTACTCGGCTCAGGCTGCTATAACAAAATATCATAGACTGGAGGGCTTAAAGCACACATATTTATTTCTCACTGTTCTGAAGTCTGGGAAGTACAAGATCAACATGTCTGCATATTTGGTTACTAGGGAGAGCTTCTTTTCTGCCTTGCTACCTCCTTACTAGGTACTCACCTAGTTGAGTCTCTCTCAATCCTTCTTATAAGGATGCTAATCCCATCATGAGGATCCTGCCTTATGACCTTATCTAACCCTAAACACTTCCCAAACTCTCTGCCTCCAAATACCATCACATTGGGGTTAGGGCATCAACATATAAGTTTGGGGCAGGGAAAACACCAATATTCAGTCCATACCAGTGTCATTGAAGCAGAGTTTACAAAGCACCTTTCCTTATTCCCAGGTGGTTTCACTGGGCTGGAAACCACATGTTCTCTTATTTAATCACTCAAAATATATTTATTGAGCATCTACTATATATCAGTCCCTAGGGATATAGCAGGAGTGTCTAGGGATTGGTATCTTTTTATCAGAAAACAGAATAATAAGACTCCATAAGGTCTTCTTTCTCTGCTTCACATTCAAAGTTGTGATTTTTGGTTCCAGGAATAAGGAGTTGGAAATAACTACTACTAATATTAAGAGTAAACATGTATAGACTCTGTAGCCAAACTATCCATTTTTCAATTTCAGCTTTACCACTTCCTAGCTTCCTTGAGGAAGTTACTTAACCTCTCTGGGCTTCAGTTCCTTCCTGTAGAAAAAAACGTATACTATTATTAGCACTACCCCCAAATGAGTCACTACAGGTGAGTGCCCTTCCTGGCCCATAATTATCATGATGATCAACATCTAGAGCACCTGGTACCCATTTAAGAAACATTAATTGAAGCCCTTTACAGGTATTATATTTTATTGCATCACCTAGTGACTCAGAGGAAGATTATCATTTGTCCCCATTTTATGATAAAAGAACTGAGGTTCAGAGGGGCTGAAAGCTTTTTCAGGATGCTCAGTCAGAAGACAGAAGGCAGTGTGGCAGAATGGTTGAGAGCGTGGTATTGCAACTTCCTGAGTCTGACTCCTTCCTGTCATTTAAAGAAGCAATAGTTTTCTGGCCACTCTTGCTGGCACCCCCACTCTTCCTGTTCAGGGGTGACTGTCTTACAACTTCCTTCACATCCCAACTTCCCCTTCCAGTTTTCTTTAATCCTCCATCCTATTCAGAAATCAAGGTCAATTTAAACATCAGTTCAGTGAGAAAAAATTGTTAATATTCTGTAGTGAATCCTCAAATCCACCTGGCTCAAAGACTTTTTTCCTTTAACATATTATGCAAGATTTCATTTAACCAAATGGCAAATCTACACATTATGCTAATTTTCTGGGCCTAAGAAAATGGCCAAAAGCATAATTTAGTTGCAGAAAATTGGTGATGAATTTAAGCTGGAACTGATCTCAGGTCAGTCCATCTGAAAGCTTTCAAAGTCATAAGATTCAGACTCTCTTCCTAGTGCTACATTCTTGCTTCCTGATGGATGTGCAGTGCCTGGGGGTATTTCCTGCCTCTTCACTGCTACCATTCCAGTCCTTTCAGTGTCTGTGGGAAGAGGCCCACCTGTGGGACCCTCCTCCTTCTTCTCCTTCTTTTAGGGCTGGGGGTTGGGAGAAGGGACAAAGGGACTGAGGAGGCAGAGAATATTCAGTGACATAAGATGCTTCCTGGTGGTGTGAAGCCAGTGCCTCTCTCTGCTTTCCCTCATTCTGTTGGAATGCCCAGGTGGCTTCTGTGGATGTGGTGGAGCCTAAGGCAGCCACCTGCTTGGGTTACTTGGGACAGTTATCAGTCATTCCATCATCTTCTATTGTTGCCCGGAGTCCTATGTCTTCAAGAGCAGTCCTCAATGCTCCCGACTCTCCTTTTAGACGGGGTCCTCCCTTCAGCACAAGGCTTCCTGGAGAGCCTTGGAATGCCTGTCCTGTCCTCTGAGCTTCAGGTTCTTTCAAGAGCCTGGGGAACCCTAGGGAATGGACGATGGGTGCCCTAACACGTGTCCCATGATAATTCTTTCGCATCCTACTGTCTCAGCAAGCCTCCACCTTTATAAATCCCAGAGGAGAAGGAGGGTCAAGTCTCTATATTAATGACATCCTCAAACCCAACTCATTTAAGGAATTTGTCAAGTTCTCCCAAGAAATCTGCCACTACCTCCTGCTTTGATGGCATCATTAAGATGAGCCTCCTTCTTCCCTAGCTTGGGAAACACCCAGTGTGAACAAGACAGCATCCTTCCCTTCCTGCTGGCACCCCACTCTCCCCCTCCCGGAGTGACTTTTCCAATCTTCCCTATACCTACTTCAGCCCCCTGGTTTTCTTTAATCCCCTGTCCCACTCAGAAATCAAGGCCAATTTAAAAATCAATTCAAAACATTAATATTTTCTAGTGAATCCTCAAACCCACCTAGCTCAAAGATTTTTTCCCCAAATGCATTATGCAAGACTTAATTTAACCAAAAGGCAAATCTACACATTATGTTAATTTTCTGGGCCTAAGAAAACTGCTGAAAGCATAATTTGGTTGCAGAAAATTGGTGATGAATTTAAGATGAAACTGATCTTAGCGAAAATCCCTGGATTTTCCTTACTAATTATTTCTTTCTTTATATAAATGCTTGGAACAAAGAGACAAGCACTCTGAGGGTTTTGTCCTAGGACTACTGGTGTTTTTCTGGTATGCAGAGACATGTGCAAATTTCATTTTTTGTGAACATTAATATGTCTGTTCACAGACATTTGAAATGTCTCATAAAGTACACAATTTCTCTAAATGGCTGACGTGACTCAGATCACTTCTGAGTCCAAAATCCTATTCATTAGTAGGCTCATTTCTCTTGCACTGGTGGGTGGGCAGTGGTGAAAATATATGTTAGGAAATGAAAACACTAAGAAATATATTGCAGAAATAGAAATGCCTGCATTCTTTTCTAGTTTGCTCCTCACCTAGATAGATAGCAAACTTTTTCTTAAAGGGCCATATAGTAAGTAGTTTGACTTTGTTGGCCATTCTGCCTCCATTTCACCTAAAAGCAGCCATAGGTGATCTGTAAACAAATGATGAGCATGGCTGTGTTTCAATAAAGCTTTATTTACAAAAACAGGTGTTAGGCCAGACTTGGCCTGTGGGCCATAGTTTGCCATTATTTGTTCTTAAAGGAACTAATACTCTGAGTCTATACTGTTTTACTTGTTTCCATTGAAAAACCTTCTGCTTATGTAAAGAAAATTTGCTAGATGTAAGGAATAAGGATAAATAAAACATACTCAGAGAGTCCTTGGGATCTCCCATTCATTAAAAGAGAAAGATAATGACATACAATCACAAGACAATGGGTGAGTCCTCTGAAGGACCTTTGGGTACATAACTCAACAAGAGAAGACATATGGAAAACTTCTTGAAGAAAGTCTTATTCATCTAGAAACTTGACAGTTGTATAGTAGCAGGGTTCATGGGCAAACCTTTTGATGGTCTGAAGTCTAATTCTTAGAATCAGGACAGAGAAATACCCATTATTCCTAGGGTAATTTCTCATCTAATTATGTCATCCATCATTCTAATGAGAAGAGGATGAGACTCAAATGGCAAGACTTGAGTGGTAGACTCCTGCTGTGTGACAGTGGGCAAGCCACTTACCTTCTCAGTTTCTACTTCTTCATTTGTGAAATAATAATGGCAATACCAGCCCCTTCTTGAGTCAGAGAGAAACAAATAGGATTATACCCCCGAAAGTGCTTTCGCTATTTCAAAAGTCAATCTTTTCCTTTTTCCAGTTACTCTACTTAAAAAGCAAGATTTGTCCACATAGAAGGTGAAAATAGGGAAACCACTGTGGCAACTAGAAGACATTCAGTCAATGGAAGTCCTTCGATTCAGGAGACTTAGATTCCAGTCTAACTTTAGTGATGTTTCACTATTTCATGTTTCTGGAATAAAATTCATTGCACCTGAATAAATGAAGGCACTGAATTTTGTGGTCTTGCAGGAACCATGTCTAAAAACTCAAGGCTCTGAGACTCAGGAAGGCTAAGTATGGAAGGTGGGATGAGAAACCCTACCTTGATAGTAGGTGGTTGGTTGATGGTCACCACTAGCAAAATGTAGGTTTTATGGTCTGAAAGGTAGACAGGTTTGACTATAGTTGGAGGCGTAGAGAGAACTACATGCACTATATCAGTCTATTTCCAAGTATAACCTACAGATCACCTCTAAGACCTGGGGAAGCCTGTTGAAATGCATATTCCTGGGCCCAACCCCAAACTAACCATTAATAATTATGGACCCAAGATGAATCATTTCAAATAATCCTTATGGGTGACTCTGATGTACTTTAACATCTTAAAAGCCACTGTTTTATACCCTAGGTATGCAATAGTGTGAGTTTATGATTCTGGACTGAGAGATCAACTGGGACTGGGCTACTAATACCTAGTTATCTGACCTTGGACATGTTACTTGATTTCTCTACACCTCACATTCCAGGGCTTTCAAATGGGAATTTGTGAATTCATTCACTCAAAGAATATTGATTGACTACCTTCAATGTGACTTGGTAAGAACCACAACACAGGAGGAGGATTAAAACAGTAATGTATGCAAAGTGCTTATCAATGACTTAGAGCACTTTGTAAGCACTGAGTAAACATTACTCATGGATATCCATTAACTATTTTCCATATGCACCTTCCAAAAGCAAAACCATTGTTTAGAGGACAAATCCCAAGCCTTAGATGGATCTCTTGTGTAGCAGAGTTTACGCACAGCCACTGAATGGTCCTTGATTTTGAGGGAGCAGGCTTTCTCCCTGAATTAAAACCTCTACCTAGAAAAGAGATGTTTATATATTTAAGGAGGATGGGGCAGGGCAGGGGCAGAGAGGGTGGAGGCGGGTGATGTTTCAAATGGTTTCTCTACTGAATCAAGCAAAACCTCAGATGTGCCTGGGTTTTTCTATATATGGAGAGAGAGAGAGAGATGTATAATGTATACATCATAATACAATCACAAGGTTGAATTCCAAGGCAGATGGAACATTCTGATGAGGAGGCTCAGCTGACTGATTATTTGATGCTTTCGATCTTTCATATTGAATTTGAGATTACAAGCCTACTTTTCCATTCATCCCTGCCCTGCAGCTTCCCCAACATTTGTTATCTTTGCCTAAACCTTTCAGGAAAGGCCTCTGAACCATCCTTCCAAGCTGGCTGTGAGGGAAATAGGATTACTGCCTTATTCTTTAACATAGAGCAAAGCATACTTCATTGAAGGGCAAAATAAAATAAAATTTTGGACTATTTTTATTCAACTTATGAAAAACTCTTTTAAGGTGAGTAACAGTAGAGTTTATTTAGCATAACTGCCCATGAGCATTTATTAGGAATATGAATGCCACCTACATTTTTCAGATGCCAATCATATTTTATGTTCCTTTCATGCACTTCAAGTGTGCTCTACAAAAGGCTTTTGGCACTGGCTCAGTAATTTCTCTAGAAATGCAGATTCCAGGGTTCTGGCATTTTTGGTGCTGATTTTGGCAGTGTGAGGTAGCTCTGGGGGAGTTACAGCCTGCTCATACCTACCTCTGAGAGATGGCTGTTAATGTCAGGGACATTGTGAGCTTGTTGCTAAACACAACCTTTAATAAAAGTAAATGACATAAACCCACAAATACAATATTTGGAATAAGTATTCAAAATTTATCATTTCCTAATTCTTTTACTACATTTTACTATTATCTATAGGCCCCTGAGGTTTTTCCTGGGTTTTGTACCTGAATGGTGTAGATATTGTACAATGATATGCTATGTTTTGGGCCAACTCTGCGTTCACTGACTAGGCTTTGGTAGCTTGAAATTGGCTATGGGGGAGTGTTTATACCATGGAAACTGGTAAATGTTTCGAATCCATCTTCCCACTGCTCCAAGCTGGCTGTCAAACATTAACCAGTACATCAGTGGTAGTAGCCAGTAATAAGCATTTGTAACAAGTATACCAGACAATTCTAATGAAAGTGGTTTCTGGCCCACAGTCTTAAGAAAATGCTGACAAAGATTTAGAAAAGCCAGTCCCTGGAAGAGTCATATGCTGGTCAATTTTCCAGTTGCTCTAAAAACTGTCCTCTGCAATAAGGTAGTGCCAAATGTGCTGAAGGACTACACTCTGAAATCAGAAACATCTGGGTTCCAGATGCGGCCCTATGACTTTTGTATGACAATTTGCAAATTAGATAACCTCCACCAAAACTCCATTCTCTGATCTCTAAAGTGGGTTTTTGATACTTGCTTTGCTGAATCATAGTAAGCAATAAAGCAAATTTATATTATTAAGAGTGTAGCATTGAGCCTGGATCCTAATAGTTGTTCAATAAATTATAGGTGTTTGATGAAGATGATGATGGTGAAGATGAATGTGATGTTGTGTTGTTTATAGAGGCATTTGGGAGACATCTCTTAAAATCACGAACATAGTTGATGGATATTAAACTAACTTAGAAATCTGAAACTAAGAAGGTTCTAGAAAAAAACTGATGGTCCATTTCAATTTCTTCATCTAAACAATTTTATCCAAGCAATAACAGTTAATGCTAATATTGTAATGGCAGTACCATTGGATACTACTTCATGTTAAGTATACCACTTATCCTCATGCCACTTCCATGAAGTTGATGCTAAAATTATACCCATTTTATATATGAGGAAACTAAATCTCAAGAGCAGGTCTGCATAGCTAGTGAATAGGAGAGTGGGTCCTAGAACTAAGGCCTTGAGATCCTGAGCCAGTGCCCTCCACCTGACATCACACAGCCTTCCTGGGAATGAGACTCTTTATCCATAAGGGATTATTGAAGCTGAAAACAAAAATGGGCCCTTGAGTGGGAAACTGAAAGTACAAGTTTCATATTAAATTATTTAAGAAACATTCACAATATCCCAGTATAATCTATGACCTTTGTGGGAAATAATGTGTTCCTTACAGTTATCTTCGATGGTATTGCTACCCCAGAAAAAGGATTGGGTTACATGAACAACTGACTGCACCAGTTACACTATTTCTAATCCCTGAGTACCATAGTTTTAATGAAAGGAGGCAAAGTATGTCATTTGGGCCAACAATGTGATGTAAAAAGAAAAGAGGACTGGATGAACATCCCAAGATCCAGGTTTGGATCCTGGCTCTGAGTTTCAGCAGAGAGCAGTATGACTTTGGGCAAAACTCAAGATTTCTCAGAGCCCAATAAATGGTTGTAATAATACTTAAATTTTAGGATGTCATGAGGATTCTATAGAACTACATATTGACCTGCTTACACAATGCTCTAATTATCAAAGCAAGCAGTAGGTATTGTCCTTCTTTTAATTCAGAATTTAGTATTTAGGTTCAACATATATTCATCTGTGTGCTAGGTTCAATTCTAGGTGATAGAAATGTATAGTGAAGGAAATACACTAAAACCCCTCTTCTGAAGAAGCTTAACTTGCAGTAGGGGAGGAAATAATAAGCACTGACATAAATAAGAACATTGCAAAGTATGTTAGAAGTGTGCACACCATGAGACAGACACAGCAGTGAATGTGAGGACTGGGAGTTCTAGAAAGGGTTTGAGATTTTCAGTGAATAGTTATTGAGAAGGTGACATTTGAGCCAAAATTTGACAGACAGGAATAAACCCTGGGCATAGCCCAGGCAAAAGTAGTCCAGAAACAGGGACAGCCAGTGCAAAGGCCCTGGGGCTGAAACTTAAGGAAAAGTGAAGCTGTTACAGTGAGATCAAGGGGCAGGGAACAGAAGATGACATCAGAGATACAATGAGGGAGTAGAAACAGGTCATATAAGGCTTTGTAAACGGCTGTGGGAACTTTACCTTTATTTCAAACCTTTTAAATTTTTGAAACAGTTTTATAGAAGAGTTGCAAAGACAATACATATACTTTACCCAGCTTCTCCTAAAGTTAACATCTTACCTAACCATGTGCATTTATCCCAATGAAGTTAACACATTGCTATATTACTATTAATTTTTTAAATTTTATTTTTGATTTTGGAGAGAGGGGAAGGGAGGGAATAAAAGAAGGAGAGAAACATCAATGTGAGAGAAAAACATCAATTGGGTGCCTTCCATACGTGACTGACTGACATTGAACCTGTAACCCATGCATATGCCCTGACCAGGAATTGAACCCATGATCTTTCGGTTTACTGGACAACACCAAAACAATTGAGCCACACTGGCCAAATTGACATTGATATATTCTTATTAAGCAAACTACAGATTTAATAAAAATTTCCCCATTTCTCCACAAATGCCATTTTTTCATGTAGGATCCAATCTAGGATATCAAATGACATTTATGGTATTTTGGCTTTTACTCTGAGAGAAATAGGGAGCCACTAGAGGGCTTCGAACAAAGGAGGAAGATGAAATGACTTACATTGTAACAGGCTTTCTGGGTGCTTTCTTTCTCTAATCTCAGTTGAGAGCAAGAACATAGAGAGATTATATGAATTGTAATTTAATGGGCTCTCACTTAACCCCCCTTATGCTACCCATTAGAATAGCAAATGTCCTTTATCAGAGTTATACCAAAAGAAATGGCCAAAACCAGTGATCAGGCATTTAACAAATAGGAAATGCTATGTAAATGCTAAATAATAAACATAATATTCATATACTTAGTGTTCAACTTGATTTTTATTACTGCAAATGCTAATTGTCTCAACATCTTAGATTTATGTTACTCCTTTCTGCATAATAATCTGTATTTTCACTTGTATTTTCTTAATTGTCTAAACTAATAAGCTTGCCAGGTTAGAATATGGTGATAATGTGGTCAAAATTACAGGTTTTACACCATACATTTGGCTTAGAATAAGAAAGGGAAACAAAATAATACTCAGCAGCCCCCCAATTTTTCCAGATTGGGGTTTGTTTAGTTACAGGTGCTGGATGCTTGGTTTAAAAAGGGTGGGGTCTAAAAGTACCTGAGTCACTCATCTGAATTCATTGACATTCAAAGTCTGTTGCTCACCTTTCAAGTTTCTACGCTGTGATGTCCCCATATTCCTGATGAGGAAACAGAGATCTAGCAGGGCTACATCTATGTTACTCTAGCTATATGTTTGTATAGCTAATGATTAAGAGCTGAGCTCAAGAATTTGATTTTCTTAGTTCTGATCTTTTCTCTACCACATATTGTGCAACCATGAGCATGTAGGCTAACCTCTCTGTGCTCAGGTTGCAAATAAACAAAATAGACTTTTGTATAAGAGTATTCACAATACAGGATTGCTTTGAGGATAAAATAATGCATGCAAAGCACTCAGTATGGGGCCTGGAAGATAGTACTTGATGATTACCTGTTCTTAAGATGATAAACATTGCTGTAAGGTTATTTCACTTGGCATTTTGCTTCTTCTAGCCTTACTGAAAATATATCATACTAAATTAAAACTATCCCAACCTCTGAAAGAATAGGATCTGAGTCTTCTATTCTTTATCCTCAATGTCTAGCACAGAGCCTGGCATACATTGATGACTTTGGAGCAGAACTGGACTCTTCCAAAACACCTCCCTGGTCAACAGTCTAGATGAGAGCTGAGGTTGGATGTCACCATCTACCAGAAACCTTCTTGGCCTCCAAAACCAGTTTCCTTGGCTCAGGAATTTATTAAGATTGGGTTGTGACTGTCTAAGCACATGGACTAAGTCAGCCAACTTCATCCTGCAGTATGAATTCCTTTGCAGCTGAGGCTTATGACACAGTTCCATCTGGGCAACATCCAACAGTACCTTCTGAAATGAATTCTGCATTCTAACCCCTGATGCACTGGCCACTGGGAGACCTACATTGTAATCGTGACTTTTGCCACATGCTTCTCCCTTTCCTTATGAGTGAGTGTACACCAATGTTCAGCAGTCCTTCTCCATCTTGTAAGTCTAATAGTCATGTATAATTGTTATGCAAGATTTTGGCTATCTAGACTATTCTTCAAAAGTTATCGATGTTGAAAAACTAATAAAGAAGGAAGGAAAGAAAGAAAGAGAGGGAGAAGGAAGGAAGGAAGGGAGGGAGGGAGGGAGGAAGGCTGGCCGGCAAGCCTTGTTCCTCCTGGAACATCTTATTTGCTTTGTGAGAGGAAAGAGGAGATATGTCAGAGAATATCTGAGAGTAGTGGATAGGTCATGCAAAAACACAGCAAAAGGATGAAACCTTGAAAGTGCTTGAGACATAAATCTTACAGGGTCATGAACTATGGATTTCTCCTCTCTGCTTCTGCAGTGCATATTAAGAATAGAGTTGAGGTTCAGTTTGTATTTTGCCATAAAAAGCATCATTATCAATTAACATTGACCTGCTGGTCATTCAGGTCATTGGTCCACTCAGGTCATTCCTTCAGGCTCAACTCTGCAGTTTCTCTGAAGACATCCTGGTGCTTAAGAAAATGCTTCTGGAAAGTGTCTTCCAAAGTCTTTTCAACTTCTAATGATGAAGTCCTACATCTGTAGATACCAATGGAATATTCTTATTTTTTAATTTTTAAATCTCCTCTCACTGTACAACAATATCACAGACTATATAAAAACCCATAGCTATAGACCAACATTTTCACAGACAAGGAAATAAAGGATTCCTGAGAACAAGTGGTAAAATTCTACTCTGGAGAAAAAAAGACTCAGAATGAAGAGGATAATCTGGAAACAAAATTAAGGATCAAGATAGAATAACTGTATAAGGATAATCCTACTGTGCTGACCTGGGGGTAAAAATGCGGGGATGAAATGGCTGATACACAGTGGAATAAAAATCTCATTAAGGGATTATAGGGAAAAGTGAAATTTCTACCCTGAACATCAGAGAGAATGGAGGAGAGCAGGTTGTGGACACATGACCTTTGCACATGTTATTTCTTCTGCCCAAGCATTCTTCCTAGGATTTGCCATAATGAAATAACAGTGATTGGGTTTATGTTCCCACCTCATGTCTCAACAGAAATGATGCTCTCTTACAAAGCCTTTTTTGACCACACTACCTAAAAAGTATGTTGGTCATAAAACTATGCAAAAAACAAATGAACATAAAATTAGCCTGGGTGTAAATACTCCCACCCTGGTCAATTTTAAGTTACCAACATGATGTCACCGAACACAGAGCTATGAAAAAATGCTCACAATTGGCTCTTGCTGGTCAGTTCAGTCAACCCACTATCTTAGCTAAAATGACACCATTTATTTAGGTATGTATTGACTGTCTCCTCCCATGTTATGTAAGCTCAGCAGAGCAGTGATCTTGCCTATTTCAATTGCTGCTGTGTCTCTATCGTCTAGTAGCAGATACCCAAAAAGAGCACCTTAAATATTCCATACTTGGTTCCCCCTCCTGCCCTGTAGTTTGGAAACCCTCTCCACACAGTGAGTTGGGGCTACTGAAGGGTTCATCTTGGTATTTCCATTTGTTCAATATCTAAAATCATTGTTTCTAATACATTGACTTTTTTTTCAGTTAGATAAGGTGAGAATGAAAACCCAGTTCCTCTTATTTCATTATAGCTAAAAGCAGAGGTCCCCCAAGTATTTCTTGTTTGGATGAATGAGGATGTCTGAGTTTGAGTAAAGGGGGCAGCCACTGTGTTTACTGAGAATTTTAAAATGAAGGACAAGTTCTGAAAACTCATCATCTGTGCCCTCTGGTGAGTCCAGGGGCATTGTGCATGTTCTAAAAATTTCTAAGGCTTTCTACTTCTGTTAAGTCAGGATTAAAAATTGGAATCCTTTTTTTGAGCACTGCTTGTTAATATGAAAAGCATCATTTAATTAGAACTAATATAAGATGTCCTACAGAGTGATAATTTAATAATCTGGCCATTTTATTTATACAGTGCCTCCAGGCTCCTCATTAAAAATGGAAGAGACATTCAATGGGGCAATGTGGCTTTGCTGCTACAAACATCCTAAGTGCTCTCAGATCACAAAGTCTACCCTCTGGGCATCATAAGAGCCCTCTCCCTAGCCTGGGAGTGGATATTTGTATCACCAAATTAATCTTCATGGACAGGGGACTCCCACAAGCCACTTGTTTACACTGGCACTTACAGTATTCTCCAGTCCAGCTCCCTCCCCTTAAGAAAGAGATAAAAAGAGCCCTGGTCTGGTAGCTCAGTTGGTTAGAGTGTTCCTAATATGCCAAGGTTGCAGGTTCAAACTCTGGTCAGGGCACATACAAGAAGCAACCAGTGAATGCATAAATAAGTGGAACAACAAATCAACATCTCTCCCCACCCCCAACCAAAAATCAATAAATAAAGTTTTAAAAGAAAGCAAAAGGACCCAAGAGAGGGTACCTTTACTGCTTCAAAACTCTCTGAATTACATTTAAACTCCTGGTTTGACTTGTAAGACCTCCTTTCCAAACATTTCTTTGGTCATGCACATCCTTACAGCCCCACTTCCCTCCTCTCACTCCCCCAGAGTCTTGCCCAGCTCAAGGCTCTTGCATTTGTGCACTCCTCTCCCTGGAACTCTCTTTTTCCATTGTTTTCCCAGCTGGATCCTCCCATTCTTAGTCATCTGCTTCAGTGTCACCTCTTCAGAGAATGCTCTCTGTCCACCCTGTGGTACTCAACACCCCTACTGTTTATTTCACTATCAAGGCTAGAAGGTACTTTGATAGATTTGATCCCCTGGAAGGTAAGCCCTGTGATGGCAAGATCTCTATCCTCCTTATTTAATTTATGTCCAGAACCCAGAGAGGTAGGTTCTTGAATACTTCATCAATAATTTAAGCATAATTAAGGGGGTCCTAATTGATAGTTGTGACATGAAAGTGCCATCATTCCTGGAATTTCCTCTCTTTTCCACCATTCTATAGCCAATCTGATGACTCCAAAAAGAGCTGATCAGAATGGCCATCATAAACAAATCAACAAACAACAAGTTCTGGTGAGGCTGTGGAGAAATGGGAACCCTAATATACCATTGGTGGGACTGCAGGCTGGTGCAGCCACTATGGAAAACAATATAGAATTTCCTCAAAAAACTAAAAATTGAACGGCCTTTTGACCCAGCAATTCCATGGCTGGGATTACATCCTAAGAATCCGGAAACACCAATTCAAAAGAACCTATGCACCTCAATGTTCATAGAAGCACAATTTACAATAGCCAAGTGCTGGAGCCAACCTCAGTGCCCATCAGTAAATGAGTGGATCGAAAAACTATGGTACATTTACACAATGGAATACTATGCAGCAGAGAGAAAGAAGAAACTCCTACGACAGCATGGATGAAACTGGAGAGCATTATGCTAAGTGAAATAAACCAGGTGGTGAAAGATAAGTTCCATATGATCTCACCTATAAGTGGAACCTAATTAACAAAATAAATAAGCACATAAAAATATAATCAGAGACATTGAAATAAAGAACAAACTGACAGTAACCAGAGGGGAAGTCAGAAGGGATAATTGGGGAAGGGGGGAGAAAGGGAGAAGGGTTGTCCAGGAACATGTATAAAGGACCCATGGACAAGGCCAAAGACAGGTAGGATTGAGGTTGGGAAGTGGGGGTAAGTGGGGCAGAGGAGACTGGTGGAGAGAAAATGAGAGAACTGTACTTGAACAACAATAAAAATAAATAAATTTAAAGAAAAGAGACAGAGTTCAACATGATGGTGTTAAGTGTAGAAGAAACCACAGAACAAAACTGTCCCCTCTTCTTCGTGAGGTATCAGGCGATAGGGGATATGGATGACAAAAAGCAGACACTGTGAGTGGAGAGAAGGGACTTTTGTGCTTCCCTTGTCTGAGTTCTCACAGCACCCTAACCACCATCCCTGCGAAGGGATTTGCTGGTCACACTGGTCTGCACTACTAGACTGAAATAAGTTCCTTATCCAGCTCTGTGTTCCTGGAGCTCAGCAGTAGATTTAAGGTTTTTTAAACTAATAACAAAGTGTGTGTGTGTGTGTGTGTGTGTGTGTGTGTGTGTGTGTGTGTGTGTGAGAGAGAGAGAGAGAGAGAGAGAGAGAGAGAGAGAGAGAGAGAGAGACAGAGAGAGAGAGAGAGAGAGAGAGAGAGAGACAGAGAGAGAGAGATAAGAGGAGGGGAGGGGAAGAGAGAAGGAACATGAAGAACTTGGTCTGTTTCAGAATAGTGTAGGTAGTAAATTGTCTCTGAAAATTAATGGAATAAATTGCTCAAAATGCAAACATCTGATTTATTTCCATTTTACAAAAATCCAAAACAGAAAAAGCACCAGACATGAGCAAGCACTAAGCTGGGCTAAGATGTTATGGGGATGTCTGTAACCCTTGCCATTTGGTCCATCACCAAAGAAGTGGAAACCAAAATGGGCACATAACCAGTGGTATCATCCACTCTGTTTTGTCTCCTACAAGGATAGGTTACTCTTCTGCTTTAAAATACACACAGCTACCACATTCATTAATCATAGTAACAGGTTGCAACTTTATATCAACTAATCTAAGAACAATAGCAAAAAACCATAAAATCCATTTCTACCTGCATAAAAAATGAAAAAGCAAGGTATCTGAATTGCAAACTTTAAAACATGAACTAAGTCATTTAAAAGTCTGATTTCAAACAGCACATGCTTTCTAATGGCACAGCTATTTGTCATGCCTGCCTCAATTCAGCTTCCAATGCTGCCAGCCTTGCGGTAAATTCATTGGTAATATACAAAAAGGATTATTTGATTTATTTTTCCTCAATAAATGGGTCTTTTTAAGTATCAGTAGCTTGCAAAAAGGATTAAATGCATAGTCAGATCCACTAACCATCTTCTTCTCAACTTTCCTCTCTTGTCATCCTCTCCTCTCCTCTCCTCTCCTCTCCTCTCCTCTCCTCTCTTCTCCCCTCCTCCCCTCCCCTCCCTTCTACTCCTCTTCCCTTCCTCTCCTCTCCTCTTCATTGTTGGCATATATTGGAAAACAAGGTGCTCACTTAATAAATTATGTTTGCAGAAACAGTGGGACCAGCTGACACAATTATGCACTTGTTGAGTTAGGGGCCACTTATAAACAGACTTTGTAAGTCATCACACTTCATACTGGAAGGCGTTAATGCATCATTATGATCTAGTAGGTCGCCCGCTGAATTTTACAGCATTGCACACTACATTAACCTTTGGTACTGCTGATATTTATGACCTTATAAGAAAGTGTTTATCAAGCTGAAAGCCAATAAACAGCACTTGTGTTTTAGCTAGTGCTGTTTGGAAACCGTTATCGCTCCTTTCTTCAGGCATTTTAAATCACTCTGAGATAATGCTTGGTACTGGCAAAAGTTCGGGTAACAGGGCACTCCCATGCAGTGTTGGTGGGAGTTTAAATTGGTATAATGTTTCTGGAGGGTGATTTTTTTTTTAGTTTTTATCTGACTATCAAAAGCTTTAAAAATGTGCATTTTTACTCTTTGACCCACAGCGGTGCTACTTCTGAGAATTTATTCTATAGAAACAATCATGAAAGTGTGCAAAGATTTGGGCAAGAGAAAATTCATCACAGTGATATTTGCCACAGTGGAAAAATAGGCAACAACATATGTGTCCAACTACAAGGGTCTGGCTAAAAAGCTATGTGCAGTTGAAATGATGCCTGACCATAAACCACGAAGAGGCCAATCAGAGGAAAAAAATGTTGAAATACATGAAATGACTTGGAAAGATATTTATGATATTTTAAATTAGAAAGCAAATCACAAAACAGGGTGGCATGTGTCATCTTTATATTTTTATTTATTTTCAATTTTTTGGTAAGGTATTGAAAAAGCTCCCTGAGGATAAACAACCAGGTAGTCAATGAAGTAATAGAACAAGTGTAATGATGATGGTGATGATAATGATGATTTGCTTATTTGGGTTTTCTACCTTTTCTATATTGAACAGGAGCTATTTGCACAGTTTAAAAAAATTACAAGGATAGGGTTTTGTTTGCCTCTCAATCTGCAAAGCATAACAGTGTCAGTAACTGTTTTTTTATTCTTAATGAGCTCAGATTCACAGAATAATGGTAATAATTGCTTCTATTTTTATAATCTTTTCTGGATTTGTACAGCATGCTCACAACTGAGTTCTCATGTGAGTTTTAAGCAGTCTTGTCAGGCAGGCAGGGCTGATATTTCTGGTTCTGTTCCCAGATGCAAAGACAGCCTCGGAGAAGGCACACAATTCACTGGTCATCACACAATCTAGAAAGGCAGAGAGCTAAGACCTTTACCAGGTTTCCTAGTTCCTGAGCCCATGTTCCTTCCCCTGAATGGTTTACCTTGATCTGGGAAGAAAAGCCAGGAAGAATACAGCAGTTGTAGGTTGATCAAGTCACCATGAAGATCAGCTCTTCCATTTTGAGTACTTGGCATAATTCTAAATTCACTGAGTCAGAGGTGGACAGAAGTGAGGCAGAGCTGGGCTTACTGAAACAGGCTATTTTAGCACCCCAAGCCTCAGGAAATAGAGCAGGTCCTTCCAGGGCCCCTGAATATGGTTTGTAGCTTCTTGAGGCTACAGGGAGTCAGGGGGTGGGGGTGGGGTGGGGGTTGGTGCTGGGGTTTTGATGTCTCCTGGAGTTATCGACTAATGTCTGTCTGTTGAACAGGGAGATGAGATCAAAGACTCCTGCAGAGTGGAAACAGGGAGGCCTGGCTGAAAGCACCAGGGCCAGGGGGCTGCCAACACTGCCTTCCCCACTCCTCACTGCCCAGATACTGCCTCCCTCACCGGTGGGCTTCTTTCCTTAAAGGGAAACTGCAATTCCAGAGAGGGAGGGCAAGAGCTCTCATCCTGTCAATCTCATCCTGTCTCAATCTCTGTAGAAACAACTTTTACTTGAACTGTGTTCTCTCAGTCCATGTAACTACTCAAGCACCTGTTGGCTCTCCGCAAAGCAGAGGGGCCCCAGGAAAAATGTAATTCCAGCCTCAGATGATAATCAAAACATCTTTTATTTTGCATGTCTGTTCTTGGCCAAACACTGTTTGCTGCACTTTCAGTATATTACCCTGCCTTATCCCTACAATAGCCCTTTTCATTCATTCGTTCATTCATTCATTCAGTGAATCAGCACATTTTTCCTGAGCACCTACTTTGAGCAAAACATCAGGGATACAGGGATGATGAACAAATTGCAACATGGAACTGATACTCTAGCATGGCTAACAGGCCAACTAAAATAAGTAGACTAATAAAGGATTATTATCACAAGTTGCAATAAGTGCTATCAAGCAAAAAAAAAATCAAGAAACAAATATTTTTATATACCATATTAATTTCCTGGGGCTGCCATAACAAATTACCACAAACTGGGTAGCTAAAACCATAACGATGTATTCTCTCAGTGCTGGAGGTTCAGAATTCCAAAATCAAGGTGTTGGATAAGCCATGCTCCCTCCAAAGCTCTAGGGGAGATACCTCCTGGTCTCTTTCTGGATTCTGGTACCTCCTAGTCACCCTGGCATTCCTTGGCCTGTAGCTGCAATCACTCCACTCTCTGCCTTTGTGGTCATATGGCCTCCCTATGTGTCTCACATCTCCCTCTTATAAGGACATAAGTCATTGGACTTAGGGTGCACCCGAATCTGGTATGACCTTATTTAACTTAACTAAATACATTGGCAAAGATTCTATTTCATAACTAGATCACATTCTGAAGTTCTGGGTGGATATGACTTTTGGGCAAGGCACTAGTCAACTATCATATTGTGCAAGTTAGGCAACACAGCTAGCAGGTGTTGGACACATGTTGGGCTTACTCCAACACTTGCTTCCCTTTGGTCATTATACCCCTGAGGCAGTCATTATCAGGAAAATTTTACCCCTCAAGGGCAGAGGTGAGAAATAAAATGTAGCAACTGAAAGCCAGGCCTTAGGAGTTCGCTTTGGGTTCATTTCAGGCATTCCTGGTCTCATTCTTCTACTCTGTAAAATGAGAGGATTCTCTCCCACTTCACAGAGTCACTAAGATGACAAATGGAATAAAGAATTTGGGACGCATAGGTAACTGCCCAGCAAATATCCAAAACTTTATAAATATGATTGCTTAAAAATCCTACAGAAATGGTCTCAATTTTAATGTGCATAAGGCTGTGGTCAATGGGCCTGGGTGCCCATGTTGCCAGGGACACACGGATTCAGTTGTCCCACCTGAAAGAGGGAGGAAGCTTTACCCAGCATTCTTGTGATTGGGTGGTACGCAGCAGAGTGTCTTACATCTGATGGTCCTTGGCAATGGCGGCTTCTGGCACCACAGTTATTATCAGAAGCTGGCCTGAAAACATTCTCATATATTACATCAGATCCCAAATGTCTCCTGAGTAGGCCACTTTAGAGTAAGTGGGCAGTGAGAGTGTTCAGAACAATGGCTCTTAAACCCTTGTGTGAAGCTATGTGACTGGTTGGCTGCATAAGAATCAGAGAGGAAGTGTGTTAAAACTTGGTTTCCACTGGCCTCCTAAACTGTGCTCCAGGGTGCAGATCTAGTAGCTCAGAGGCTGTGTTCCTTAAATGCCATCCCAAGGGTATGAAAGAGAAGAATGCTGAAACAGTGCTCTGTTTGACCTACCTATCCTTGTCCCTTTTACTGAGGAAGAACAGCCACCTATATGATTGTTCGGAACCTGGGACATTCACTGGGACTTAACATATAGCAGGCAGACACTGTGCCTCAAATGTCAGTACCTACAGTAACAATGTCACTTAAAGTCCTCGCTGCTTACATTGTTTTTAAAGAAGACAAAAATGATGGGTCAGCCTAGTCACACCCTTTCCTTCCTCCTTCACATGCCCTCTCTTTGCTTCTCTTTTTTGTTTTATTTTGTCCCTTTTCCCCATTATACTATCTCTGTGTTTGCAACCGTTTGGAAGCTGACCTGCAGTGGAAAGCTAAGCAGGAGTCATGTATCTGGTTATGCCTTCAGGCCTAAGTTACATGCTCCCAATGTCTTTGTTGTGGGTCCCTGTATGTTGATATTTGTTGCTTACTTTGATATTTAAAAGGGAGTATTATATCTCCCCTTTGGCCAATCTTCCCAGTGTATTTCTCTCTGGAATAGGCACGCCATGGGGTAGAGAAGGTGAAAAAGTAGGTTCAGAGTATTCTGGGTTCCAGCCTTTGCTACATTTCATGTCATCAAAATCTCACCTGCCATTTCTAACAGGGAACTGCTGCTCTAGGTAGTTCAGGATCATCCCTGAGAAGGGCCCCAAGGTCCATGCTCCTCTCAAGCTCAGGTCCTGAGAGAACAGAAACTGCAGGTACCAGCCAAGTCCTGCTCTCTGACCTCTAGCAGCTGCGGTGCCCTTAGGCACCTCTCTTGGCTGGGAAATGGAGCATTCCTTCACTCAAGGCACCTGGGTAAGTACCTGCTCTGTAAATGACCAGGAAGATTTGTTAAGCAACCAAATCACTCACATTGTTCCACTTAATTCCTGTGACAATGAGCAAGATCATTTGCCAGATAAAGAAACTGAAAAGCAGAGAAAACCCTGGGCTCAAGGGCAACGTGGTTAGTGAGGAGAGCACACTACTGGGCCTGCAGGGTCCATGTTCTTTTCATTCCAATGGGCCAACCCTGTGAGTATTCCTTCATGTCAGAAATCAATCAAAGGGCAAAACCAAGATTTTGATTAATAGTATCTGAGACACTTGAGGTGGAGTACACAGCATTTTCATAGCAAACTGAGATTCATTTCCTATGTCCTAAATGAGAATGGCCATTTACTTTTAAGTAAGATATGAGTCAGAAAATAAAATTAAGAAACACACTGAATGAAAAACAGACATGGTATCATTTGATGCAGGATGACGTGATAGTGGGAGGGAGGAACCTTCCACCAGTAGGGCCCCTTCTGAAGCGAAACTGGAGTGAGAGACATGGGCACCGTTGGTCTTGGGCCTGTAATTTGAACTTGCAGTCAACAATGGGTAAAGGTTCCCTTTCAGAACTGTCAGCGATAAACCCTTCTTTCTAAGGGAATTGACCTCGTGCAATTTTGCTGAATCGTTTATTTTTGAACTTCAGTTAGAGTTCTTTGTGCTCGTCCTTAAAAAGAGATTCTGGGTAATTAGGGTAAATTATCTTTCTGCTCAGGGTGTACACAGCAGTAGGAGGTGGAAAGCGGCTTTTGGGAACTGTTGGAACCTTGGATTTCCAGGTTGGGGGGGCTTCTCTTGAATGAAAACACCCTAGGCCTGGGGCAAGGTGGATTCTAATGCGTCTCTTATCTGACCCTCTAAGAGACGCAGCCAGTCAGCTCTTGGCATTAACTGGAGTCTGCAAAATGAAGATCCCTCAGAGACATAGCACAGGGTGTACACAGAGACGTTTCAGGGTTAACAATATTGGGTACAAATCCAGTTTTGGCAGCATGAGGAGCCTGGGGCTTGGAGCAAGTTATGAGGCTTCTCTGAGCCTCAGCTTTTTAATAATCTGCCCAAATGGAAACATCTGTAACACAGATTATGGGAAAGTTATAGGAAATCTCTCTGTAAAGCATCTTATAGGTGTTTGCTAATGTGCCTATTACACTTTCAAGAAGACACAAGTACAAGTACTAATAACCAGCCTGAAGATGTCATGGTTATTAGGAGCAGGTTTACATATGCCTTTTGTGTCCATAGCAACCACCAAAGAGACAGCAGAGAAAAAAGCAACCAACAGCTATTGGATGTCTAGCAATGGTTAAGAGCTTTGTGATCAATGACTTGTTCCATCTTCACAACTATGCTCTAAGTACTTTAAATATCCTAATTTTATAGTTTATGACAAATATTGTAACAACAACTAGGGAAGTAACTTGGTATGTCTTGTAGTATGTTGGGGAGTGGCAATCTATACAGAAGTCCACTCTTTTAGCCACATTATCCACAGGGTGTCGTGTTACATTATTTTAAATACCTTGAGTTATGGAAAAATTACTAGAGGCAGAGACCAAGTTGTTCCATGCAAAGGCAACAGTAGGTCTGCAAAACACCACAAGGTACAAGTGATGAAGCAACAGGCCAAGATTGGGGCATAAGATGAAACCTCTAGATTGGCAAAACGAGCCTCTGAAAGCAGGAGATGGAAGTTAGGAAAATCTCACCAATGATTAGGCACCTGATTCCCTAAGCATTGACCGTAATAAGAAATCTACAAACTAGTAACAATAGTGGCATCCATGATGATCACAGAAGTGGTAGGAGCTACAATTTATGGAGCACCTTCCATGCTTTAGGGCTTAGGGAGATTAAAGAGTTTTCCTCAAGTCATGTGGTGAATAAGTAGCAGTGCTGGGATTTGAACCAGGGATGCCTAGCTCCAAAGGGCTGCCTTTTCCATAGAAGAGAAATAAGCCAGTGTGGGGAAGAAGTTATCATTTTGTCTCTTCTCATACATTAAACTCTTACAATTCTAAGAAAGAGTCTTGTCTCATCTTTCATCCTGCAGTCCCTGCCTAAAGCTGTGCTCAGGAGGGCAGAAGCCACAAGCTGAGTACTACCTTGGACGCCAATCAATAGGCTACTATGGCTAGACCTTTGTGGCTGAACACACTCCCTGTGCCCTTTGTGTCTCCTTCATCTCACCTTACCCTGGCCACCAGTGGCTGGTGGCACCATCTCGTAACTGACTACAAGTCATCTAGTCTAGTATTTGGGGATCCCAGTTGGAAATACATAAGAAAAATAAAATAGTTTCAACTCATGGAGCATCTACTGAGGTCAGCAGATTTACATACATTATCTGTTGCTTCCGATCACACAGCTAAAAAGCAACAGGGACAGGATTTCACTTGGGCTTCTCAGATGTCCAAAAGCTCTTTACACTCTGTCTTACTGCCACCTCTAAGAAGAAACTCCTCCTTGAGCAAAAACAGACTGTACCACTGGGAACAGAGAAAGATGGAATGTGTGGCTTTGCACACGCTTTTCCCTCTTCCTAGAATGTTGTTCCCATTCATATTCTCATGCTTGATTCTCTCCTGTCCTTCAGAATACAGCTTCACAGTCATCTTCTCAGAAGGCTTCCATGACCTAATGTCCCTGTATCATTATCCTCTTTCTCAACCTAATACATGCTCATTTCCAAAGACATCATGGTAGATTGAAGATGGTTACACATTCTTTGCCACTCATCCTGCACAAAGATGGAGTCTCTCTTTCTCTCCTTGAACCTGTGTTGACTTTAGCCAGGAGGATGGGGCAGAAATGGCACAGTGCAAATGTCAAGGCTGAACTTTAAGAGATGCAGCTTTCATTTTCACTCCTTGGGACTCTTCCTTCTGGAATCCAGCCATCATGCCAGTGTGTACATGCTGTGAGGATGCCTATTTAAGCAGTTTGATTAACCAGAGACCACCAGGCTGTGAGGAAACCCAGGCAATTCAAGTACAGAGAAAGGCTATTACCAGAGACCAGACATAGGAGAGAAGCCTTGGAACTTACTGCCCAGCCCAACAACCATCAGTAGAATATTGCCAAGTGGGTGAGCCCAAATGATCTGTCCATCTGAGTCTTTCCCAAATTCTTGAAGCACAGAATAATAAGCAAATAAAACAGTAGTTAAGCCACTATGCTCAGGCTTAGCTTCTTAGGCAGCAATGCATAACTAAAGAAAACATTACAATTTTTCATTATTTACTTATATTGTTTACATATTACATCTGTCTCTCCTACAAAAAGTAGTCATGCTGAGGGCAGAAACCATGCCTGGTTTTACCTGTTCATGAATTCCCATTGCCCCTTATATAATAAGCACTCAATAAATAATTGTGAGTGAATGTTTTACCATCAAACTAACAACAGTGTAAGTAGTAATAGCAGTAACAATAAAACAGAGGTGGTTGCAGCAGTAATCATAATGATAATCAAAAAATATTAACATAGTAGCAGTGACTGGTACCATGTGGAGCTAAAGAAAAGGCAGAACACACATGTCAAAATAATAATTTCAAGGTTACTGTTATCAGTATTACCATCATGGTAACTCCCAGCAATGCATTAGCATTATATGCAAGATTGTGATAGAGGCTTCTATACAGTATCTCCATCTTTTGAAGCTTAAGTGACTTGACCAAGATCTAAGGTGCTCACAGACTTGGGAAGTGTCTAGGTGAGTTTGTAAAAGCTGTATCCTCATTGGTTGATTAAGGTTTCAGAGGGGCGGGAAGGTAGAAGGTCTTAAGTAACAACCTGGTTGACAGAGAGTAGGATAAATGGAAGCAAACTGCACAATTAAAACCACAGGAGAGATATCTTTCCTCAGCAGATGCTCATTTTCAGGTCCTCTTGGGTCCCCTATTAGGGGGTGTGCCCTCTACGACAGACAGCACTCATGACTCCCCTTGTCTCCCGATCTCCAGGTCCAAGCCAGTGCTGATCATCAGCAGGTGCCTCCATTGATTGCTCACTGTTTCTGGGCACAGACCATGTCTGATTCATCTCTGTTTCCCAGCAAGGATCTGGCACACAGTAGGTGTTGATAAATGTTTTCTGAATTAAATGAAATTGGGATCAATGCCCAAAAGGCAGATTCTCTCATTTCCATTGTTTAAAAATATCATGTATTTCCACTCATGCATAATATATCACAGGAATTAATTTATCCAGAACTGTTTTCCAATAAGTTTCCAAAGGCTCTAGTCTGCATCTAACTGGAAATGTGCACCTGGTGGTGGGGGAGGCAAGGGAGAGATGGGGCTCGTCTCTGGCTTTCTCTGTTAATTCCAAACGCTATTCCTGAGATGGGTGCAAGGATTAGAGTTTGGGTGAAGTCATGTCAGAAGCCAGTGTTTCCTGATTCCTACTTCCCTTGGTAGGGGCAGGATGGATATATCTTATAGAACCAGGTACATCTTGCCTTAGTTCTCTCACCCCAAACCTAATGGCTTCTCCATTCTTCCAGCCCCTTAAGGGAGGCCTGTATGGAGTTGTGGCTACTAGAATAGGTTGTAGATTTGGACATTTCACATACAAGTACTGTGACTTTGGGAAAGTTGGCCAAGTCATTTCAAATCCCCAAGCCTCAATTTTCTCATCTGTAAACATAGCATAATTTCATCTGTACCTGAAGGCCATTCTGAGAACTAAATTACAAGGGACTATTCTACCCCAAACTTGTAACAAAAGTTCACATGTGGACCTGGTGCACGTTACAAAGAGCCCTAGCAGACTATTTGGTCATTTGATAGTTACTCTAAGCATGTTAGGCAGGGCATAGATTATTATTGTGCTCATTTAAAAGATGGGGAAACCAAGACTCAAGTTATACCTAATCATAGCCCCCACTGATTGAGTGCGAATTACATGCCAGGCTTAGTCACAAAAGCCCTGTATGCAGACGATTACGGTATAAACATTGAGACTTAGGGAGATTAAGTAATTTGTTTAACTTGTGAACAGATTGTGTGAGTAAGGTTAAAACCAAGATAGTCTAACACCATAGGTAGTGATCTTTCCCACTGCACTGAATGACTTGCTTAAGTGAATGCCCAACCTGCAGCTGGAATTGAAGACTTTTAGCTTTACACCCTGCCCACATGACACTGTAGGCAGTCACTGCAGTGACTCAATTATAGAAAACTCTGTGTTTCAGACCAAACCTAAAACATTATCAATTAATCCAGTCTGGCTGTCCAACTCTTTAAAGGGCAGAGATTAAATGTGTCAGAAATTCAGGTTCAACTAAAATTTATCCCTTGATGCCTATATGCCAAATTCTTTCAAATACATCAATACACTTAAGAATCACAGCTACCAGGTGAGATATTATTCTGTCCATTTTAAAGATAAAGAAATGAAGATAAAGAAATGGACTTGCTTAATGGTGCACCTAGGTGACTCACAAGCATTTCAAAATTAACACACACATCCATAAACACACACATTAAAATTTTGATCTCAGCTCCTTCTATTCCTTGGAAAGTAATCCTCATCTTCACCCAGCTCTAGCTTTATAAGAGTTGGCATGCACTTATGCCCAAACTTGGAGTCACCTTGAACCCTGCCCTCTTCGTACATCCTACAGCCAACTTGTTTTCAAGTCATGTTGACTTCTCTTGTCTGGACCACTGCAGTGGTTCTTTCTGCCACTTCCCCTCACCCCATTATTGTATCCCCCTAATCCATTTTCCACATTACTGTCAGATCAAAAAGCAAAATCTAACCATGACATTCTCTTCTTTAAAATCCTCCAGTGGCCTCCCATTGTACAAAGAATGAGTATGCTACCCTACAAATGGCTGACAATGACTCACATGAGTGTCCCCTGCCCACTTCCCCATCCTCATCTTGGGCCATCTTCTCCCTGTACCCCCAACCTAGGCACACTGACTTTCTTTCATTTGAATATGCCAAGTTTCTTCCTGCCACTGGTGTGTGTGTGGTAGTAATTGATCAACAACCAGCTCTGCAAAGAACAAAAACCAAAAAGCCCTGATTTTTATCATTGCCAGTTTCCATGGTGTAAACATTCTCTCCAAGGCCATTTCAAGCTACAACAACAACATCCTTGTCATATTGGAAAGAAATTAAGTACTCTTTCCTTCCTTGCCTTTATGACATTTTCCACAAATGTAATCATTTAATTATGTAAGTTATTTTTGTTTCTTTGTGTATATTTATGTTTTGTACTAGACTATAATTTCCTTGAAAAACACATGTCTGCCATTCACCTTTGTGCCTCCAAGGCTTAGCATTTTGCCTCCCAAATAGTAAGAACTCAATAAATATTTATAGATAAATAAATAACACACAATTGTTGGGTATCTACTTTGTGCCAGACACTGTGCTTGACACAAAGAATAAAAAGGACAAATGAGGTACAATGTCATCCTTAATGAATTTATAGCTATATTGCAAAAATAAAGCTTTAACTTATTGTAAAATTGTTGGTTGTGCATTTAACACATTAATATATATTGTGACATATTGCAAAAGTGAAATAAACAATGTTTTAGATGCTGCAGAGGTGAATTTTCAAGGCTCATACAGCACACAAAGAGAGTCCCTGCTCTAGTGTTGAAGTGGTGTTGTGAAAGGGTTTATAAATGAACAGAGGCTGGGAATAAGAGTAAAGATTTGATAGAATCTCCAGCAAAGGCAATTACAAATACTTCAGAATTTAATTCCAGCATGGAAGGTCTCCCCTCTATCTACCTAGTTTCCTTTTTGATGCCATCTAACCCAGTTCATTTTCAAAGTATGCTGAGCTCTCAAAAACTGTTTGCATTTCTGAGCTGCCACAGACAGTGAGATGCTTGGAACGTGGCTAAGTCCACATCCCCACTGTGAACAAAAATGATGTGGGCCAATTGCTTATAGCTATGAAAACCTAAGTGACTGTGAAGGTATACTCCAGGCTCCTAGCCACAGAGAGGGCCTGCAAGCCCAGTCCCTGAGCTGGTCCAGGGGAGTGATGGGGATTTCCATTTCACAAGGGCTGTTTGTGAAGTAATCCAATACATTACAGTGTATGCATTATTATTGTATTATATTGAGTAATATCACATTTAAGGAGATTTCATAGCATCATAGCCATGCACAAGGGAATATAAAAGTGGTTAATAAAATAGAGAGTACAATTTCCCTTCAGTGCTGGTTATGTTCCTATTATATCCAGAATAATAATCAGAGGTCCACTTAGCCTGACTTGGGAAATAACGGATCTGTAATTACCTTGTGTCTACAGTGCCATTATCAAGGGCTCAGCCCCAATGTCAGACCACTGTGAATCCTCAGAAAGCCTGCAGAACTCAATATCCAAACTGCTGAAGGAAACTCACAGGGCTCCCTAAAGCCATACACACATACCAGGGAAAGTTGAGATGCCTGTGCAGCCCAGGCAGGGCTCTGTGCTGGAATTTGCTGCCAGGTTTCCCCCTGCCATGAGTACTCTCCCACCCTATGAACCCTTATTGTGAAAAGGAAACCTGTAATTTCCCCTACCCGCTCACCATAAATTCTCCCTTTGCAGAGTTGGCTAAGCTAGTGGGAAAAAAAGTCTCTGCAGATTTGTTAAGGGCAACAAAAGATGCTTAAATGATTGTTTTCCAAAAACTGACCTTCATTGGCTGTAACCAAGTGGCTGTAGCCCTCAGGGGCTCTTCTTGGGATCAGTTGTTCTGGCTGCAGGGAAAGTGATTCTGGGACTTGACTACATTCCATACGTCAACTCCGGAACTAAGCATCAGTTGCCCACTTGAGTTAAGGGTTGGTTCCATTGTCTGTGCCTATGTGTTTAAACTGCTGCCATGGGTTATTTGAGTACCATATGTCTCATTACCTGCTGGTGCAACCTAGAACAATTTCCATTGGCTCTCTGAGTCTCTCTTTTCCTTATCTGTGAAATGGGGTTAATACCACCTGCCATTAGGGTTGGAATTAATGGACTTAAAGCTTAAATACACTGTCCAAAACTATTTTTAGTTATTCTATTAATAATTGTGATATTCATAATAATATTTACTAATTCCATTTGATTAAAAACAAAGCCAATAGTGATACAAGTTTCAACTCCAAAAAAGGTTTCTGCTTTTGTTTTCTTTAAAAGAACATGGGCAGTTTGTGTCTATATGTGTGTGTGGATGTGTATTTGGAGGTGGAAGGGATTCTATATTCCTGATAGAACAACTTTGGTATTCACTATATTGTGGCATTACACATATATATTTTTTGCCATTCTCAAAGGGAAGTCCAGTTTGATGGAGAAGAAGAATAAAACAAATGTCATTCATTGGTCAGGGAGAAATTGCAATTATTTTATTTAAAAAACCCATAAGACCCAGATGACCTGGTCTAACTCAAATACCTATGTGGGTCACTCCATACAGATGGGGTGGGGCATGAGCTTGGTGAAGACTACAGGGGGTTGTGGGGATTATGACAAAGAGTCTTGGGAACAGCCCACCTTCAAGATTAACATATTATTACCATATTTTTTAGACTTTTCCACTTTTAACCAAAGATAGATTTTATTTAGAAGTCCTCTATTTTAAAATGTAGGTAATTAATTCCATTTGTGAGCTCAACAAAACAGGCCTGAGGTCTGAATAAAGCCCAGGCCAATAATATATAAACTCTGCCCTAGATTACTGGTTAGCAAATTTTTTCTATAGTGGGCCAGATGGTAAGTAGTTTCAGCATAGTGGCCATATATCTCTATTGTAATTACTCAGCTCTGAAAAAGCAAAAGCAACACAGACAATACATGAATGGATTGGTTGAATTCCAATAAAACTTTATCGACAGAAACAGGCCGTGGGCCAGAATTGATCCACTGGTCGTAGTTTTCAGACCCTCAGTCTAGCTAGTTAACACTGATACTGAAGGCTTGGAGAAGGCCGGGGAGAAGAAAGGAAAGGGAGGGCTGGTAAGGGGTTCTGGATCCCATGGACAGCTGGACCAGGCAGAGAGACAGCCAAGGTTCTGGAGTTCAGGACTGTTCTGACTCCTCTTTCCAACTTCTGACCAGGTCCCTTCCAGTCTCCACTGCCAACAGCATCACGGACTCAACACAGGAGATGGTCCCCAAATCCAACTTCCTCATACCTTAATCCAACATACCTTACCTCCCTCTTGTCTCCAAACTGCCATCTCCTGGAGTAGAGGAGGCTCTCAGGGGCTCATCCCTCCAAGCCTGCCCCATCCCCATTATCTCTTTCTTTTTTTGTGCAGCCACCAGATAAGTGTCACCCAGAGACACTGCCTGGAACCTCAGGCAACTCCTTGCATAACTGCTAACCTGACTCCCATTTGCAAGCCAATTAGAGGGAAAAGAGGGGGGTGGGACTCACCTCCTGTCATTACCATTACCACTACTTTTCTTAGTAAAAAATGGTAGTTAATCTCCCCCCTGAAAAAAGGCCAGGGAACAATCTCTTTAAATTACATGGTTATAATGTGAAGCAAAGATGCACAAGTCAAATACAATTTGGGTTATAATTAGCGATTTCCTTGTAGCAGGTTTCTCTGGGAGATCCAGGCTTCCCCTGCTCAGCTTGCCAAATAGTGTGAAGTCCCCTTTCACTCCATGGGCCATGTGATGGGGAGGTTTTGTGTGTGTGTGTGTGTGTGTGTGTGTGTGTGTGTGTGTGTGACAGAGAAAGAGAGAGAGAGAGAGAGAGCAAGCTGAGGCAGTTTCAAGCTAAACACAGAATTATAGGGACAAAGTTTGTTAGGACATTTGTCTGCAATAATATTATCATCATTAAAATAGCAGGAATATTATTTAAGTAAAATAAACTATTTCTGGTGAGGAGTCATACAGTATGGGTTTAGAAATCCTTCAGACCTCTACTGATTAACTAATTCATTAATTGTCATATTGTTATATCATAGTCTTGATATAGAGTTAGGTCCAGATTCACTGCACAAGCTCCCAGAGGGGCAGAAGCTATTTTCCTACTGGAAGGCAACAGACTATTGTGAGACAGTGACCTGACAGGTGAGCTTCCTCTATTAATTGAGTGGCCTTGAGGCAAGTCACTTAATATCTGTGTCTCTGTTTCCTCATCTGTAACTTTGATGTCGTCACACTGGCCCCCTGATGGGTTATGGAATAAGAACAACATGTACAGCATTGTGCATGGCTGGAGGAGTGAGTAGGGGAATGCACACTGGGGTCAGACTGGCGGCCTTTGAATACCAACTCTGCCTTTATTAGCTTTGTAACATAACCTTGGGCAATCTCCTTGACTTCTCCATGCCCTGGTTTTCTCACCCAGATAACAAGGGATTAATTATGGTACCCACTTACTGTGGATGCTGTAAGATTCAATCAGATATGCATGTGAAGCTTATAGCATCACTGCACTAGGCATCTAGTATGTGCTCACTAACTGCTAGTTACTGCTATCTATATATTATTAGTAGATATAGTTGCCTCTTTTTTTTCCTTCCTTTCAGTCCAAGAAATTTGTCTGTTTTTCTGCATTTACCAATCAGGATGCACATTTACATTTCCCCCTTTTAAAAGAACAGGGCAGCCCAAACTCTGAATTGTCTTATTTGCAACTAAATCTATGACTTTTTTTTTCCCTAAGGAGAACTGCCTGTTTGCTTCCAAAACAAGTCTGCATCATTTGAGCCTTCAATTACCTTGGTCCTGATAGCCTGATTTATTTTGAACCATACTGTCTGCAAACCTTAGTTTATCAGGGAGTGAACTTGCCCTGTAGCTTTGTCCCAAGGATTTGGAGAGCAAAAAAAGTCAGGTCCTCAAGCCTGGGTACGTTCGGTTACTGATGCCAGAGGGGTGGCTTATTGCCTGGGTTATAGTGACCTTCTTGCCAAAGTCCAAGAGTTGGAGAGTTTCAGTGTGAGTTTCAGTGTGATCTCCATGCTGCTGGCTCACCTATCTCACGAGGGTTTATTAATCTACTGTGGGGGAGAACTCAGCCTTCAAGCTTCTGCCTCTCTGGGAGCTGGTGTATTGACTCAAACTGAGCTCTATATCAAGGCTATGCTTAACAATCTGACAGCCTCCATGCTCTTCAGGGACATAATGGTGAAAACCCAGACACTAATGAGAGTGTTTTGACCCAGGAGCAATTGGCACTGAAGCTGGTTGGAACACACAACACTACTGAGTGAGCATAAGCCCATCAACACAACCACCAGGATCAGCAGGAGTGAACTAGATAAAACAAAGACTCTTTTTGGAAGTCTGGAAGCTTTTGTTGAGTGTAAGGCCTACTAGTGGCTGAAACCCCTGGCTGGGAACCAAAATAGACTGTCAAAGAGAAATGGAGCCTCAACTCACAGAGCCTGACTTGCTCGTAAAGGCAGGGTCATGAGCCTTGTTTATTTCAACTTGGCAATAACTCTGAGTAACTGGATTTTGAAAACTACTGCAGAATCCAGGAGATAGATTTAAAAAACAAAACAAAACAAAACAAAACAAAAAAACAAGGGTGGTCAAAGCAAGTAGAATACATGGGTAGGGTGGCGTGGCTCAGTAGAAATTTTCTTTTAGGATGTCCCTGTTCTGCTATGTTATTCACTGTGTGACTCAAGTAGGTCACTTTTCTTCTGTGAGCCCAGTATTGCACATGAATGAAGATGGTCCTTTCAAGGTTTAGACTTCTATGAATTTCTGCACTGCCACACTGAAGCATCAAAGGTGTCTTTTTTATATACAAACCTGAAATATAACTTCCTTGAAGGGTTAAAGTTTCTAATTTCACCTCTTATTTAAAAAATAAATTAACATTACAAGATTAAGTCAGGGGTTATAAACTCAGTATCTTGGCAGGTAACAAAAATGAGTAAAGCAGGAGCGAAGAGGAAAGCACATACAAACCCACATTGTTTTTAACTCTTGAGAAAATAAAACAACATTGAAATGCTGGATGTGCATCCTAATGTGTCAGTGGTTGGATGGACTCAAAGGGGCACCCCCTTTGGATGGACTATGTGTCATCTAGACTACCACAGGGTCCCCACCAAAGGTCACAGGGCAGCATGCCTATGTTTTATTAGCCCATATTAATGGGGGTATTAGTCATTTCTTTTATCTATGTCTCCACCATAAACCAATCTCTTTCAGACATGTACATTACTTGCCTGGGACTGACACTATTTGAGTTTCAGCCCCTAACTTATGTGATCCTCTTACATCTGTACAATCAGAAGGTTGGACTAGGTGAGCTCTTTGATTTCCTCTAGCTCTAATACTTAAAAGGTTAGGCTGAACCATCCATGAACCCTCAGTTAATAGAGCACAGCTAATTTCTTTCTTCAGCCTAGAACCCAAATAGAGTACAGAATTTATATGAATTCATTATAAACTTGCACAATGTATGGTCACAAATTAAGAGTAGGAGCTGATGGTTAGTTACTGAATGATTCAAATACTATCCACAAAACAGATTAATGCCTGCTTCTGAATACATTTTAAAATAAATATACAAAAGCAACAAAAGTATCTAATGGAGCTATGAGCTATGAAAAGCAGTTAGGTTCATCAACCACCTAAACAAGTCATTTGAATAGCTCATAGACAGCCCACTTCATCTTTAAATTATCCAGTCATTACTTCCAACACCCAAATTATACTGTGTGCTGATACTTGCTCACAGACTAACATCTTAATAAAGTTTAGAGACTGCTTATTCACATTGAGAAGGTAAAATGGATGACAATGGGTACGGGTATGAAAAAGCACAAAACACAGAAGAGAAAATCACGATAAAACTTTTCAGATGGCTTCAAGACTTGAAATTGAAATATGACAATTACAAGAAAACATTAACTCAAACTCAGCATATGTCAGATCTTTCCTCAAAAGCAAGGTGTTGTTGGTCCTCATGAAAGAAAAACTTCAATCATAAATTTCTCTGATAAGTCTTAATCTTGTTCATCCATGACCTCAACTAGGGTTAATGAACAGCTTGCATCAATCAGCTGTACTTAGGCATAAGTAACTGGAAACTACTTGTATGAAAATCATTAAATAAAAGAACTACTTTTAAAATAAATGTGTAAATTTGAGCCTTCATTTGACTCTGAAGGCATAAAATTCCACAATTCTTATGATGGATTTATTCTCCTGCAAAAAATAATTAGACTGAAGAATTCAGGACAGAGGAGGACACTGATTTCCCCTTATGGATGATGTGATTATCTCATAATTGCAATGGTTCATGGGTTAGAGTGTTTTCTATGTGCCCACCACTGTGCTCAGCTTGTCATTGGCATTATCCTTGAGACTTCATCACTACTCTAAACTTCACATACACCAAGGAAGAAAGTGAGGCTACATCATGGACCATTGGTCCCACGCTGGGTCAGAACTAAAGTAGAAACTCCAGGCTCTTTATCTTGATACTTCACTGCTTCTGATAACACCTAAGGGTGTTTATGCAGTGCCATTTTTTCCAATCTGTCATGAAGACCTTCAATTCTACCCAAATTCAAGGCTGTAGCCCAAGTCTCAGACCCTTAGACATGGATCTCTGATACTCATAGCTATACCTTGCTCCTTTCAGAATTATCCTAAGTTTGGCTTAGCTGTGCCTTTTGACCAACCAGAACTGGGCACTTTGGTGAACATGGGCTTTAGAACAATAAAATTACCCTGGTATTGGGTAACAAAGGCCTTTAATATACTTTGAAAGCCATTTATTCCAAAGCGTATATAGGGGCAGAAGCATAATACTCAGCTTCATGAGGGAATAAGAGGTAGTACCTGTGTCCTTAAAGGAAATGTAAACCTTAGGAAAATTGAACTGGTGTTGACAAAACAACTCAGCCACACTGCCATCTGAAAAGACAATTTTGAAGCCACTGAAACATGTTATTAGAATTTGCTCAAGGCACAGGTCTCAAATAAGAGCACACTCTAAGCCTGTGATATTGCACATGCTTGGGTCTGCTGGGGTCCTCCCAGGGTGAAATGAGTAATTCCCAGGCAAAGCATTTCTTCTCTCAACAGCAATCTATCCACAGAAGAGCTGGCATGTGTGCCCAGCCATGCCTGGGGGATGCCTTCTAGGCTTTGAGCCCTTAAGAGTTTGTTTGGTCTTGAGTCTGACACGCACAGTTTTGAGCTCCAGCCCGTACCTGTTAGCTACAGTGACTTTTAGGAGGTTACTTGCCTCAGGTTCCTCAATTATAACATGGGGATGATAATTTCTCATGCATATGTATATTTTTTTGGTGATGAAGAGTCAAGATTACTTGAGATTTTGTATGCAAAGTGCATAGAACATAGTTTGATGCTACTGAGGAAAAATATTATTTTTGAGATTATTATTCTCTGATTCCTGTTTTTATACAGCTCCTTGTCCTGTTTTTAGATGTGGCATCCCTGAACGATTTTTCCAAGCTTTTAGTGTAAGCACATGAGGCTACAGTTCTCAAGAGGCACTCTCTGGTATCTTATTTATTTCTGATGGTTGTTGAAGGAAGGTAGAAGGCGGTTTGGAGAAGAACAGACACACAATAGAGGAAGGGGGTAATAGGAGTGGTATCAGAGAGGTCAAACAACCAGCCTGAGATCCTTCTGCTTTTCAGTGGTGGAGAAGAGAAATGTAAATGCTATTTCCTTTTTTTCTTTCTTTTTTATGGTGGAGTAATATTCTAGGGTATTATGCTAAGTGAAATAAGTTAGGCAGAGAAAGACAAATACCATATGATTTCACATGTATGTGAAATCTAGGTCACCAAGGAGCATGTATAAAGGACCCATGGACAGAGTTAAAGGGAAGAAGGATTGAGGGTGGGAGGTGAGGTTGGGTGGGGTGGGGAGAAGTGGTGGTGGGAAAATGGAGGCAACTGTCCTCCAACAACAATAAAAAAAGTAAAAAAAATAATGAACTAAACAAACAAAATTGAAACCAACTTATAGACACAGAGAGCACACTGATGGTTGCCAGAGAGGAGGGGCATTGGGAGACTGGGTGAAAAAGGTGAAGGTATTAAAAAGTATAAGTTGATAGTTACAAAATAGGGGAAATATAGTCAATAATATTGCATGTGATAACTATGTATGGTGCCAGGTGAATACTGGAAAAATCAGGGGAAATATGTCTAACCACTATGCTGTACATATGAAACTAATATAAAATAATGCTGAATGTAAACTAATTGGAAAAAATAAATAAAATAAAATAAAATAAAATAAAATAAAATAAAATAAAATGTAGAGTGGTGGGTCAAACTCTGACAAATCCAGAGCCCAGGTTCTTAAATGATCTGCTTCTCTGAACTGGAGAGCAGGGCTGAAGAAATTAGCCCAGGGGAGAATTCTAGATCGCTTGCCCTGGTCTCAGGCACTGGTCATCTGAGCTGCTGGCCTGGGGACCTTCTAGGGAATACCATGGAGGTTGAAGAAAAAGTATAGACTTTGACATCAGACAGATCTGGATGAGGATCTAGACTTTGCCACTCCCAAACTCACCACATCACTAGCTTCTTTGTCCCTCTATTTTCCCAGTATAAGATGGGGAGCAGTAATATCATTTCAAAGGTCTGGTGTGAGGACAGAATGGAATGGGAGATAAAAGAGTGTCTAGTATGGTCTGTAGAGCCCAGAGGCCTCAGTAAATAGAAGTACACCTTCCCTTTCCTTCTCATGACACCAGACCACTCTTAAATTACATTAGGGGTAGCCATGCCCAAGCACATGCAGACTGAACAGCCAGGAGCCCAAAGCTGGATGGTGTGCTATATTGGGCAAGGGTGTGGACAGCAGACTTTTCCAGAAACTGTCTGTGGGTGCAGGTGGGCTTTCTGTAGGGTAAGTGAACTGTGTCTACATTTAAAAAATTCATATATCTTTTAACCATTCACACAGAGACACCGAGAGGTAGATAGCAATATTTGAACCAACTGTTCACTTCAGTTGATTGGGAATAACAACATTGCCAGATAAACCCCAGAAACAAACTGAAATCCATGGCAAACATGAAAAAGAATGAGTTGGAAACCAGAGTGAAATACAGAGTGATCTCCCAGATATTAAAAAGTGCCAAAGTGGATGCTTAGTAGGTGTCAGTTCTGTTATTTTGAGACTGGAACTAGTGAGGAGTTAGAGGATGTCCAGATTGATTTAGAGATGGAGCAAGTGAGAATACAGATGGAGACAGAGACAGAAATAGAGATAGAGACAGATAGAAGCAGGCAGGGTAGGGCAGAGGGCAGAGATAGGGACAGGGATAAAGATAGAAGGGGAGGTAGGGCAAGGCTATGGATACAAGATAGAGATGGGGGTAGACAAGCAGGCTGCTATAGACTGAATTACTGTGTCCCACCAAAATGCTTACATTATAAACCTAGCCTGCAAGGTGACAGTATTAGGAGGAGGGGCTTTGAGGAGGTGATCAGATCATGAGGGTGGAGCCCTTACAAAAAAGCCCTCAGAGAGTTTCCTAGCTCCTTCTTCCTTAAGGAGACACAGTGAAAAGATGCTGTCTGTGAATCAGGAAGTGGGTCCTAACCACACACTGAATATGTTGGTGCCAAGATCTTGGACTTCCCAGCCCCCAAACCATGAGAAATAAATGTTATTTTTTAAGCTATCCAGTTTATAATACTTTTGTTATAGCAGCCTGAACTGACTAACACACAGGCACATGCTTGCATTTGCATAAAATACTTCTAAAGGAAAATGTAAGGGAATGGTAACTGCACTTTCCAGCAGGGAGACTAAGAACTGGGGTTGTGGGTGTTAGGATATTTTAGTTTTCATTGCAGAGCCTTTTCTAATGTGTGGCTTTTTAACCACAAAACTGAATTACTATAGTAGTAGTACTACTGCTACTAGTAGTAGTAGCAGCAGCAGCAGCAGTAGCAAAAATGATAATAATAGCTAATTAACAAAAAGGAATGCATTTAGAAGTCTTCCCCATACCTTAGCTAAATAATTGACTTGCAAAAGAGAGCCAATATGTAAATGGTTAAGAACAGGGAGTCATCACTAACCCATGTCTTAAAGGTATTAATGAAATCTGGAGATACAGTGCTCCAGTGAAAGCAGCTGAGAATTGAAAAGTTGGTTCCTTAAACAGCTCTTCTCTGTCAGTAGAGCCCAGAGCTTGGGGAACAAGCTCTGAGACCTACATTATTTCTCCTATCAGATCTCAGAGCAGGTGAGAGACTTAAACAGACGGTAGAGGGGTTAAAAATAGAAGGTAAGTTGCTATTGGAGATATGTGGAGAATTCACCACTTGCAAATCTCTAATTATAATATGTCAAAAGTAAAATAACTCGTCAGGAGCAGTATCTAATATAATACAGTATTGGCTCTGTCAGCACAGTGATCCATGATGTGTTTGGAAGCCTACATTAAATAGACATTCAGCGGCAAAATGTCCTGCAGGGACTCATCTCAGCCCATGGAGAACTGAAAGGATAACCTGCTAAGTATTTGTTGTCTGTACTTTCCTCAGCTCTGGCTGGGAGTTCTGGGTGCATCCTGCTTCCCTTTTACAGATTCTGTACTTTATGTTAAGTCATGTGCATATATTAGAAGTTCTTGGAGCCTAGCAGATGGATGGATCTTTTCTCTTACCCTAAACTACTCAGTTTCTCAAAGAAGTGATGGCCTACACAGTGCCCTCATATTGGCATTAAGCACTGTGCCTCTATGTTGAAGAACAGTTAGAGTTATTCCAGATATGACAGTAACCTACAGGGAACAACTTAGGAGTGCTAATACAGGGGCATGTCTTTCAAGGGTGGGAGAACCATGGGTCTGACCCACTCTGAGGTTAAATTCTTTCCTTGAGAAATGCAGAGCCTGGAGGGAGAGAAGGTGCCCTTGGAAACTGTGTGAGGATGCAGAGACAATTCAAAGCAAGCTTCTCGTCAACCATGTTCTGCACAGTCAGGTCAGGAAAGCACAATTCAGAAGTAGGTCACATATAGCAGAAGCATCCTCCTTTTTGGTCAAAGGAGAGAAAAACATATGCACATAATTCTTTGTAGCAGAAGAAAAGATGGCCACTTTTTCCATCCTTCAAGCTCAGGTACAAAACCACCTGCTTCAGCTTATAATGGCTCTTTTTCCTTTAAAACTTCCTGGAAGAGTATGAACCACCAAACTTTGCTAAAGAAGATAAAGTAACCTGCTAATCAGCACCACCACAAATTCATACACTCCAAACTCAGAGAGGTGCTCATGGCCATTCAAATACTGTAGGCATTGTCTGAGCCAGATTCCCGTGTTGTTTGCCCAGTTTCAGAAATCATTCTATTGTTCCCATGCTCTAGAACTTGTCACATTACAATAATTAACAGAACATATGTCCTATTATCTCTAGTGGCCCACGAGCATTCCAAGAGAAGAGAGCTGTCTGCTCATCAACCCATCTCACTGCAGTGCCAGGGGCACTGTGGACAGCCACATGCTATTTAAATTTAATTGTATTGATCTCTAAAGAGTTCTTTCTGTGAAAGAAGGGTGTTGAGTATGTCATCTCCCCAAAGGATTAAAATTTCCTTTAAGGTAGGCTTCATTAACCCTTTCTTTTAAACTCTCATTTTGTAACTCTTCTGGCTTAAACTCTTTTCAATGTCTTCCCACGATGCCTGACGTGGAATGCCATCCCTTACTGAATGCTGCAGGCCTGTAGGATGTGAACCCTGCTGATTGCTTCCATTTCATCCTTTGCCACTGTACCCCCAAACCCTCTCCATATGCCCTAGATATGCTGGCCTCTTTTTAGTTCTTTGAATGAGTCAAGGTCATGACTATTGACCTTGTTATTCTTTCTGCCTGAAAATCCTTGTCTTCTCATGATAAATATCATCTCCTTGAAGAAAGGTGCCTAGACTATTCATTTGCAGGCAGTACCTCTGCTCTTTTTTATTCTCCCAGAGCATCTGTCTTTTTCTTAAGAGCATGGATCGTAATTTGTGTTTATATAGCTCTTTGATCACCACACCTTCACTCTGTGTTTCACACCAAATTACAGAAGGGAAAGAACAATTTCTGTTTGACTCAACCACATTATGAGTCCTGGCTCTGGTAGAGGTTTAATAAATATTTGTGAATGAATGAGTGAATGTGTGACTGAAGAAATGAGTGAATCTTCCAAAGCATGTGTATAGTTGATACATATTGAGGCTTAATAAAGAATGTCCTTTTTCAGTCCTAAAATAGTCTCTTGGAACCCTAACACTTGATTATCACAAAATAACCAGTAAGCAAATAAACAACAACTCCATCACTACCATCTGGTAGTCAACACAGTACAAACACCTGCAAAATCAGCAAGTGCATTTAATTAACTCATCCCTAGGTTACAGCAGCAGCTATACACAAAAATGCAATAGCAGCACTATTTACAAGAACCAAAGGTGGAATCAACTGAAGTGCACTGAATGAATGGATAAACAAATGGTTTATCCATGCAATGGAATAGTATTCAGTCATAAAAAGGAATGAAGTGCTGATATATTTTACAATATGAATGAACTTTGAAAATATTCTATTATTGGAAAGATGATGGACACAAAAGGTGTCACATATATATATAAATAATTTTATATATAATACATTTATATATAAATATATATTATATATATAGAAATACTCTTTTTAATGAAAAATCCTGAATAACAAATTCATATAGACCAATAGCAGATTAGTGGTTGCCAGGGAACAGGGGAAGGTACAATGGAGAGTATCTGCTTAATGGGCATGGAGTTTTCTTTGGGTGATGAAAATATTCTTGAATTGGATCATGATGATCATTGCACTACACTGTGAATGTACTTAATGCCACTGAATTATATACATTAAAGTGGTTAAAATAGTAACTTTTATGTTTTGTACAACAATAAAAAGGGGGAAGCAATGGAAAATTTCTAATATATTATTTTTTAAATTCTCTAAATGTAACCTCCAGGTTAGGTACCAGGTAGCAAAGTTAGTCATCTACTGCTTTTAGTTACAAGAGAGATATTATGCTTTAAAACAACAAACTTCTTAGCTTTGCCTGGGTAGCTCAGTTTGTTAGAGGACCACCTGGCATGTCAGGGTTGCCAGTTCAGTCCCTGGTCAGGATATGTATGAGAATCAACCAATGAATGCATAAATACGTGGAACAACAAAATTGGTGCTTCTCTCTCTCTCTCTCTCTCTCCCTCTCTCCCTCCCTTCCTCTCTCTCTAAAATGAGAAGGTAAGGAAACAGAGAAGGAGAGAACCATCAATGTGTAAGAGATATATTTTCACCAGTTGCCTCTCACACCCCACCAAAGGGGACCTGACTGGCAACCCAGGCATGTGTCCTGACTGGGAATTGAACCAGCAACTCTTTGGTTCACATGACAGCACTTTTGTTGAGGATTATCTTTGATTAATAATGAATACCATTAGTTTTCATTGATGATAGTGTTAAAATGTTTTCTGTTGTTGTTGGCTTGTTTTTAACTGATTTAATCCATTCACCTGTAATAAAAATGTACTCTTTTGGCATGTACAGCCATGTCACCACCACCATCAGAGCACAGAACATTTTCACTGCCCTGCAAAACTCTCCCGTGCTGCTCCTTTGCAGTCCAGGTCTCTACACACCAGAGCTCAGAAACAAAATGGAACAAATAGAGAAGAGACACATACAAAAACAAGGATGGATCTTTAATGCATTAGGCTATGTTAAGGGGGCTGGTGCAGAAATGCAGGGTGGCTGCAAATGGACACAAGACTTGTGTCTGGGGTGATGGAAATATTCCCAAATTGGACGGTGGTGACGGTTGCACAACTCTATAAATATACCAAAAAAATCTGAATTGTACCGCTAAAATTGGTGAGATTTATGGTATATAAATTATATTTCCACCAAGCCATTTACAAAATGGTTACTTAAACTCTGATAACACACGCACACGCGCACGCGTTCGTTTAAATAAGTAATAGGAGAGGATGCCTATAGATGAGGTAAACTTTACAGAGCTGGGATAGCAAGGACAGGTTTAGACACTCCTTTGTAGGCAGGACAGCTTGATAGGGGTGTGCCCACTGTCACTCCTGGAATCCTGGGGGCCCTAACTGACCCTTCCCGCTCCTACTCCAAGACTGGAGCCCACTTACTGTGGCGGTGCCGGAGACGGTCTGCGCGCTGGTGTCCGCTGCGCTCTGCTCCGAGTGAGACTGGGCGGGAGGGTACAGGTTTAATGTGTGCTCGGGGACGGTGCTCTGGCCGGTGTACTCTGGCGCCGGGTGGGGGTGAGGGGCTGTGTATTCCGCGGGGATGCCGTTCTGAGGGGGAGCGAACTGAGCCGAAGCATAAGGCTGAGCCATTGTGTCAGGGGCAGCTGCTGCTTCCTGATTACCCTGAAAAATCACAAAGGTGAAGAAAAGGTGAAAACCGTGAGTGGCCACCCAGCAGAACCTCTCCCCAGGGCCCACTCTGTGGGTGTCTGCACTTGCTGAGGATCTGAGATGGATGCATCCCAGTTAATCTTCACTAGACGCTCTGGGGAAGTAGTAACCATCATTTATATAACCCCATTGTACAGATGCAGAAATCAAGGCTGGGAAAGGGTAAGTCTCTTTACCCAAGTTATCCAGCCCAACAGCCAAAATCTGTGAGTCTGTGTTCTACTGGATTGGATTTTTCTGGCAGATCTTCCTTATTTCATTCGCATTTGGGGACATGTGAGCATGTAGTTGTCTCCAGCGACAGCAGAGCCTTGCTTTGATACTTAAAATGCCAAGAGAGATTAAATTGAACATGCTTGTTCTTGAGTAGAGAGACAATTTATCTAAGCATTTGAATTTAATGAAAGTTTTGTGTGTCTTGGCTCACATAATGGGATGGGGGTCTTTTAAATGACCAGAGAGAGAGAGAGAGAGAGTGTGTGTGTGATCGAAAGGAGAGAGAGAGAGAGAGAGAGAGAGAGAGAGAGAGAGAGAGAGAAGAAAAGACAGAGGATGTTCCCAGAGCCAATATGAAGCAGCCGATGAAAATTCAGGGCCTAATTTGGACAAAGATGGCACTCTGTGATATCCTCAATTTAAGTATCTTTGCAAAGTGCTGGACTTAACTCAGTTTCATTAGTCAATGCTTCCCCCCACCTCCTGCCTTATTTTTTATAAGCACAGAGTATTATATAACAATTCCCCCTTCAGATCTAGGCAAAACATGCAGTGTGATAATCACAGCTAAGTCAAAAGAATTTTTTTAAAACTCCCTGAATTCAAAGGCTTCCATTTCAGGAAACATCTATCTCTCTCCACCTCCACCCCCACTACCACCCCCATAACTTACTACCCTATACACACACACACACACACACACACACACACACACAGCAACAGCAGCAGCAGAAAACACAATCCAGATGTCTGAATTTTCCACAGTCTCAAGAGATGGGATCGCACGGTCACAAAGAGACAGGAAAGAAAAGAACCTTAGCAATTAAGCACACCAAAGAGCTGCCCCTCCCATTGTCTGTGGTCAATTCCATGTGACTTCTGCCCCCACGTCATGGTAGCAGGGCAGAAATGTCAGAATTGCTCACATCTCCTCCATCCTTGTTACCAACATTTGAGAACCTCTTCAGTTAAAGCAACGTGGGTATAGCCGAAACATTATGACATAGGGGGTAAAAAGAAGTTTATTCTCAGAGCAGCACACAGAGCTGGTTCATTTGTTTAGAGGGGACCTTAATTAGAATGTTAAATATGACACGTTGATGAGAACTAAGCTTAGGCTAAGTTTAAAACATTTTGCAAGTGAAAACATTCCCATCAGGCCCTGTCCTCCCCCAGAGTAATTTCTCCAAATGTCTGTGCCGTGGAAGCAGAAATGCACAGCCCTTTCTTTCTTTCTAACATGTTTTCACAGCATTTGGTGCTGAGCAGGGCCTGTCTGTGCTGTGGTTGGATCACGGAACATGAAAAGTTAACCCTGTCCATCCCTAGCAAACCCGAGGACATTTATTGTCATTGCTACTCAGTTTTCACTTTTCTTCAAGAAAAATGTTTGGTTTTCTTTTGGGGGAACATTTCCACTCTCAGTCTAGTGCAGATGTGGCTAAGCCCTATCTCCTGTGACCCATAGCTACAGTCACATCATCTAACCTGACTAATCAAAGGGTTCCACTCTCAGTCATGGGGATTGTGGGTTCATGCACATCTCTCTAAACCAGTTAGTGAGTTAAGCCCTAGTAACTCCAATGAGGCTTAATACTGAGGCTTTGCTGGAGTTTGGGAAGGAAATTCTCTTTCAAAGGTCATTGGCAGCTGTAAAAATAATGTCAGCCTGGAGTTGCCAGGAACCACCCTTTGAAGAGGGCCTGCTTACAGCCAAAGCCAACTCAGAGGCAAACAGAGCCCAGAAACTGAGAAACAGATTAATTGAGTCCCAGTGACATCATCTGAAGTCTTGGGTCCAGCTTTACCTGTAGTTAGTAGTGCCATTGCTTGTTTTAGTCACATGAATCAGCAATGTCTTATTTTGTTTAAGCTAATTTTTCTGTTATTCACCACCAAAAGGGTCTTGATTAATAAAAAAAAAAAAATCCTCTGCTGTTTCTGAGACAACTAGTATCCTTTTCTTCTACAGGGCTATGCATATATATCCTTGTATACAAAACTCCTTATGGATGCTACTTCTGAGAAGCCCCAGAAACTTTAGGACCTTGAGAACACTCTGAAGAGAAATTCATTGTGACAGATTTTACTTCTGCCCAAAAGTCTGTTTCAACCTGCCTTCTCTTCCACCAGGCTCATCTCTGAATTGAAAGAAAGACATATGAGAACTCCAGGTGTGGTCTCATAGGGGAGCATAACATGGTCGTCGGAGGTATGGTAGATAGTCCCTAAAGACAAAGATTTCTCCCCTGTGCCTTCAGCAACAAACACTTTCAAGGGAACACTGATCACATGGCCTTTCCTCACTGCAGAGCAGTCTTAGGAAGAGTGGTTCAGTCCCACAAGCTCCAGCAAAACTGCAAGGGCACTCGGCTAGGATCTGAGCTCTCTCCATTTGGGAGAAAGAAGGGCCTGCCCTCAGGAAGCCTATGGTCCCTCCATCCTCCTGACACAATCAAGTCTTCCCATTCCTTGCCCCCTCTGCTTGGAAAGTCCTTCTCTACTCCTTTGCTTGGCTAGTCTCTACTTGTCTTTCACATCCCAGATCAAGAGCTGTCTCTTCTAGCAAGCCTTTATTGACACTTAAACCAAACCTGTTGCCTCTCTCTATATCTCACTGCAGTCTGTGGCCACATCACACGTAAATCCAAGTATTGCCATTGCCTGCTTATTTGTCTGTGAGCATCCAGAAGGCAGAAGACTGTGTCACATTCTCCACTCCATCTCCAGTCTATAGATGCATGCTAGCTGCAAGGTAGGCATTTACAAAAGTTTGCTAAGTGAATACATGCTTGACTAATGAGCTATGGGCTCTGTAAAGCTTAACTTGGCAACAGGAGATAGTTGGGGATATAGAGGGTGAGGAGTTAGCAAATGACCCATGGGAGAAATCTGGCCCATTACTTGTTTTTGTAAATAAAGTTTTATTGGGACACAGCCACATTCATTGTGCTACGATAGTAGAGGGGCAGAATAGTTTGGACAGACGTGCTATGGCCCCAAAAGCCTAAACTATTTAACTCTCTAGCCCTTTGCAAAAAATGTTTTATACTCTGTGGCAGAGTATCATTAAATATGCTGACACCAATTCTGGAGCCATGCTTATAGAAATAGGGCAGAACATAAAGCTGGCAATAAAGCAGGGAGAGAAAGGGGTACATTCTCTCTGAACCATGGAGGGTGGCTCACCTAGACTTGAAGATTATCCATGTTGAGGATGGCACAAAGGGGTGAATGGGGATCTTTTTCAGAATTTTCTCTCCATCACAGTCTCTCTAAATTATAAACATACATGCATACATGCAGGCTTGAAACTCAGCACCAGTAGGCTCAGGACAGGGAAGATCCATGATGGCCTCAGGCTTCTGTGCTCCATCTGAAAGGCATCCCCTTCACTTCACCAGCATGGTCAGAAAACAAACTGAGTGGTGCCTCCCTTCAGGCCTAGTGGACACCAGGCACTGTGTTGGGTGCTTTGCATCAGTTCTTAAACAGAGATCACTGTTTCTCAGGGAACAGTAGCAATGACTGGAGAGGTTTTTGGTTGCCACAGCTTGGGAAAAGGGATGCTACTAATGTCTAGAGTGTGGAGACCAGGGATGTTGCTATCACCCTACAATGCATAGGACAGCCCCACCAACAAGGATTATTCAGCCCTAAGTGTTAATTGTGCAGAGGTCTAGAATCCTTGCTTGGCATGCATTCCATCCAACATCATTTTATTGTTAATTATACTGCAGCCTACAGCTGGTAAATGATTTTGCAAGGTCAAAGCCACAGAGAGCTCTTTGGGAAGCCAGGAGCTAAACCAAAGCTTATGTTTTCCTGTGTCCAGGTGCCTCTCATTTGGCAGGATTATCACCTGGTAGGGAGATTCATTCCCATTTTTAAGTAAACAAACCTCTTTCTGTCACATATACACCATGGCCTCAAGGCCTGTTTCCACCTGTGGGGAAGTCAGGTGCTGGGGTATTTAATTCAAAGATGCCAGCATTCCATTAGCCAGATTAGGGTGTTTACTCTGGCAAGTGTTAGAGCTCTAGCCTGAATAACTTCTGCCATCTCAAGCCCAAGGCCTTGCTTTAGAACAAGGGTGTCAAACTCATTTTCACTGGGGGCTACATCAGCCTCGTGGTTGCCTTCAAAGGGCTGAATATAATTTTAGGACTGTGTAACTGTAACTACTCCTTAATAGTTAAGCAAGAGCTTGGTGCTGCTGCCAGGTAGAAAGAAGGTGCTGGGCCAGATAAAACAGGGTGGAGGGTCGGATTTGGCCCACAGACCTTGTGTTTGCCACCTGTGCTTTAGAAGTTCTGAGGCCATCCTAAGAAAAGCAAGGGTCAGCTGAGGGCACCACTGGAGCCAAGCACAAAGCACCAACCTCTACCAAACCTTGTAGCATTCTGGTAAACCCAGGGCACTGAGCTCTAGGGGCCGTATCTGCAGTCACCAAGGAACCTACAGGTACATTCAGGTCAATAAGGCCCTGGATTGCACTCCTGTTCCTGGAGTTCTCAAACAGATGTTGGTGGGACCCCCCACAGTTCCTTATTAACACCAACAGCAGTTCTAGAGAGACCCTAATTAATATTCCCAACATTTGCACTTTGGGCTAATTACAGCTAATATTTAATTAAGATCACTGTACTTCCCATGGAATTATTTTTCACCTTCAAATGGCTTCAGAGATGCCTTTGTTTCCTCCCTAGTGATGTTCCTGGATTCTTAGCATAGCTGAAATGTATTTTCTGGAAAAATACATTCACATTAAGGCACCCTTTCCTCTCTAGGTCAAGGCATATCTTGGGCACATGAACAGCCTTCTGGTTAAAAGCTGAAGCCAACTTCGTGTAGGTGACAGTGACAGGCAAAAGTTATTTGGAGCATTCTGGCTAGACATTCCCTCATTTGTAGAAGCTGCCTCCTTTCTTTTCCTCCAATGCCAAACCCTTACCTTTCCCTAAATAGCGAACTGATCACAGAGATTCATGTATTTACAGAGTCAAGTTGCTTGTGGGTGTTCTGAATTGATGCAGAGGGTGATTCCGATTTGGACGTATACCTCCCTCCCCCACCGCATCATCGACCAAGTACTTCAAGAGGTTTTGCAACCCTACCATCTAATTTTCAGTGCCTGGACTTTCTTGGGTTGCTGCTGAATACACAAAAGGCAGGGGCAAGACCTGATATTTTAAAACCCAATAATGCTGCTGAAGAACTAGATAGAAACTTAAAGTAAAGAACATCATTTAGGGTAAATGTAGAAAACTTCCTTGTCCTCATACACCAAACCTCAATCTGAGCAACTCATCAGCGGCCAGATGAATGGGACTCCCTCATTACCCAAGATACCCCAATGGGTAGCTTGCACTCCAGTCACTGAGAACAAACGGATATTAAAATGCAACCAAGTCTGATTCACTAAAGCAACAAAAAAATGCCATTTCAATTTAAATATTTTACTGAAGCATGAAATAGCCAGGATATTATTGCTATTTTAAGACAAACACCGTAATCTGTCTATTAGCTTAGTGTGTCGATTCTGTTGCATGCAGGCATTTAGAGAGCCATTCAGACGCATGGAGAAAGTCTTTGGTCACTGAAACATCCTGCGCCCTTAATTTTCTCTCCAAGCTGGGCTCAGGAGACAAAATCAAAAAATGAGAGGGTTTTTTCCTCCCAGATATCTCTCTTGTCCCATTTATTGCCCTGAGTGGTTTAACACAGTTGTTTCGGGAAACTAATAACAGAACAAAGGGTGGCAGCCTATCTGACTTGGCAAAATATTTTGGCTCAACATCTAATGCAAACCACATTGCAACTGAGAAATAGTCTTTACGTGGCAGAGCACGAAATGGGTTTATGTTCTTCAATATAACTGCCTGAATTTCACTGAGTGGGGAAAGTGGTTGTTTTCATAACTGCCAAGGTGGACTTTAACATAACCAAGGATTTTTCTCTGCGTGTGTTTATGTGTGTGTATATTCCCTGGCTTTAATAGTCAAACTTCCTGAACATCTTCTCCCCTTTTGCTTCTGGAATTTATTTGTTCTCAGTCTACATCTTGCCCTGAAAACTGTCTTCTGGCCTAAACACAACCCTTCTAAGGAAGACATGCATAGCAATTGTCTGGCCCCCCCAAAAGCAGCTGATTGCATCTGTGCCACTGTGCACACAGCCAGAGAAAAAGCAGCCACTCCAGCCATGGGACCCCCTCCCACCCTCCACTAACTCCACCTTGCTAGAGGAAACTATCCATTCTTGGTTGCCCGCAGTCTCCAGTCTTGCTGACAGTTTGTTTTACTTTAGTTTAGTGGCTGGTCTGTTTTACTTCTCTGGCAAGAAATTGCGCCTATTCAGAGAAAACCTCCAGTGCCTGAATAAAAGAAGTAAGTTACATTGTGCCCCTGGGGCACTGAAACAAAGACGAAAAATGCAAAGTTACGCCATTAACCTGCTAGTTCTAAGACCAGCTCAGTTCCACACATCAAGCAGAAAGCCAACACATATACTCTTGGCTGAAACCCTTTCCTTTCCCCGGCGTGAATCAAGGAGCAGAATATATATACATTGCAGAGAGCAACAGAGATTCAACGCAAGGAGAGACTGCAGCTTAATTCAAATCACAATTGCGAGTGAAAAATATAATGGGAAAAAAAAGTACCTGCCGCACCATCCTGCTTGCTTTCTCCTCCATAAACTTAGCAGCTGTTCTAGACCCACACCACAAAGCATCTGTTCAAAGCAAGCCTCGTTACAAGCCAGGGTGTGTGCACTGTGCAACGTGTGGATGGCTGGGGTGTTGCAGGAGGGGGAGCTGAGGCCTCCTGGCTGACCTCCCCCTCAACATCTGACTGCTCCCCAAACCAACCCCAGATGGGGCTCTTTCCTCCAGTACATCCTGGCCCATCAATCACAGTGCTCCTCCTCTGGCTCCTGCTCTGTTTCAGAGTGCACACTGAGCAGATGATTATATAGTGGAGGAAGACACACACACACGCACACAGACACACACATACACACCAGACAGCACTAGACTCCATTAATAGCTGTTTAAAAAACATTAGAAATGCTAGCCTATGCATTGCCTGGAGCTGGAATTTTTCATTACTAAACTAAATATATGGTATGCAAAGTTATAAAATCCATGGGGGAGCTTGCTACTATTCCTATTTTGTTTTAGATTTTTAAGAGAGAAGATGTCAGGATAGCACAGGAAGACAGGAAGGATGAAGAAAGAGCTCCAAGTGACAGAGGGATGGTTAGAGGTAAATTTACAAAAATACCCTGAGAACATTAGGGATGAATTTATAACCAAGCCACAAGATTAATTGTCAAGTGGTCTTAACATACTATAACTGATGATTGATTAGAATATTTGGAAGCCCAACTCCTCTGCAAACTGGCTGTGTGACCTAGGCAAGTTGTTGCAATTACATTGTGCTCCGGTTTTTGCTTCTGTTTAATGGGAATAATGATGAGTGACTTTGTAGGGTAATCGTGAGAATCAAAATAAAAATTAAATCACAAGCAAAGCAAATGTACACAGAGACCTGGCTCATTGTATCGGTGCGTAAACAGATTTCAACACCTTCAACAAAATGGTGGGCAAAATGCAAGGGTATCTTGGTCCCTATGAAATATACAGTTAAGAGAGGTAGCAGGCTGTCAAGAAAGGAATCCACAGGTGACCACAAAACCTTAGTGGAACTAAATGCTATGAAGGAAATGCATAGGGTCTTGCTTTCTCCTTTTCTTGAACTTTTGTCTCTTCCTAGCTCATTGTTTTTCCTTTTCTTCCAATGAGCAAAAATAAAAACTTGTACAAAAAATCCCCAGTGATTTCATTGCCAAATGCTGCCTCTTTATTTAAAGCTACAAATACTTCATTCTTTCTTTATTATTAAAAGTACAACAACCAAAGTGAAATGTCAAAACAATTTCAGGTCTTATTTGGTCATGTCTTTCTTGCTCGTCAAGGGAGAGGTTTCGAGACTCCCATTCACCCTTCCCGTGGACAGCTGCTTATTGCCAAGATGCCCAACTATGAAAGGAGAGATCTTGCTACCCTGGAGGGGATGGATGGGGTTTCTGAAGTGATTAAATTTGTAATTAAATTGTGTAACAGAGGAGGAGGTGAGGGCAGAGGAAGCTGCCTGGAAGAATTCAGTTTTCTTCCTGGTTTTTTGGTGGTGCTAGTTCAAGTAATTCCTAGGAGGTCCCCCCCCTCCTGCTTAATTCCAATTACGTGGGGTTAGAAAGAAAATCTGGATAAAGGATATTTGTGCCATCCTTACATTTTCATTTCCAACCACACTCATGCAGGATTAAATAAGCCTGCTTTCCAGGTCCTTGAAGGGATGTGCCAGCTAGTTCTCAGAGCCCCTCAGACCATACCCCCTTCCTTGCATGACCCCAGCCCAATGGGCGGGGGGACTGGGCAGTCATTCTCATGAGCCATAAGCTTTTTCCTATCCTTACTGATAACTGAAAAGCCAAATTTCTGTCCTTCATCCAAAGTATAGGGGACTTGTTTTTTCCTAAGAAAGCAAGAAGGACAGACTAGGACAGAAAAATTCCCTGGTGAAGGATGTTCTAAAGAGTAATAGAGAAAATACTGAAACAAATAAACAACCAATAAAAACCAAACTTAATAGAAAAAAATGTTTCAGGTGGAAACACCAGAGAAGCATGAGGACATTGGTCCTTAGCCAATGGACCCATCACATCACTTGGGTGTAGTCTCATACAATAACCAGGTAGATACCCGGATTCCACCCAGTTCCACAGGCTTAAAATCACTGGGGGTGGGATCCAGGCTCTTTGGAAAGGTGCCCCAGGCCATTCTGACACATGATCCTGGGGGAAATTTTTCTGTGTTTTTCAAACGAGAGGTATGATCTCTTGGGATGTAAAACCCACGTAGGGGGTAATCACTCCATTACTTTTAAAATGAAATAAATGATACCACACTGAAAAAGAATGGAATAAAATAGTAAGAGAATTGTTTCATGAGACTCTTACATGGGTGAATTGGGTTGCAATGTAAAATCTTTTATGGATTGCAGTAAAAGAAATAAAATTAAAAATATGATGCTGGGTAATTTTCAGTGTTTCTTATTATCTTATCTTTTATTAGTGCTGTGACTGTGGAATCGAAGTCAAATGTGGAGCAATTGGCAAGTCATTCACCCTCAGTTATGTCCTAGTTTGCTCATTTATTAATATAAATAATGATACATATTCTTCTTCCCAATAAGTCTCTTGTGATGACTTTGGGAGAAAATCTACAGGAATGGGTTTTATAATCTAGAAAGTCCTGTGAGGGTTTATGTCCTACTGTGAGTATGAAATTAGTAACCCTCCTAGTTCAGCAAGTGTTCCCTCTGGAGAGCATATGGACGCATGGGGGAGGGTATTGAATCCTCATCTACCATGTGGCAGGTGCTGTGCTAGGCACTTTATTCCTCACAACTACCCCTGTGAGCTAGATATTATGGTCCCTTTACTTTTTTTAATCCTCATCTGAGGACATGCTTATTGATTTTCTTTTTTACAGAGAGGGGAAGGGAGACAGAAAGTGAGAGAGAGAAACATTGATGTGAGAGAAAAACATCAACTGATTGCCTTACATACATACCCCGACAGGGGACCCAAGCCATAACCTAGGTATATGCCCTGACTGGAGATTGAACCCATGACCTTTCAGTTTATGGAACAATGCTCTCCCCAACTGAGCCACCTGGCCAGGCCTATGGTCCCTTTTCAAATACAAAAACTGAAGCTCCAAACATGTGAAAACATATTTTCCACTATGGGAGCTTGTAAATTAGTTAACTGGCAGAATTAGAACCTGAACCTAATTTAGTCTCACTGAAGAATTCCTGTCACTGAATTCATACTAATATAAAGATGGATATGATGATTATGACAATAATGATGATAAAGATGGAGATTATAATGCTAATGAAGATGATGGTGGTGATAGAGGGATACAGAGATGATAATTATGATGGTTGTGGTGGTAATTATGAAGGTGGAGATGATGATGGTAACTGTGATAAGAAAACTTTTCTTGAGTACTAACTTTGTACCCATCATTTCTGTAGGCACTGAGGATACAAAGTTCAACACAGCAGGTTTGCCTACATTACCTCATTTAACAAGAGCCCAATGTGGTATACACTGCCATTCCCTTTTCAAGGGAGGCAGAGTTATTTTCTCATACTCACATAACTGGTAAGTTCGAATTACCCCAATTCATCAAACTCCTAAGCTCTGCATTCTTAAACAACTGTAGATGGGATCATATCTGACCTCAATTAGGCAAAGATACAAACATTTGTTTCCTAACTGTACCAGCTTACAAAAAAGCATCTCTTGAACAAAGAACTCTGAAGTTGCTCTGAGTCCATAATTCGCAAAAACAAACTACAAAGATAATAAGAATCCATGTCACAGATTCAGATTCAAGTGAAAGTAATTTGTTTCATTTCACTTCCCCAGCCTTGACAGGGAAGCAGAGAGAGAGGCCAGAAGCCATCTTGCTGTGGCTGACAAACACCAGCCCCAGAAATACAAACCAGCCAAGTGGATGGCAGGCTTGCAATGACGAGGTGTCATGTTTGCAAAAATGTTCCATCCTGATTTTCCATTTGGAGTCACAGAAGGCAGTGTAGAGGTTGTTTTTCTCAACTCTTTAAAAGTTAGCAACTATCAAATATTTATGGCACTTTGTGCAAGTCAGGAGCCTTGATGTGGTTGCTTATGAGGTGATACTTCCAAAGGGAAATACATACGATTGTCTCTTAAAAAATTAGCAGCCTCTGGAGTGAGTGAGGTTCCCAAACAACACCATCAGGCACTTAAGAAGATGGGTTTTCTCATGTTGCTCACCACTGTCCTGGGAGCTCTGACTTATCCTTTAAAATGATTGTTTAACATTATACACATTTTGATTTTGACATTATATGTATTTTTACATTACATTATTTTGATGTCTGTCTCCAAGTAGACTGTAAACTCCATGAGGACAGAAACCTCATCTGTTTTTCTCATCACTGTTGTGGCAAACATTTCAAAGAGTGGCGTACGTACACATACACACACACACTCAGAATGTTTTGTTGAGTGACAATAAATTTGCAAGCTAGCCTTTTTATCCCTATTAGTATCAGGAAATGCCCTGACTCACTCAGCACCTCAGGGGGCTGGGAAACAAGGTCAAACCTGTTGAAAAATTTTCCCAATTGGGGTACCCCAATGTTGTATGGAAGCAGTTCTTGTTGGAAAGTCATGCAGCATAGAACTCCATCTATCTGTATGTGAAGCAGCTATCAATGTTGTATTATTTCCTGTTATTAATAAAGAGCCAGAGCAGTTGTTATTGAGTTCATTCTAAGCATCAGCCAGTGCTAGTCACCATATATATATTTCCTGTAGAGATGAAGTTAGATTTTGAATTTATATACATATTATCTTTATAAAATAATTTAAAAATTATTTTAATAAACTTATTTTTATCCCATGCATTTCCCAGAAAGGAAGTAAAATGTCCTAAAGCTAGTAAGTGGCAGATATAGACCTTGAACCTGGGTCTTTCTCCAAAGATGAGGTTCTTTCAAGTGAGGTATGACTGATCTTGTTGTTGGCTAAGATGAGGTTGATATTTGTAAGGGTTATGGTAGAACAATTCAATCACAAAATATTTTCTGAGAAATCTCTGAAGTGTCCTAGCCAAAGTTGGAGGTTATAAAAAAAAAAAAGTGTGATGTCTTGTTCCTGCTATTCCAAAATCCAGAACCTAAGGGGGTTCGTGATGTTGGTGATGATAATTATAAAATTATTGATAACAATAGTAATATAATTAAAAGGGTTGTAAACATGTGCTTTCCACCACCCTAAATATTTTATAAATGCCAATTCCTTCAATGAACCCTACACTGCACAATGGGAACACAATCATTGATTTCATTTTATAGAGTTGGGGGTTGAAAGGATAAGCAAACAATCTGAAATCACCCTAACTGTGTAAAATGAATCTCGTATTTGTACCAATCTAACTCTGACCCAAAAGCAAGAAGTTGAAAATAGTTGAGAGGAAGTTCCTGATACCCTTCATCTAGGGTATGAAGGGTATCAGGAACTGTTACCAAAGGGTAACATTTTGAATAACTACAGTTTACTGTCAAAACCAGAAATGGACTTTGTATGACCATTATTCCACATCACTGCGAACATGATGAGGACTCAGGGCAGTAAAAGTTCAGCTGTTGTGAGTAATTTGCTCTCAATATAGTTGCATCATGGCCATTGCCATCTAGCCCCAAGTGACAGCTGGAGCTGCCCACCACTGTCCCACATACAGTGGTTTGGAAAGAAGGGTAGATGAACTAGCAGACAACTGACCAATCAAACAAACGCTAGCAAAAACTGTTGTCATATTGGAAGGAATAAGTACATACATTTTCAATTATATTTTAGTAAAGACTCCTCACCTCCTGATAGGGAGGAAACCTTCAATCTTTAGCAGACTTTCACTTTCATAATCTATCTCCTTTCATAGCCAGCTATTTTCTAAAAAAGTGAAAAATGTTCTCACCACCACCACCACTACCACCAGGGTAACATCAGTGTCAAATTTATATTCGAGATGAATTTCAATGACTTGCACCATTGCTAATACTATTACATTTAGCCAGATCCACAAAAGGAAAAGGATGGATTTTATTCCCTTAAAAAGCTTGTTTACAGTTACCCTGCAGATATGATTTGGGATAATATCATTGTTACCTACTCCATCATAGCTATCCAGAGGATTCTCTGCCTGCTTCTAAAATAGGAAATTGATAGATTTAATATTAGGCAACTTTTTTTGTAAGAGAGGAGGTCTATACATACAGACAACACCAAGTAGCCTAGAGAGATGCCAGCTCCACTATGGATGTTGCTGAGTAAAGCATCGTACTAAACTTCGCCAAGGGTCTGTCATGAGATGTAACAAATTGGGAGCATTAAGTCACACTGCTACAAAGAGAATCCTATACTCTCTCCATGGAATGATACAGATAATGAAGTGTTCTAAGAAAGGGAAAAGTAAACATTAAAGATACAAATTAGTGCAAGGAGTAGATACCATTGTCTTGTACGTGAATAGATTTGGAGTCATTTCATTATGAAAACTGAGTTTTCTGCCCATCAGAGAGTTTATGTCCCAGTGCCACACATCAACATTTCTTTTCATTCTTCTTTTGTCTCTTCTCAAAGCTATAGATGTTTAAACAAGCTAAAGCAACCCCACAGCCTAGAAGACACATGACAGAGTTCAGATACAGAAATGACCTACCACCTACTCAATGAATTTACAGTACCAAACATTTAAGTGTATTTTCAATTATCCAATTTCCTCACCTGATTATCATAGGCCTCTTGTAAGACAGTAAACTCCTCAAGGGCAGGTACTTGAGCTATTCATCTTTAACCTTTCCTTCTTTCTCTCATGCAGTTTGTAATCAGGTATTTGACATGATAAACATCTGTTGGCTTGCATTCACCTCACTTGTAGAAAGATGCCTAATCTGGTCACTGCAATAGGCAAAGATGCTAAAATATGACCTTGTCTTTTATTTTGTGTTGTGTAAGTTTTAGCCTCTAATAGTGTGCCAACTGGGGGGAAAAGCAATCATAAAGTAAATTATATTTGGGCTTGGAGGAAATGAAATTAAGAGAGACTGCCAGAAAGCAATGACAATGAACTATTCAAATAGGCAAGAACTTGCTATTCATGCAATTGCTTCAGTGGCTAAGTATTGGACATCTTCTGGATGGCAGGTATTGTGTTAGGTTCAGGGGCTACAGTGGTGCTGAGAATAGATGTATTCCAGGTACCTCTGAAACTACAGCTGGCAGGAGTCACGGGGTAGACCAGGAATTTACAGTTCAATGGATATGTGTCATGAGAAGAGAAATGGAAGGATCTAAGGGGGCTCATGTAGTCCATAATGGTTATCAAGGAGAGCATTCCAGAAGAACTGATTTCTAAACTGAGCAGGAAATAACCAGGTGGTATGAAACAGGTTGGAAACAATATATGGAAAGGCTAGTAGTAATGTTGCAGTAGGAGCGATATCTCAGGGTGGCAGAATCAATGAAAAAGAAGTAAAAAAAAGTGATGAGATTATTTTCAGAGCTATAGACCTACACAAAATAAAGAGCTGAAATAGAGGCCTGGAGGCTATTGGATTGTAAGGCCCCTGAGGGCAGAGATTCAGGCCTGTCTTACTTACCACCACATTCCCAGCACTTTTAGAATGGTGTGCACATGTAAGTGCTCAAAAACATTATGGTTAAATCAAAGAGTAAATCCAATGATGATAGAGGCCAGGATGATACTAGTCAAGGGAAGAAAGAAGAAATGCAAGGAGAAAGATCTGATGATTTAAACTGCATCCTTGATGCTACCTTTTTCTCTTGAAGCAAGTCAAATGCTTGAAACAGAAGAAATATATGGAAAAAAGAGCTGGTCAGTTTAGGTAAATCAATAGAACAGAGGCTCATTATCCTCTTCATCATCATCACAATAGCCTAGCCAAGAATAGGAAGTTAAAATTCCCAGGACATTTACACATTATCTATTTGTCACACATACCATGTTGGAAGTTAGGTAGGATGGGTACCATTCATACACATTTAAAAGAAGAGAAAGATGAGGCTCAAGTAATTCAGTGGCATGCCCAAGTTCAGAGAGCTAATAAATGTCTAGCTGGGATTTTAACTCTAGGTATATTTCCACTGCACCCAACTGCTTCCTAAGTTATGACCCAACAAGTCTAGCTTTATTCATAGGCTTGATTACATGTTGCATTTCTCAGTTTCCTCCCTCCCTATTTCACAAACTTCTACATGAGGAATAAAAAAATATGTGAACATTATGACAATTGAACTTTTTATCAGAACAAAGGGAAAGTGGAATTTCACTGCCCTTACAAATTCAGTATAACCCAACTAAGTATAAGCATGCCAGTATTGCAGTTATTACTTAAAAAAGGGTTGGGGGGGGGGATCCAGAGGGATTGAAACCAAAGAGCTCCATCTTCCTAAGTAAAGAGCCATGTTTAATAACTGGCTCTGTCCCAACACCAGGGTTTCTGAGCAAGTAGTCCTCAGCTAAAGTACCACTTGAGACTGGAGAATCTTGACTTCTTCTCTTATGCTTCATCAGTGCACATATTATTTTCTGTAGCTCAGGACATGCAATTCTTTAAGGATATTTTCCTGAGTAAATGCTGAACTGAGATGGTCACACAGTTTGGATGAGAGTCGCAACAGTCTCATTTAAAAAAAAGAAGAGTTTTTGAGAAATGTTAAGCTGGACCAAAGCAAGACAGCAGGTTTTCAGAAATATGGCAGGCATTTGCCTTAATTGTACATAAGAGAACTGGCCTAGTGATGAGAATTTTCTTCAGATATCAATAGTGTGAAAGTGCAGACACATAAATTGTGTGATCACTCCATACGCAACTTCAGACATTCAATTTAGTTTATTCAGACAACTTCAAAGCAGCTACAGCTTAGGAACCTGAGGTTGATGGAAGATAAGTAAGTTCAATTCAGAAAGCCTGTAAGGAATAACCTTAAAAGACTTCCAAGTTTGATTGTGCAGCTTGTGTTTTTGCAGTGTGTAAGTGCCCACTTGCAGCATCCATCCCCTTTACTAACCAGTTTTCTTACTGACTTTTAGTATGCCTATCTTTTCCAAACAGAATGGAATATTCTTGGAACCCACCTGAATGAGACTAAAGTTGTCTTTTCACTCAAGCATTATTGGCTCACGTATCTGACTTAAGTTTACTGGATGTTTACTATTACAGGTTGAATCATGTCCCAACCCCCAAATTTAAATGTTGGTATCTAAGCCCTCTGTATCTCAGAATGTAATCTTACTTGGGAATGGAGTAACTGCAAACATAATTAGTTAAGTAAAAGTGAGATCTACTGGAGTAGGGTGGGCCCCTAATCCAACATGGCTGTTCTTGTGAAAAGGGGAAGTTTGGACACAGACAAGCAACCAAGAACTCCACGTAAAGGTGAAGGCAGAGATTGGATAATGTTTCTATGACCAAGGAATGTCAAAGATTGCCAGCTAACACTAAAAGGTAGGAGAAAGGCATGGAAGAGATTCTTCCTCAGAGTTCTCAGAGGAAACCAACCCTGTCAACAACTTGAGCTTAGACTACTGGCCTCCAGAACTCCGGGACAATGGATTGCTGTTATTTAAACAATTCAGTTTGTAGTACTTTGTTATGGCAGCCGTGGGAATATAATATACTTACTATGTCCCAGTCACTGGAGACACAGCGTTAAGTGAAATCACTTCGTACTTCATGGAGCTTAGGGTTCAGTGATAGAAATACAACCACCCAGGAAACACGCTAAAAGTGATGTGATATCTTGTCCTCTTATCTAGCCTTTACTTGTAGGAGGAAGTTGGGGCTCATGTCAATTTTAATGCAATCTCATTCTATCTCTGTGCGGCAGATTTTGTAATCCCAGCTGGATAAATTTAAGAACTCGTGACATATGTGCAGGCATTGTGTTTCCTTCCTGGGTTTCCATCCTGGGCTATCCTAATGTGGTGGCCATTAGCCATGTGTGGTATTTGAGCAATAGAAATGGGGCTTGTCTGAAACAAGATGCATTATATGAATAAAATGCACACTGTATTTTAGAGATGTAGTACAAGGAAAAGAATTTAAAATGTATTTTAATAGTTTTACTTTGATCACGTGTTAAGGTGATAGTTTGGACATATTGGGTTAAATAAAATATTCTTGGTTGTATATGGAGACATACTGGGTTGAACAAAATCCTGAGATTAAGTTCACCTGTTTCTTTTTACTTTGTTTAATGCAGCTACTAGAAATTGTTTTCTTAAAGCTAAATATATGGTTCATATCGTGGCCCTCATTATATTTCTGTTGGGTGGTGTTGGTGAGACACACTGGCTTCCAGGTCATGGAGCTGGTTGGATCCATGTTGACCATTGACTAACTGGTGGGCAGAGCTGGGATTGAGCTCAGACAGTGGAAATCTGAAGTCCCTGCTCCTTTACAGCACCAAGCTATCCCCTTGGCACCAGTGGCAAAACATCCTTAGAAACAGCTTTACAGACATGAATCCAGAAGAGGAAAGCTTTATTCTCACACCACCCCTCACCCAATCTTTATGATGTTAAAATCCTTCACTTTACCTGACCCTTCCTGTACAATTTCAGCAACAACCTCAAGACAGCCTTCACAGAAGGCCGCTTCTGAATAGAACATAACTTTCACTTTATCGGATCCAACTAAGCTCCCAAGGCTCTGAGAATCTGTCTAAAGTGCCTATTTGGGGACAAGAGAGGTAAAAGGCTTTTAAAAGCTTGTTTTAACTGTGAGTGAAATCAAGTGACTAATATTTACACTGGGCAGCTTTCTGCAAAGATGAAATAAACTCTCTGCAAATAGCCTATGGAGCTCAGACATTCATTGTTGTGTGAGGTCATGGAAGAGCCCTTGAACATGCTCCAATATGCAGGATGCTTAAGGCATCAGCAGCCATTCTGAGCTAGATCTTGTTTTGCACAGCTGTCCATTAGAATTGGTGGGAAACGAAGTAGTTCTTTTTTAAAATCTCAAAGATGTGTGGTAGGATGTCTTGCTTTTATCTATTCATTCCTTCAATCATTCACTCACTCACTCAAGACTTACACTTCACTTTTTTCAGATATTGAGAGACACACTAGGGATACTTTTCATCTGTGGCTGGCTCCTAGTAGGTTCAACATCAACATTTGTTTTTGCATTAGTATAAAAAGTTTTTCAGACATGAGGAAACAGTCCTTGCTCAAAAGGATAAGGAGAGATTCAGGAAAATTAATAATCAAAGCAATTGTCATGGATTTTATAAGTCTAAGTTCAAATTATTATGGAAGCCAGAGAGGAAGCCTTCCAATTCAGAGACAGAAGTTGTATCAAATGCTTTCTGAAGATTTTGAGAATCAAGATGAGACTTAAAGGAGTTGTTGGGGTGACTTACATGGGAGTTCAAAGCAGAAGAAAAACATGGACACAGACAGCAAGTGCTATGGCTAGAATACATGTGCAGTGGGGACTTGGCAGGACTAGGAGCTAGAAAGAAGGTTGAGGGCATAGGAAGAAGAAAAGGGAATGCCATATAAAATCATTTGGATTTGATCCTTTAAGTTATGGGAGGTCATGGGAGAGTTCCAGGAATGGGAATGGTGTGGTCTGATTTGTGTTATAGAAAAAGCTCTCTGGCCACTAAATAGCCAATACATTCCAGAGAGAATATGATGAAGATGGGGAGGGGAATGCAAAGATGACAGCAGCCATCCATGAGAGAAAGGGCAAAGCAGCAGCAGAGATGGAATCAGAGGCCCATTCTCTAGGCTATTTCTTTGCATCCATAAGGATACTAATCTTGTCTTGTGCATTCTTTCCTGTGTCCACTGCAGAAGAACTGATTTTAAAGGTTTTATTTTAGTAGGATTCTAATGAATATCCCCTCACCCAAAAAATATATTTGGAGAAATTACATAAAATAAAGAATTGTTTTTGTGTTCTGTAGTCTTTTCTATGAGAATGCTGAAGTGGTCAAATTAAAAAAAAAAAAAGGAAACCTCTGCAAGGATTACATTGTTGGGATATAAATACTGTTAAGCAAGCCCAGGCCTACTTTGCACTTTAAATGAGACAAGTTCTTGAGTACATATTATGAGGTGGTAGAGAATAAAACATGATGATGATGATTGATGGGGGATTTTATAAGCTCTTTACATACCCTAAGTGATTTATACCCATTATATGAAATCCTCACAAGGATTATAAATTAGATATTACTATCCTCATTTAATAGATGAGAAAACCAAGGTTCAAATCAAGAAATGACTTGGTCACTACCACAGTGCTAGTAAGAGCTAGTGCCAGAATATGAATCCAGTCTGGTAACTTCCCACTACAGTATATTTTATAGAATTTCTCTGGAATGTCCTCTTTATTGGCCTCCCCTCTATATGGAAGCCCTTATTAATCATCTAGGTAATTAAAAAATAAATTTAAATGAGCAATTTCAATGAGCCTCTGTGGGTTTTCTATAAATGATATAGGCTCTTTTGAGAGAATAGAGAAAAACATTTTTAAAAATTAGCATGGTTCCTCACATTGAGGATCTTAAAGTCTAGGATGAGAAATCTTTTGCTGAATTCTAAAATGCAAGCCATCTCCAAAGTCAGCAGGTCTGCTGTCCAAATTCTGGTTCTCTCTCTTACTAGGTGTGCATTGAGTAAGTACTATAATCTCGTCGTGCTTCAGTTTCTCTGTATTAATAATGAGGATAATAATGGTATATCATTGTAGGGTTATTTATGGAATAAATTAGCAACACATATAAATTTCTTATTACCATACTTAAAATAAGTGTCCAATATATATTTGTTATAATCATTATGGTGTTTGTGCTATTATTGTTATTTAAAAGAGACATAATCTGGATGACAGTGTATAGTGGCTGAAGAATATTTCTCAGGAAAAAAACAATCCATCAAAACCTAGCCTGGGAGGAAAGGAGTAGGTTGAGAGAGCACAGAATAAGTTTTACTCATCACCCCCATGATCACACAATGGGCTTAGAAAAGAACACACTCGCCCCCAATGGTAGAGAGGGCAAAAAAGATTCCTCTTGGAACTGTGCCTCTGAGTTTTGAACCACACTTAAAATAATTTAGTAGGACAGGTGCTTGTGTTTTCAGCTGTGCTAATCCTACCAGGACATAGTGCTCAAAATCAGAATTGGAATTCACAACCATCCCAGACCAAAAAAGCATAAAGCAAGGCTATATAATCTTTTTTCCCTCATAACTCTTATGGCCACAATACCTGTTGTTGACATTGCCAACGCATGACATGCTGTTTAAGCCCCCATTAACCACCTTCAGAGAAGAAATCACACATGAGTCAAAATGAACACGTCAAATGAATAAGGTGCCATTGCTTAAAGCTTGTTTCTTCAAATGCCCAAGGGAGAGTGCAAAATTACAAGCATTTGAACTATATGCAAGAATTTAGTAAAATGATGATGGTGATTCTATTAGTTTCCTATCATTGCTATAACAGATTGCCACAAACTTGGTGGCTTCAACAACACAATTGTATTCTGTTACAGTTCTGAAGGTTAGAAGTCTGAAATCAATTTCACTGGCATGAAGTGAAGTGGTTAGCATCACTAGTTCTTTTTGGAGGCACTGTAGGATAATCTGTTTCTTTGTCCTTTTCAGCTTCCAGGGGCCACCTGAATCCACTGCCTTTCTCCATCTTCAGAAAGTATCACTCCAGTCTCAGCTTCTGCCATTACATTGCCACCTCCTCTAACTCTGACTCTGACACCTTTGCTTCCCTCATATTATAAGGACACTGTGATTACATCAGGTCCACTGGGATAACACCAGATGATCCCTCCATGTCAATATCCATCACCTAATCACATCTGTAAAGGTCTTTCAAAGTAACACTCATAGTGCTCACAGGTTCCAGTGATTAGGATGCAGATATATTGGGGGCATCATTATTGAGTCTACCACAGTGGTGATATTCTAGATGAACACTGTCCAATAAAGCTTTCTGAGATATGGAGATATTCCACATCTGTGCTATATAATACAGTAATCACCAGCTACATGTGGCTAGTGAGCACCTGAAAGATGAGTAATATGGTTAAGAAACTGAATTTTAATTTTATTTAGTTTTAATCAATTTAAATAGCCACATGTAGCTAGTAACTGTTGTATGGGTCAGGGCTGTTCTGGGGTTGGCATCAGTCACTTCCCATTACTTAATTGACAGCATCTATTGTCTTAGGAAAATAAGATTAAATAATAGAAAAACACCTGCTCTCTCATACATGGTCTTTTAAGTATAGTCACATCATTACATTTACTAAGGCAGGAAAGTTGGCCTAATAATTTTTTTTAAAACAATTTCAGCACCACGGACAGAAATACAAAGACTGGTCAGACTCCTCTGTTATCCACATTCCTCTTGAATTTTTACAGATAACTTTTACAGTTTTCTGATTGGTGAATGAATCTCAAAGAAATGAATTTTATGCCTGTTTAGATTGTACTGGGAATCAGTGCCAAAATGCAGAATGCAGACAAAATCATGCTAGGTAATCAGTTTATTATAGAGCCTTTATCTGCCTTTTGGCATGGTAAATTTAATGCTGAAAATTGAGCTGGTTCCATAATACATAAGCATGAAACACAGGGTTCCAATGCTAGGAAAGTGAAACAAGTACACTGGATAGAGTTTTCTTAGCCTAGGAGTTAGTAACATAGATTAGATTCATCATATTCAGGATGACAAAGAAGAGACACACAAGAATGATAGAAAAAAATTAACTAGCTATGGAAGATTGACCACAGAACTTCTAAATTTGAAATCCAAATTCTTTCTGCAAGTTTTTAGACAACAAACAACTAGATCTCATTTCTTATAAAATTTAAATGGGAAAAACATAATGACTATAAGACTGTTAGGATGTGTCACTTGGTTGGGGGGCAGGGCAGAGCCCAAGCTCTTAGAGAACCACAGACACAAGTATAGTAATAAAAGAATTATCTGTTAAGAATAGGTAATAGAACAAAGAATAAAGAACCCAATATAGGTATGTTAATATTACATAAAATGTTAAAATGTAACATTTTATTGCATGATAAACAAGAAACTTAAGAGAGAGAGCAAGGCCATTTAAAAGCTTCCCCTGACCCCAGCCAGAAGATCAAGAAGGAAGGCTAATGTGATCTCTCAAAGGAACTCTGAAAATCTGACAGACCACACCACCTGTCTGATGTTCAGTTTGTCTTATCCAGCCCTCACTGGCTGCATCTACTTATAATGGAGGCATATCCTGTGAGCAGACTGAATCTCAAGGTAAAACTCATGGAGAATCCCTTACTAGGCTATTAAGTAAAGTCAAGGCCATGGGCAGGATGACAAGTTGTAACAAAGCAGAAGTAAAGGATCTGGAGTCAACCAAATGGTCACAGACAAGAAGTGATATAGTAGATGAGACTCAAGGAAAATGGGATGTGGTGTTACCAGCATAGCAAAGATGGCTTAGGATTGACTTCAAAACAAATTTAGTAATTTGAATATTACAGTTTGAGGGCTGATTACTTTATTTCACAGCTATGTGGAAAGCAGGGGAGATGAAGAATGTGGGCCACTTTCTGGTCTACTCACAACCCGTAGTTGATGCAGCTCTAGAGCAATGACAACACAGCAGTTCAACTAAGTCTGTTGAGTCCTTGAACCTTCAAGTATATTTTATTTTCACTGTCTATTAAAGCAGTTCTGCAATTTATTTTTGGACTTTTCCAAATGTGTGATGATCAAGAGATTTGCAGTATTCCTTTTTAGGCCACTGCAAGAAGGAAAAAAAAAAGGTACCAAAATAGTCTTTTTTTCTTTTATTGATTTTAGAAAGAGGAAGGGAGAGAAAAAGAAAGAAACATTGACTTGTTGTTCCACTTATTTACACATTCATTGGTTGATTCTTGTATGTACCCTGACTGAGGATCAAACCTTGGCTTATGGATATGATGCTCTAATCAACTGAGCTACCTGGCCAGGGCCATGGTCAAAGTTTTCATGGGTTCTTAGAATAGTAAGGATTCCTTGGTGTCAGAAAAGAACAATCCAAGAACAAAAGGAGGGGTTGCCTCTGCATGAAAGTGGGATTTAATTACATTACTATGTTTTTTTTTCTTTGCAATATATGAAAGCTCCTTTTAGTGCGCTAGAAGATCACGAACAACTCAGATTACTAAAGGCTGTCAAAACTCTATCTTCAACCAGATCTAAATTTGGACTTATGAACTAGTCCAGACCATGATTCCACACAGCTATTTGCTCACAGTTCTTTCTCCACAGTACACTTTGCTATCCTGAGTTAAGGTGGAAGTTGAAAATGTCATAGCTTAATTTATTTTAATTCTCTGCCATTGACAGTTAAAAATGGAGAACGAAGGTACATTATCCATTCGTTCCCTTGTGGAACTCAACCCCTCCAATTAAGAAGGCAGCCTGGCTGCTAAAAGAACTTGAACTGCACACTGTAAAGCCAGAATCATAGGGCAATCCACTCTGGGGAGTGGCATCTAGTTCTAATAGACACTGTGTAAACCTCATCTCACCAGGGACAGAGCCTGGCAGAGCACAGCAGCCTCCCCAGCCCATCGGAGCCAGTGACTCCAAGATCTGAAATTGCACAGAGATTATTATGAATGTCTCAGCTCTTGGAGAGACAAAGTGTCATTCCTTTCTCAGTAATGAGAAAAGCATCTGCCTTGCAGAAGGAGAAAAAGTTAAATCAGACATTTCTGCCAATTTATTCTGGCTCAGACAACTGATGGAAGGAAGTGCTGCAGCCTTCTGGATTCAGAAGCTGGCCCCTTGGCCATGTGGCAGGGAAGTTCAGTAGACATAGTGAGGACACAGATTTAAAATAAAAAAAAAGAAACAGAGAAACATTAAAAGACACAAACCTACCTTCTGGTCTATTCAAAGAAGCATTTTGGAGAGAGACACACCTGGAATAAGATTCTGAGAATTTCACTCTTCGAGCCCTTGCATCTTGGACAGTTTATTTTAGCTTTTAAGCTACCATGTATTGTATGTATCATTAAAAGGTGGAACTAAGGTCTTACTTGGGTGCAATAAAGTATGGATTAAAGACATGCACGATTCTTTCTCAGGGCCTCAGTTTTGTTATCTACACAATGGGACTAGTGAGCGTAGCTACTACAGAGGATTATTTTGAAGATTAAATGGATTAAGCACCAAAAAAGTGCTTAGCAATAGGACCTGGCATATTTTAAGAGATTAATCAATGTTAGCTATTATAGGAACAAAAATTAAATAATTGTCCAAAGGTACCTCAGGCAGTTCCTGGCATTTAATAGGTATTCAACCAAAGGCTACTTCTAAATTACTCAAACATTAATTCTGTTGAATAAAAAAGATTTCAATGAGAGGCTACCTAATATTTACCTCATAGGGCAGTCTTAGGAGAGACAAAAGAAAAAAAAGTAAGACAGAGGCAAACCAACAGAGAGACACAGACAAAGATAAACACATGTGGAGAGATAGAGCCACTGAGATTGGCAGCCAGATTTTATATAGTTAAATAGATATATAAATAGATAATAGAGAAATAGACAAAGATATAGATATATAGCTATGTATATTATATATATATACACACATTATCTATTATCTATCTCTCTATCTAGCTATCTATAAAATAAAGACGAGAAAGGAAAAGAAAAAAGCAGGAGAGGAAACAACTGTGCAGCCAGCCCTTCCACTCCTCAGACCGCCACCAGGCCAAGTGCATGTGGTGAGAGAGTGGAGCCCCTCTGCCTCTGGGTATGGTGCCTGCTGCAGATAAAGATGTAAGGGGACCAGCTCATCAGTCACAATCATGCGGGGACACCAGCGCAAGGCAAGAGGATTAGTACTGCAGCCTGCTCAGGTCTCTCCCTTCTCACAGCTTCGCTTTAATTAAACATCACCTCCAGTGCTTACTTCCAGCCCAGGTGCCCCCTCCATTCCCAAAGCCAGCTTCCTGTAATCTAGGCTCCAGAGTTAATTAGAAAAGAGGCTTTGGAAAAAAAAATTTCCAAAGGGTGGGAATCCCCAAACAGAAATTATTGGATGCTGGTAATAAAGATTTTCTTTTCCTTGAAATTGAGATTGACTGTTAAATGGCCTTCATTAAGTGGCAGCGTTTTTCTACCCAGGATCTCTCCAATAAAGCTATTCAGGATCTCACTGAAGAGGCTGTTAGCTACTCTGAGTGGTAAATGAGGACGCACTTGTAAAGACTGAGTTCAGATAGTTCAGGGAATGCATGTATCTGCCTGGAGAGGTATGAGAGCATGTAAGTGTTTGTATGCATGGTATTTGGTCTGGGCATGTATTTTCACATGATGTGCTTGGAACTGGCAGTGGATTCTTGTGTGCATTTGTCTTTCTGCATGGGAAGGGGAAGGAAGGTAGAGATGACAGGTGAAAATCCTACATCCCCGAAGGAAACTCTCACTTTTGGGAACATTCATCCATTCATTCATTGTTTCAAACAATATTTATCAATCACCTACTTTATGTCAGGCACAGGTCTCTGTTCTGGACGTAGAACAAGATTAATTCCTCAACTGCATGGGGAGTGCCTTTGGTATAGGAGACTGGAAACTGACACATAAACACAAAGCTAGATAATACAGCAACCTATAAATGTGACAAGGACAAGGATATGGAGCTAGAGAGTGATGGGGGCTGCAATCTCAGATAAAGGAGTTAGGAGAGGAGTAAGTCATGGAGAAAACAAGGCACAGAGAACTGCAGGTTCAATGCTGTAAAGTGGAGAGTGGTTTGGAATGACAGGAGCAGCAGAGAGGAGGCAGAACCAGGCTGAAAGGGGTAGCCAGGCACCTGGATATTGGAATCTTGACTTCTGCCTGGCTTGTCTTTTATAAAAGTCCAGTCTCCTACACCTCAGATTAATGGTTTACTTCTTAGCCCCTGCTCTGCAATAGCAGGGAGTACTATCCAGAACACAACAGATGCCTTATGCATTTATATCAGGCTTAGTTGCCATGCAATGAGCCTGTCTCCTGCAAACTGGACATCATGCATGCTGGGAGTTCGGTTCATCCACTTTCCCAAATCTTCAAACAGCTCTACAGGGAAGATGCTCAATTTATGGATGCAGAATTTATGGATTTATGTTCAATTTATGGATGTAGACATGGAACTCAGAGAATTGAAATAACTGGCCCAAGGTTAAGAATAATTGGATAAATATAAAGTGCCCACACAAACAAGGAGACACACATAAGGACCCACGGACAGTACAATGAATTTGCAGACATATCAAGTGATACCACAGAGCAGAGGCTTATGAACATTTTCTGTAAAGAGCCAAATAGGAAACACTTTCAGCTTTGCCAGTCATATAGATCATCTCTGCTTCAACTAGTTAAGTCTGCCCTTGAAGCACCAGAAAGCACCATGGGCAATATGTAAATAATGGGTGTGGTTGTGTGCCAATAAAACTTTATTTACAAAAGTACACAGCAGGCCATATTTGGCCCGTATGCTGACATTTGTTATTGAGTGTCCATACACTGAGAAGCAAACTGATTTGGGGAACCACAGATGATAGTCAAGGAATTTAATATTCACATACAAGAAAGTGGGTATCAGACATGAGTAAAGAGAGAACCATCTTCTGTGTATATAAAACCTCTTCTTTATGATCGCTTGCCTGGGGGTGTGGAGATATCCCCTTTGGGGGTTGAGAATTGCTTCACCTGAGAAAAGGGCCACATTTTCAGTTCATTCACCTCATTCTCTGACATGTTTTAGAAGTATAAAAAACACATGTGGGAGGCTGAAGCATCTAGTCGGATTCAAGGAAAACCTATTAAGTATGTTAATCCATTTGTAATTCAACAAGAAGGAAATGAAAGTACAAGGCAAAGTGCAGAAGATGGGAAAATGTCTTCCAGAAATGTACAAGCAACAGTGCGTAGCAAGACAAACCATTAAAGAATCACTGTGTGGTCTGCCTTGAAAAATGGTGAGAGAGAAACAACATCCGAGCATGCATTTGTATATGTGTGTGCAAACGTGTATAGAATTAGTCATTATAGTTATAAAACAGATCACAGTGAGCATTGCATGTAACTCAGTGATCATACACATGTCCTTTGTTTATTAATGAGTCTATCTCCAGTGAGTAGAAACACTTTCCTACATGAGTGAGTCAAGCTTCTCTTTATAAATTTGGGGTGGATCCTCTGGTGTTAAAACAGTGATGATTTAATGCTAGGGAACTTAACCTGCATACAAATTTTGATATGCAAGCCATATAAAAATGCACCGCAGTTGTGGAAATCCAGACAGTATCTCACTCTCCAATAGTTTAAACAGGTCAGAACCTATCAGTTGGGATAACCATCTTCTTTGTTGTCCTGATACTAACATCATCCTTATTCATGTGAATCAAAAGGTAGCCATTAAACAAGAGAAAGTGAAGGCCAGAGGGTCTCAATGCTGATCTGTATTAGAAACACCTGGGAGCTGTTAAAAGAAATACCTGATGCCACGTGCTGGTGGGAATGCAAGACAGTACAGTCACTTTGGAAAACAATATAGCAGTATGGTATGTTAAACCTACACTTGCTACATCACCCACCAATTCCACTTCTAAGGATTTACCTAAGATAAATGAAAATGTGTCTACACAGAGACATGTGCTCAAATTTCATAGCATTTATGATAGTCACAAACTAAAAAAAAAGTCCATTAGCTTATGAATGGGTAAACAAATCAAGGCATATTCCCACCATGAAATACTACTCAACATTAAAATGAACAATATGTTAATATACACAGCACCATAGATGAATCTTAAAAACAGTATGCTAAGTGAAGAAAGTCAAACACAAAATATGATGCACAGTATGATTCCATTTAAATGAAATTCAAAACAATAGAGAGAAAAAGCAGATCAGTATTTGCCAGGGATGGAGTAGATTAAAATGGACGTAAGGAAACCTTTTAGGATAAAGGAACTATTCTACATCTTTATTGTAGTTGTAAGAAGTTATAAGATTGTATGCAATTACCAAGATTCATCAAACTCTAATCCTACAAACCAGTTAAAATAGACTCTCTCAGGTTGAACAGTAATTTGTTGACCCATCACCAGGCCTATTTCTCAACCCTGGCTACATAACCATTTGGCCCCAGTAACCTGTTTTCCTGGGTAGTGGGGTTTATACCCAACTCTAGGAAAAACATCTTTAAAATATCAATGTTTCTTAAACTGTAAAACACTTAAAAAATTCTCTAATGTAAGTAATGCCAGTAAGACCACTGTCCTTCTAGATCTCTGACCCAGGAAATACACAAGTAGATGACATTTGTAGGGCCCGGATATAAATTATATGGACACAAAGTCTATCATCTATTGCATCCTTATTAGGTACAAGGCACTGTGCTAGTGCTTGTCTCATACGGCATGCTTTTATTTTCACAAGAACTTCATGAGATACACATTATCACCCTCCTTTTATGAACGAGGGGGATGAAACTCACTGAAGATAAATAGCTTGTCCAAGTTCACATGTTCAATAAGGTTGAGCTGGGATACAAAGTTAGGTCTGCCAGATTTTAAAGTCAATGCTCTTGATCAATACCTAAGCATTGCTCTGTTTGACTTCCAGTCTCTTGTAGAGCCCAGTAGGAACCCAAAATAGTCTGCCAAGTCTATGCCCACAGACTCATAGTAGATGATTAATAAGTGCTGTGAATTGATCTGGAATTACAACACAGTTCTGTTACACTTGAAGGAACTCATTCCACTGACTCAGGGAGGGTGACTAACAGGGTAGCATCCTTTAGTTCAGGGGTGGCCTCCCTCTCCTCCCACTGTGTTCCAGGTGAAGGGCCCAGGTTCATGACCTGGGAAAGACAACATATAGGGGTAAGGATGGTGTCTCGCATCCAGGTGAAGGCTGTTTCCAACCCAGGATAAAGTGTACAAAGAGATAACTACAGGCAAAAGCTGTCCCTCTCCCAAATCTTTATTCTGCAACAGCCGTGGTAGTCTCCTGTGCTTGGTGTTCAGGATTTGGGGACAGGATTTCCCAAGCATGTAGGAGGACTCATTTGCATAGAGGTGGGTGGGCAGGGGCTTAGCAGCACATTCAAGAACATAAGCAAATATGCACAGGAAGGAAAATTCCTTCATTACTGTGGGCTCTAACCCCAGGTGGGGTGCCTCTCCCTGACACTGGGTGTCTGTCCCAGTGTCTTTTCCTTCCTGGTTTTCTACTAAAGCAGATACAGAATTTGTGTGCATGGGACTCAGCATTGTCTTTTTTTTTTTAAGATTTGAAATTTTTAATTTAAATTTTTGAAATTAAAGTCTAGTTGACATACAATATTTTAGTTTCAGGTGTACAGCATAGTGATTTGACATTTACAAACCTTACATTGTCATCACCACAATAAGGCTGTCTACAATGACTGGTTTTCAAAACTAACCTTAGACAAGAGGGTAACAATGCTAGCAGTTGACTCTTGATAACAAAAGAACCAGAGGGAAATTAAGGGAGGGGCTGAAGAGGTACAAGAGGAAGGCCAACGATAAAGCTACTGTTGGCCTTGAAGCCAATATCAGCATTAGCTGTATAGATTGAACAAGCCTTGTTGAGCCCCCAGTTGCTCATCTGTAATGTGGGACTATAGCTCTATGTAATGTACCTAGAAAGGTTGCTGGAAAGATGGAGTTAAGGACTATTGTAGCTGGCGTCTTCAGGGCTCTTAAAATGTGCCAGCACTATACCCAGATTACGAAATTCTATCGGCTACACTAAGGGGTAATGCTACAAAGTATTACTGTTATTACCATAAAACAGGAGGGCTTATTGCTACTCTGACCATTACAAGTCCCTGATATGTGAAGACACTGTGACATCTGACTTACAAGCTCTGCTTCACATAATGGTGAAAGCAGTCTTATAATGTGGGAACAAGAAATACAAATCCACTCTTCAGTAGGAGATCTTTTCTGTTGTCACTGTATATCGAATTTCATTCAGGGATTGAACAGCCTATAGTCATCTTAGGAGGTTAATTTCCAAGTTAGCCCAGAAGCAAGCAGGAGGAAATGAAGGTATGACAAATTCTTGCTGGCTTACCAAAAGACAGTAACTTACACTAATATTTTATCAAAGAAGATCAACTTATATTACAAACATATACAGATACCTGTAAAATTCAGTAGCACTTTATAGCTAATATCACTAAAATATATGCATAAATTCTACAGAAATATCTACAAAAGTATCCATAAGTCTGTACATTCTGTAGATAACATCACTTCCATTATTCATAAAACTGTCAACTCCTTGAAGATGGGGAGCTGCCTTGTTTATTTAATATTTTATCCCTTGTACTTTTGTGGCTACATTCCATTTACATTATTATGTAATTTTTAGTCCAAATAGTCTTGCAGAGTATGTGGCACTAACTAATTTTACAGATGGGCAAAACTGAAGTTCAGAGAGTGAAGTAACATGACCAGGTGCCACAAAGAGTAAGAGGCAGAGTCAGAATTCAAGCTGAGGACCTTTGGTCTCCAGAGCCAGAGTTCTTTGTCCACATCACTCTGTGATCATGCATGGGAAGCAAACAGGTTACAGCTATGAAAGCCACAGTGAGAATGAGGGCCTTCTGCTTCTCCCTTTGCCCATCCCAAGATCTGCTACTTCCCCAGGGAGAGATGCAGCCCCAGGAGGACAAGAGGCTACTCTTTTATCCAAGAGGCTACTCAAGTTCCTGGCAGCTTTCTGCTCCTTGATAAGTGCTAAGACCCAGCAGATTATTAATTACAACTTCTCACAAATGGTTTCCCTCATCCCTTTGCAAGCGCACTTGTGCCCTCAGAGGAAAGGGGATTTCTTGGCAGCAGAAAGTTGCTTGCACTTCTGGCTCCACTCTCAACTCTCAGCACTGAATCTGCTCATGCTGCACCAAGGCCTTCAGGGCAAGAGGAAATCCACAACTGAAAATGAATCTGTGCTTGAAACTTGAAACAAGGAGTGTGATGAAAACCGGCTTGCAGCTTTCAAGAAGTAAATAGTATAGGAAAAAAGAAAACTGAGCTGGTGATAGTTAGAACAAAGAACTAGCATTTATATCACATTTATTTAAAAAAAAATGATTGCCTTCACTGTTTCTGGGATTGCCTTCACTGTTTCTGGGATTGCTGAATACTGACTTTGTCCTAGGCATTATTTTTCTTAATCCTCTACACAGTACAAAAAGTTTGATATGACTAGCTCCAGTTTACAGACAGGCAAACTGAGGTCCACACAAAACACAGTAAAAGGACTAAATTTCATATCTCTCTTGCACCAAATATTTTACTCTGGCCATCGCCCCATTTTGCTTCATCAAGTCCCTGTGTGGTAGACAGGGCAACACAAACATCGCCACTGGAAACCCAGAAAACTAAAACTCAGCAAGTTCACATGGCCTTCCCAATACACATAGCCTTAATAAGTAGTTAAGGACCCAAGATATTACCTTTCCTCAAGAAGATGATAATGGATAACTGAAGTGGAAAGTTCAAGCAAAAGACATGTTTTCTGGGCACAGTCATCAAGGAAATAATATCAGGCTGTAACAGGTATTTAACATGAGCCTTACTTCTGACCACACCCTGGTCTCTGCATTTTCCCTACGGATTTAATAAACCTTTGCTGGAACAAATTGAGGGGGGTGGGAAATCTCCGATAAAATCCAATAGTTAAGCTGAAAATGTGTATTATGAGAGTGAGGGTTGTTTTAACAAACACTTTTCCCACGGAGCTCTGCTAAAAACCACGCGTGCTGGGTAGGAGGAGGAGTTGGCGCCATGATGACGCTCCAGGAGCAGCTCCAGATACAACTGCCTACAGGAGCCAGACCCGGTGTGGGAAGCAGAGAGCAAAGCCACACCCTCTCATTAGTCAAGTGGGATCAGATGCACAAGGATAACTTTGTACTTCACACCTCAGGCCCACCTGGCTGCCTTTACCCAAAAGGAAAGTGTCTGAGTCCTTCCTTAGAGACAGCAGCTCAAAAACTTCTCAAGGGTCCTAGGGCAGGGGCAGGGACAGGTCAATGAAAGAGCAAACATTGTAAAGTAAAATACCTGAGCATGAATTGACTTTTCCCACTACTATCCAAGTGAGGTCAAGCATATTACATTATTTGCCTATCTTAGAATTGGGGATAATCAAATGATCTCTACTACTTTTCCACAGTGGCTGCAGGATTTAAGTGAGATGGCAATGTGAAGAAGCTAATGCAATGCATGGCATATCAGAAACCAAATAATTGATGATACTCTTAAACTTTTTATTGACTTTAGAGAGAGAGGAAAGGAAAGAGAGAAAAAAACATTGATTGATTGCCTCCCGTACAGACCGCTACCAGGGACTGAACCCACAACCTAGGTATGTACCCTGACTGGGAATTGAACTCCTAACCTTTTTGGAGTATAGGACAATGCTCCAAACAACCAAGCCATCTGACCAGGGCATAAATTATGATACTTTTGACCACTGAGAGATGCAATATGGAGCTATTTCAAGGTATTTGGTCCAGAAATGGAGAACCATGCAAAGGTTTTTAAAATCCCTAGGATATCTTTGGCATGACATCCAAAGATGTCATCCCTTTATATAGCAAGTAGGGAACAAATAAATACAACAATAACTGAAAGAAAACCCTTTTCCATATCACCACTTTATAGATTAAAAAAGTTGAGGTTCAGAGAGTTGGCAACACTGGCCCACATTCATGAAGCTGGTCAGTTTTGAAAGCCACCCCAACGATGAGTTAGCACCCCCCAAATAATACAACCTCAGCCAACTCTTCCTTATTCTTGACTTTGAAATTTAGAGCTCATACCAAATGACCTCTGAACATGTCCCAAAGAGATCCCATCATTTTCCCATGGCCACTTGCCCTGCCTTCCACATAGCCCTGTCTCTCATTCCAACCATGTGGAGAGAAGCAATGCTGCCACATGGCTCCATACTCCCCACATTTCCTCACATAATCCCCCAACTCAGAAATACTTTATCCTTCTCTCTTCCCACTGTCAATCGAATTGATAAGCTCCTCAAATTTCAGGGCTAAACTCAATTAAGATTTTCTCTGAAAAGCCTCCCCTTGTTCTCACCTCCCTTTACCTCCATGGTACTCAATATCCATTCCTACTTTTATCCTAGGCCCTGAAATTCTATGTTGCAGTTAATTGTCCCTTGTCTTTTATCCTTGGCTAAGTAGATTCTGGATGGGTAGAACAGTGTCTTATGTAGTTGGAGATTCTACTTGTAAGTCATGACAAAGGAGGTACATAAAAGATGCTGAACCCATTGCTATACTCACGAGCAAATACATAAATGGGTAACTAACAGGCCTGAAAATATTAAGCTTTGTTCTCAGTAGACATTTCCCTTCACCAGCTTAGCTGATGGTCTCTTCCACATATAACACCCCAACCATACATCAGAGGTTACTGAATTTTTAAAATGCAACCTCTATTAAGTGGACATGTTAAAGGGGGCTAAACAGATGAGACACCCAGAAGCACAGGAGAAATTAAGGTGAGAGGTTATCTGAACAGGAGCTTGTCACAGGGGTTGAACTTAGGTTGCCAACCCCTAAAACTGAAGATTCCATGAGAAAAGTCTGGTGGCAGCTATCTTTACTTGTGTGCCTGGAAGAAATTTCTAGATGGGAAAAGACATCAACTTCAAATTCTGAAGCTGAGACTCAGGGTTCTCCCAATTCTTACCAACAGGAAGTAATTGCCAGGCCAGCCAGTCTTCCCCATAATTCCCATTTCTGAATGCCTATATAAGTAAAAGGATAATTAGGAGAGTAATAGCCAGAGCAGTAAATGGACTGGGTTTAAGTCCAACCACCTTGTAGCTCAGGTTCTACCTCACCAACACATTAGTATAACAGTAATCCCTAACTCTCATCCCACCGCCCAAGAAATAAGATTGCTGCAATGAGTCAATGAATATTTTACCAGATGTGAGATATTTTATACAATATTTGGCTCATAACAAGCACTCAGAAAATCAAAATGATAGCTTCATTATCCCAATTACCTTGATCCATCAATGACTTCAAGCCCCAGGAGAAAGCCATTGCCATTTTGAAAAACAGAAAACCAGAAGTCTGATAATGTTAAAAGACATCTCTTCCACAACCACATAAAGGAGTAGGCTAGATCGTGTCCCTTGGGCACATTAGTTAAGGTTTGAACATATTAATCTTGGGAGAGTATTGATTAAAAAAAGAAAAAAGTTCTGCTAAAATCTAAGAAAAGATCTGTACCACATACATTGGGTGGATTTCTATGGCAACTACTTGATATCCACCCCACTGTTATCATGCTAATGAAGTCCAGTTTACTTAGGAACAGGGGTAATCTTATTTGATATCAAAGAGGGTGGGTCCACTTACCCAGCTCTAGGGAATGAATAATGATTGACCTAAACTGGTCAGAGCCACTCAATTATCTTTTGCCATGTATGTTACCAAGTTCTGGCAAAGATAATGTGACTTTATGTCTCCTTGATAGTTTTCCTTATGACAAACGCTTGCAAAAAAGGAAGAGATTTATTCTTGTTCTCTTATGCTTGAGACATGGTTGAGAGGACATGATGCCTATAACTTTAGCAAGCATCCTGTGATCATGTGAAGTAAGGGGTAAATGCCAACATGTGTGAGTGGCAAAAATAACAGAATGTCAAGAACCTGAGTTTTTAATGATGGCACTAAGCCAGTCAACCAACTCTAAGACAACTTACTTTAAGGCTTTTTGTTTAATAAACAACAATGTTCTTTTTATTTAAGCAACTCACTGATAGTCAGTTTTTGGTTGCTTTCAGCTAGAAGAAACACAAACTGATTCAATTCCCCACGTTCAGAGTTTGAAGTTTTTGTAGTATTTAGTGAAAAGATGGCAAACATGGTTTTTGAAAGCACCTGAATCATTTATAACTACAATCGATTCAGCTTGCATTGGAAATCACCTCACAGTGGGTGCGCCAATGCCCAGAATTTGGGAACATCAGAACTAGAAGGAACTTTAGACATCATATAAGGGCCTCCCCCTCTCAATCCACACCTATTATGAACACTTCAGCACCTTCTCCTGTTGGATAGCTCCAGTTGCTAGATCATTTCAGAACCAACCTCTCCCCAGGAAGGCCCTTCCTTTGGAATATATTTTCCTCTTGAGACACCTGGAGTGAATTACACTCCTCTTTCTATTTGCTATCCCTTTTAGCTATTTAAATAAGGTGATCCTCCATCTTCTCAGAGTTCTCTTCTCCATTCTACACAATTATCATGCTCTCTCAGAATATGGAAAACTGTTATATAAAGGTAGAAAAACTTTCTATATATCCTGAGTAAAGTGAAAAATCTATCAAAGAATTCTCTTGTACAGACTCATTCCAACAAATTCTAATTATTTATAAAATGTGGAACTCAACTGCAGCCCTTAATCATTTAGTTGCAAGGACTCATCCACTTGAAATGCAACTTATTGGATTCAGAGTTAATTTTCTCTATGTCTTTAAAACCATGTGGGGAAAGGGAGAAGTGCAAATTATATACTTATAGATCAAAGTCAAAGTCTCAATTATGTGTGGGAGTCCAAAAGTTTCATGTAGTACAGATCAGGCAATAAATAACAGCCTAACACTGAGATGCCTTTGTTAGACTCAGCTGGCAGTCCTAAGAAAACCCTCTAACCTCACCTTCACATTTCCCTAACATTTTCCTGAGTTCTGGGTCCATTTTCTACCTACCTTCCTCCCAGCCATGCATTTGGGAAGGAAAGGAAAAGGTCAAATTTGCAGTGAAGGATGCTGCATCCAATTCCACCTTGAAGTCTAAGGATGGTTTCCAGAGTCCAAATAATTAAAACCGATGCAGTGAACTTGACTTGCATGTAGTTACTGCCATCTTAATAAGGTGAGAGCAGCTTGGGGATCCCAGGAACATGTTACTCAGGCCTTGCCATATGGAGCCAGCCTGGAATCTGTCAAGTTCACTTAGCACATTTTCTCTTTGGGGAGTCAGCCAGGCAATCACGTTCAGGGGGCAGGAGAGAGAGGCAAAGAACGTGGGGAGAATGAGCTGTTGAAATATTGAAGCTGATGCTGATGTAAAAGCCATATGCATAGCCACCCTACTACCCCCTACCAGTAAACACTCTTATAGAACCAAGCTGAGGAGCTGAGGCACTGACAATGATGTAGGGCTGTTTGGGGAAAAGAACTGAAATAGCTGGTATGAATATATGTATTTCAGGAAGAAGTAATAAGCATGTTTCTCATCGTTGGTGGATGAACCCCATTTGCCTCAATGTCTTATTTTTGCCCTGAACAACCCAAGAGACAGATACACCAATTTTAGCATCTATAAGAATGCCATTTTTTGTGGTTGGTTTTGCGATCCTCATGGGTGATAGATCTTAAGAACAAAAGGTAGTGAGAAAGGCAGAACTTTGGGGAAAGGGGAATAATGGAACTAGCTGTTAAGGAGAGTGTCACCTACTGCAGCAGTCTGACAGCAAGTGTGGCAGACACTTTCGGGCAAAGTAAGGAGAGTCTGGGACTCTACACCAATGCAATTCTACTCTGATGGATGGGAATGAGGGCATCTCTGCAGAGCTTTGGGGAAAAAAAAAAACCTGAATTGAAAATGTAATCTCCATTTCATACTTTTCACTGATATTCAGCACAAAAGCAATACTAGCCCATGGCCGGCCAAATTCAATGCAATTTATATGCAGCCTCATACATCTTTGCAGGGATTGTGTAGGGAGACTAAATTCTACTGACATCCTCTTGCCTCTGCAGTACAGATTTGCGGGGGTACCTAGCGACGCTTCCGAGGAATCTTCCTGGGAAAAATCAAGGGAGGGATTTAATTTTGTACAGTTTATAGAATGTACCCCAAAGGTGACATTTCCAGGGACAACTAGGCATTACTATCCCTTGGAGATGAGGGAGAATTCATTTTCAGAATGCTGCTCATGTAGTCTGTACTCCTGCAAAGAGCTGACAATATGAACTCAAGTTTGCATCTTGCATCATGTAAGTTGTGTGAACCTGGGCAAATTACTTAGTAGCTCTGCATTGACTCACTGTGGATAATGTCATCTAACTGTTGTGGTTATTACATATGATGACAAAGAGCAACATTTATTAAGTGTTCCATACATGTTAGGCATTTTCTAAGTGTTTTACCAATACAATCTCATTGAATTCTCACATATTATAGATGAAGGATTCAAAGAAAAGAAAGGGTTAAAAAGTTTGATTAAGATCACAGCTTATAATTGTTGGGGTGATGATTCAAACTCAAATATTCTGACTCCAGAGCCTCTTTTATGAGTTACTACACTGCAGCAGCTGCCTCTCTGGCATGAAGTTCCTGACATACACTAAGCTCTCAATATATGCTACATCATAACTCTATAAGCAATCACAAAAGTGTATAGATGTCAATATGTTTCAGAAGCTAAATTGCCTTCTCCAAAGCCTTAGAACAATCAAATTCTCACTTGCATATGGGGAAACTGAGACCACTCAGGACCAAGTCAAGCCAAGATTTATAACCAAGGGCTCAGAGTCCAGAAACACGATCGTAGCTATGTCTCTACACTAGAACACTCATCCGTGAGACATCTTCCAAAGCTACTAATCAGTAGTCCCACCTAACACATACTTTTCTCTTTTTTTGTGGGGTAATCCCCTTCTTGAGTTCCTGTGAATCAACAGAAAATAGCAGAAAGAAACAAAGATACACTTCTTGGATCTCTGCATGAAACCCAACCTCTTGAGAGGAGCCAGTGGTCAGTAAGGGGGCACCCATCTGTTTTTTCTAAGCTCACATAAACTCTCAAAGGATTCCTGGCTTAGTAAGCAGAGTCTCCCCATTAAAAACACCTGGATAGTGCAGAAATTATTTGGAGTACAATCCCAGGACATGCAAGAATCATAGAGAAAGACAGTGGCTCGGCAGTGGTGCCCAGAACAACACAAGCACCCCATCAGTGGATAGATGAATGAGAAGACATGGATAAATGGTTTTGACTAAATAGCATTAATAGTAATAGCTGACACACAAAAAAAATGCTTACTATGCTAAATGATTAGAACACCCTTGCTAAATGCTGTGTACTAATCATCTCTTTTAATCTTCCCCAGAAATCCTAGGAGTTTGTTTCTACTATATGCCCAGTTTAGAGACACGAACATAAAGGATTGGAAAGGAAAAGCATTATAACTTGCCCAAAGTCACACAAATAATAAGGAATGAAGGCAGTATGATTCAAGAGACAGGATTCTTAGAGCTGGCTATTCACCAGTTAACCCTGGGACTATCAAATCACATTAAATTACCCTAAAGGGAAAACTCACCTTTAACTGTAGAGCATTAATCATGAATAGATTATCTTGATGTGAAAGTGGACTAGGAAACCCAAAGAGGTAAACAGAGTCCATTTGTTCACTAGCAAAAAATAAACTAACTCTCTCTCTCTCTCTCTCTCTCTCTCTCTCTCTCTGCTAAACAGAGGATAAAAAGATATTATTGCCTGAGTAGTCATCCCAGGAAATTAAAATATATGGAGGCAAAGAAGAAAATAAGCACATCACTGTCACTGATTATTTACTATGCACCAGGTCCCTTATCTTACCTTATTCACTTTTTGTATAAACCCTTGGACAGAAGCATGCTCCTCCCCATTAGCAGATAAGGAATGTGAGGTTAAAAGGAGTTAAGAACTTGGCATAGCTAGTGAACCACATAGTCGAATCTATGTTTCTTTTCACACCTCCAAACCTGTGATGTTAATATTGTACTTGCTATAAATGAAGTAATGTATACTTAAGAGAAATACCACCATATTCATGGATTCACCCTATTATTCTAATACCTTTATCTAATAATATTTATATTTAATAAATTTTGTAGGACAAGTATTTCTTCCTGTGCCTGTTATTTTTAATGAAATAATTTTGCCATCACCTTGAACTTGGTTTTAATGTAATGTAACCATATGCTATTATTTATGTGAATATGCTTGGATGTTAATTGACTATCTCTGGAATGAAGTATGAAAGTGGTAATAGAGGAACCTCTGGAGAATAGAACTGAGATGCTGGGGAGGGAGGTGGAAGGAAACTTTCATAGTAAACCCTTATATTGACTGTATGTTTGCATTGCATACCACATAAATGTAATATTCTAAAAATAAATTATTTTACACCAGAATAACATAATGTTTTCCCTTTAGGTTTTATAACACTGGTTTCAAGATTTGCAATGTAGCCACAGTGGAGAATATTGACTTCCAATGAGGTAACCTATAAGGAATCAAGTGTGACAGTTGCAAGGAGCTATGTTAACGGCACGTTTATGTTGCTTATACAGATACCCACCTTAATAGCATGTGTTTTCACTGAGATTTTGTAGAAGACTAGCCACATTTCATTCTAAAGAAGAAAAATGGCATATATCTGCATCTGTCTCTCTATATCTATATCTATATGTAGGTATGTATATGTAGGTATACATAGGTATAGATATGTATCTTATAGATATATCTATGTATCTATATCATCTATATCTATTATCTATATCTATATCTTTCTATCTCAAATTTAAGAGAAGCTACTTTTTCCCCATTGCACTATGGAGAAAAAGAAGATTTCAGAAATATATTATGTAGTCTTTGATTTTTTGTTTTTATTTTTTTATAATGTCAAATAACATGCAGGTGTGTTGAAAGAGAGATGCCAGGCATAGCTCTTAAGTTATGTCAAACATATGCTAAACTACTTTTTTTTACCACTTTCTCTACTATGACCTCATCTGTGTTGTGGGAAAGACCCAGCTCCATAACCCTTTTCATTAGCTTCTGCAGCCCACACTGAATGGGGCTGACATTTGACCCATGGAAGCAGGAAATAGCATGGAACTAAGGCATGCCAAACCAGTGACACTGCTTCCCAGCAGTCATTACAGCCAAGCTGTGGGTCAGACCCTGGAGCTCCCAGACAGAAGAGAATCACACATCATTCTTAAAGGAAGGAGACTGAAGGTCTTAACCTCTTCTGTCTTTTCCATTTTAAATTCCATTTTAAATATATCCACTGAGGACAAGAAAATGGACAGAACTTCAAATAATGCTTGAGTTCAACATTTCTGGCTTCTCCCATTTTTTGACCTGATGTGCACAGCTTATGTATAAAAAAAGCCATGTCTTTGCCTTCTCATAATTTATCACAAATTAGGGGGTAGCATGACTCATTTCTTGAAAAGGAATAGTTAAATGATAATATCCATATGTGGTGGATGAGTAGGCACCTATTTTTTTTAAAAGCATGGCAGGATTATACTCACCAAGTACAGAAAGTTCCCCCAAGAATGGTTGTAAATACATAAGACATGGTTACTGTAGTTATCTTTGTAGAGAACATTACCAAGAAGGAAACAAATAATTTTTATTTTATTTCTTCCTTTCCTTATGAATTATCTGTTTGTGGGTTATTTTTATATTTAAAAAGTCAATAGAATTTATTGTGACAATAAAATCATGGGAAAGTTTTATATTAATTTATTTTATTAGAATACTGAGCAAAACAAATTTTAAGCAAAAACTGTAAAGCAAGATGTATTCCCCTACCCCACCCTAGTGCACTCTTGCTCTCTGCTCAATGTCAGTTTAATCTGGTGTTTTCCCTTCATCCTAAACTCTTGCTTTATAATCACATATTAATTCATTGGACTTAATAGGAGGAATAAAACTGTGCTTCTTGAAGGCATCTGGTTTGGCCCATCCTTTGGATATTCTCATCTTTTTATCCATCCATCAACCACCTACCCACCAATCCTCCTGTCCATCCATCTACTCATCTATCTTTCCATCAACCATCTGCCCAACCACCTACCCACCCATCTACCCAACCAATCACCCATGCATCTACTCATCTATCCACTCATCCATTCATCCATCCATCCATCCATCCATTTCAATCGTCACTTATTTCAAATATTTGTTGTGTAGCTCATGTGAGCCAAGCACACTTCTACTTCAGGAAGAAACAATGGTAAACATCTCACTGACATGGCAGAGAAATAAGCTGTTACACTCCTGTGAAATATATAACACAATAGAGGTGATCGTAGGATGTACTTGGGTAATATGGTTTGGTCAAGAAAGACTTTGAGAATAGCATCATTCATAATAGTCAAAAGGTGGAAGCAACCCAACTATCCATTAACAGATGAATAGATTAAACAAAATATGCTATATACATGCAGCAGAATATTACTGAGCCTTAAAAAGCAAGTAACTTATGACACACACTACAGTATAGAGGAATCTTGAGGACATTATGCCGAACAAAATAAGCCAATCACAAAAGGACAAATCATGTATAATACCACTTATACAAGGTATTTAGAGTAGCCAAATTCATAAAGACAGAGAGAAGAATGGTGGTGCCTGGGGCTGGGCAGAAGGAGAAATGCAGAATTAATGTTAAATGAATATAGAGTTTCAGTTTTGCAAGTTGGAAAAATCCCAGAGACGGATGGAAATGGTTGATGGAAATGGTTGTGTAAGAATGTGAATATATTTAAATGCCACTCTTAAAAATAGTTAAAATAATAAAACTTTTTTCAGTATTGGTTCATTCATTGTAAGAATTATAGCATAAACATGTAAGATATTAAGAATCATAAATGAACAATTATCAATACTAACAAAAACATTAACTGGGTTGAGGACATATGGGAATTCTGTACTATATCTGCAACTTTTTTGTAAATCTAAAACTACTCCAAAATAAAATGTTTACTTAAAAAAAAAGGCTTCATGAGGAAGATACATCTAAATTGAGGTGAGAAGGATAAACTGGGGTCCCCCAAGGGCAACAACTTACTGACATGGTGCCTGTACCTGATAAGATCACTTCAGGAAGGGAACCTCATTTGCAAGGGTACAAGAGTGAGACAAACATAGCCTCTTAGGTTCAGGAAATGAAAATCATTCAGTCTGGCTGGGCGCATGTTCCCAAGGCTCCAAATTCCTGAGTTAGATCATTCGGTTGCAACCCTATGGTTCTAGCCAACATTCCTGCCCTTTATTGCATCTTGAGCACCAGGCAAATCCACTAAAAGAAAAGGTTTACTCATAATTCTTGAAGTCAGCAAACTTCTCAAATCCCTGTTCAGGGACTGGCCTGATACTATTTGCCGTACTTTACAACAACTTTTATTTGGGAGACTTTAAATCATCCTGGGCACATGTGTCATCTGACATTTTTACTGACAAATAAGTCCCTTAGATTCCTAATTGGTTCATGCTGGGACCTACATCACACACCAAGATGAAAGCTCTCACACTCCAAAAGTTCCATGAGTATCAATGTTAATAATTCGACAGAGAAATAGAAGGAAAGAAACTCCAGTGTGTTATTTCCAAGTTGTCATGTGAAAAACACTATCTGAAGGGCTCACAAGTAAGGAGCGTGGTAGCACCGTGAGTTTATCTCCCTAACAGCTTGACACAGTGTCAACAATCTAATCAGGATACACGCAGGGGAGAAGAATTTATTGTTTTAATTATAATCTAAAGTGCAGTCTTATTTTTTGGTAAGGTGCCAAGGCATGAACTCTTTGGGGGTTCCTAACGGGCAAGGTTGAATGGGTGTGCAGAAGTGGGCGTGTGTTCATTGTCTCTCTCCCCTTTGCAGCTTTTTTGATCCTATGCACCGAGCAATTTTGCTGTGGAGATTTAATCCCAGGGTTTTCATACACAGCTTGTTACCTTCTTGCCAGCTCTACCAAGTTCTGTGATGCTCGCTTATTTGCAAGCAGCTAAGCTGATTCTGTTCTCAGAAGCTCAGCGACTAACAAGCCGGAATTAGGCATTTTCCTCCTGCTTCACTTGCTGTGAATGTATTGGATTCAGCTAAAGGTTTTCCCTCTTAGCAATACCCTGTTATCCAAAATGTACAAATTATGGACATCCAAGTCAAGTTTAATGACCGGAATTCTTGGACTGAATCAGATCAGGCTCATTACTTTGCCTATAGTTTGAGCTCTCAGGAAACAAAGGAGGATTCTTTCGAGACTGGAGTCAGGCAGGGCAGCAATGATTTCCGAGGGGATGTTGTGGGGGTGGGGAGGAGGCTGCCTGTGCATTGTGGAGAGGGTGTGCCATTTGCCATAGACAGATCCTAGTTTGTATCTCCACTTCTTTGTGAGTATGCAATCTCATTTAATCCACACACACCCTAGCAAGGTCACTTTTATTATCATACCACATTTTTACTGTTGAATTACCTTGCCCAAGTTCCCATTGCTAGTAAATGACAGAGCTGGGATTTGCACCAGTATATATTTCATTCCAAAACCAATGTTCTAATCCATTATATTATATTGTCTTCTCTAATACCCTAGTGGTTGAATGTCCTGTCTAGGCAGTAGAGTTTTTCAACCCCTGTAGTTATGTTCCATAGACCTCTTCATTCAAAGTATATGCCTGTAAGAAAGCCCTGGAAGGCAGACACAAAATCTCCAGGGTCAGGCATTGACCTTGGAGATCACCAAACTTATGAGACTTGGGATGTATGAGGTCCCCTACAAAGGTGGTACCCAGCAGTTGCCTGTCTTTAGCATTTGTTTGTACTTCAAGGTGGCCTAGCAGGTCACAGGAGGATCATTAGAAAGGTCTCCTGACCTTTCTAATTGTGCCTAAGTTACAATAATTCTTCTTCTAGAACTAAAGGGCTTGAAGAAGTCTGATTCCCTCTCTAGAAGACACTCAGTTGCTTCTGTTAGACACTTCTGTCACTTATCAATCATATCACAGTTTTAAATTATGTACATAGTAATAGTTATTTTCATTGTTTGCTACATATGCTGAAGCTACATAGAAACCACATCTATCTTATTCACCTCTGTTTTCCAAAGGCCTTACATACCCTGTCCTTGGAGCACAGTGGTCTCTTTGTAAATATTGGTTAATTAATTGAGTCACTTCTGTGGCCACAGAGTGTCCGTTTCTCCAACCTTGCCTGGGTGGACATACATTCTCATCGTTCTGCCATCTTGATCCTTCCCTGTTTCATTCTGTCCTCATCCCTTCAAAAGTGTGGTGACCCCAAGTGAACACTCTGTGTACAACCAAACAAACTCACCATCATGACTCAGCTCCTTTGACTTAGCACCTTTGCTCATGCATTTCATGATGCTTGCTTGACTCACACCATTTAACAACTCACACAAGTAAGTCTCACTGTTGCCCTCTTACAGATACAGACACTCAGACTCAGAGAGTAACATGCCTCAATATGGATGTACAGCTAGTGTGTGCAGACCTGGGACCCAAAGCAGCGACATTTCCTGAAAAATCCAGGCCCTGTCTTCTTTGTGAGGCACAGATAAAAGCAAGACAGATGGAAGGTTGAAGCAAACCTCATATCCAAGTTCTCTACCTACCATAGGACCTGGGGCAACTTTCCTTAAATTAGGCCCTTCTTTTATTATCCATAAAATGGAAACATTACTGCCTGCCTCACAGGGCTGCATGTGAATTAAATGAGGTAATGCAGTTAGAAGGGGTAGCCTGGCACAAAATAAGCACTCACTTAATTTAACCTTGATTATCATTATTAGATAGCACAGGTCTGGTAAACTGCAAAAAGTAATGGGCATTACTTCCACGTGCAAGACTGCAGAGTGGAGCTGTTGGAATTTTTGTTCTATAAATCCTACTTTTATTAGATGCAAATTACAGCCATGCTAGCTTTTTGGCAGTTTTGTTCTATTTCTGACCCAGTCTTTGCTGCAGACTAAAACCGTAGTCTGTTGTCCTATGTTCAGCCCCAGGGCAAGCTAAGCCTGGAGAAAGTCCCTGAGCAGATTTACTCCAACCTAAGCTCAGGATCAGAAAACAGACCTGATGCATTTTCTGCTTAAAAGTGGAACCATGCTATTTGTTAGAGAGATGTCTGCTTCCTGTTATCCAGTCTGTCATTTTTTTTTTTTAATAACAAAACTGCTCAGCTGAGCACCAAGAGGTGCTTTTGTTGGGCAAGCAGATATATTTATGGGAAAATAACAGGTAACATTAAACACTCTCCATCAGTAATGCTAACACCTCCTTGAAGGTAAGAATTGCCTGGGTTACCTGGTACCCAGGTATGTCCTGCAGCTCAGCAACAGAGATTTCGGTTCATCAACCTGAAGAAGGACCCAAACATCTGCATCTAATAAGTGTTTCAAATAACTCAGAAGCAGGTGGATCCTGGGGCACACTTTGAGAATCCATTAATTGATCTGACTTTATAAAGGCAGACAGAATGTTCCTGATGAACAATAGAAGCCATTCAGTGTAATCATCACTATTATTATTGTCTTATTTTCCTGAGCTAACATAAGTACTGACAGCGATTGCCAGGAAGTTGGAAACAGAATATGCACTAATCTATGCGCAAGACTTATTATAGGAAAGCAGAGATAATGGTGTTATTCAGAAGTCATTCCGCAAACACCTGTCCAGCTTACTAGGTGCCTGTCCCCAGGGGAGTCATTGAGATACAAGGGCAAAACAAGATAGGCAGGGTCACTGCCCTCACAGAGCTTACGAGAAAGCAAGCAAAAGATATAATTAATTCATTGCAAACTGTGATTAGTTTGTATCTCAATTAGGGTTGGTAGAGAAGAATTCTCTGAGGATACGACATGTCAACTGAGAGTTGGTGGGAAAGATTGAGCTAGGTTTGTGAAGACTGTCAACAGAAGAATTCCAGGCAGAATTGTGAAGGCCCTGAGGTAGAAAAAGTTTGGGTTTCTCAAGAAATTGAAAGGAAACCTTTGTGGCTGTAACTTAATGGATCTAGGGTAAGAGGTGGGCAGGGGCCTGATCACTCCCCAAAAAAGAACATTCTAGTCTAAGGCAATCCAAAAAGGATGGAAGAGAGGACTCAAGATATATTTTGGGGACCAAATCAATGGGGCTTTAGGGAGATATTACAAATATTGCATCACTTAACAGGAATTCTTAATAGTAGTTTTAGCTTCCGCTGAGTATACAGGATGGGGTAAAAGCAGGTTTACAGTCGTTCGCATCAAAAGTAATATGGTCATTAATAAATAATAATACAAACATAAACTCTGTGTTTTGCATACGCATAGCTGTGAACCTACTTTTGCCCCACTGTGGATATAGCCCTGACAACAGATGAGATTGCTGAGAAAGAGGAGATGGCCCTGGCTCTGCCAAATGCCATTCCACCACTCTGGCATTCAAAAGCCTCCTGCTCCATGTCTCAGAGTTGGCCATCATCTTCTGGTGGCCCATGCCTTATCTGATCTTGAATGTTACTGTTCACCAAAGACCTTCCTTTGGAGAAGGAGAGTCAGTGTTCAGTAGTGATGATCATTTCACTGCATTTCTGGACATGAGTGAGTCAACTCATAGACTCCTGCCCAGAAGTTCCGGGTGGTAGATGTGACTATGTTTGAGAAGGAAGCATTTTAGAAGCTGGCAGAAACAAGGTTGATGAGAGAACTGGGAACTGCTTAGGGCTGTCTTATCCAGCCTTTACTATGCCCAGTGCATATGCCCAGCTGTATACACATATAACATACACTGGAATCTGTCCAGGAGGCCTGGGCACAGCCTGCTTCAGGACGATTGGCCGAATGCCTAAACTGTCCACCATTATAGGTCTTTGCACAGGTACATGTACAGTAACAATTCATCGCATATCAATGATGCATCTTGAACTCAGACACTTGATGAACAATGGAGTTAGAGTCCAGTGGGTTCAGGAAGGGATGTAATAGATGAGTAAGCAAGTTCTAATAGGGAGCAGGGAGGAGCGATGGCTTGGGCACTGCAATGTAAGGATTAGCAGCCTGGGCTCTGTAGTGAGACTTTCTGAGTAGAATCTCAGTTTTACAATTAACCTTTTGAGTGACCCAGAAAACAATGCCTATCACAATGTTTGGCAGACACCACCAATCTTTAAATATTAGCTATTGTCATTATTAGAGCAATGCATGTTAATATTTATCATGATGATGAGATCATTTTAGTCTGCAGAATGCTGACCCCACCCCCCCACCCCCCCGCCAAATGTCCATGCCCTAATCTCTGGAACCTGTGAGTATGTTACATGTCATGGCAAAAAGAAACTTTGCAGGTGTGATTAAGGTTACAAATCATGAAATTGGAGATTATCCCTGATTATCTGGGTGAGCCCAATCTAATCCTCTGAGCCCTCAAAAGTTGAGACCTTTCTGTGCCTATAGGCAGAGAGATGTGGCAAAAGAGGGACTTGGAGAGATTCAGAGCATGAAAGGGACTTGTCCTACTGTTGCTGCAGAAGGGTGGGGCACATGGAAAACAAAGCAAAACATGATGCAGGCAGCTTCTCGTGGAGCAAGGACCAATAAGGACCAGCTGACAGCCAACAAAGAAATGGGACCCTCCATCCTACAACTTGGATGAGCTTGGAAGAAGGCTCATTTTCAGAGCTTCCAGAAACAAACACAGTTGTCTTAGCATCTTGATTTCTACCTGGTAGAATTCTAAACAGAGGACCCATTTGAACCACACTGAACCAGCACTTCTAAGGAATAGAACTCTGAGATCATCAGTGCATGTTGTTTATCCTACAAAATGTGCTGTGATTTGTTACAGCAGCAACTAATGCCATCAGATTAACATGGAAAACTCATTTTGTGACCAGCTGATTCATCAGAAGCTTGCTGGAGCCCTCCACATCTTCACGTATATGGAGACCCTGAGAGAATGAATCTCCTCCATGGTTCTGTTTTGCTCATGGCTCACTGGCCCATCCCTCTGGTATGCGAGTGAAGAAAACAACCCTGTTCCTACCCTAATCCTCCTTGGCATCCACTCCCCTCACAGGTAGCTTGAAAAAGCTAATAAGAAGACTCTTTGGAGCAGCTCTGAAGGTTGTGTGATACTGACAGCACTCGAAGCTGCCAAAGGTCTGTGTTTCCCGGATGTCGGAAGCTTACTAAGAGCCATAAGGCAGCACGGATTTAAGTACCAACACCAATACTCACCACCTGTGAGGACCTAGGTAAACTCTTAACTTCTGTGAGACCCCTGAGTTTTTACCTGCAGGATGAGCTATCATATCATCTTCCAAAATACCTGCTTAATTCAATGAATACAGTGGCTGTGAGTTCAAATGAAACTTACAGTTCTTGGAAATATAAAAACAAACAAATAAATAAAATGGAAATATTGTAGTGAGTTGATTGTAAGTTGCAAATCCTTGGATGGCAGCAGATCTACATTTACACACAATTCTGTCTCCAAATTCAAGTTTACTCTCAGTCAACTCATTATGATGTTATTGCTGGAAGATACCATTTGTGTCAGCTACTGTTGGCTAACTAAACAACAGGTAATTTTCTAGCTGACAGAAACCCAAATATTTCACTCACCTCTAGAAAACCATGCCCTTCAAGTAAGCTGGTTTCTCCCCAATGCCAAGGGGATAATTCTGGATTAGTCCATGTCTGTGGGTCTCAAATTGTTCTGTTATCAATGGCATCTGTATCACCTGGGAACTTAGATATGCAGAATCTAGGACCAACCCCAGGCCTACTAAATCAGAAATTCTGGGGGTGGGGGCCCAGCATTCTGTGTTTTCTCAGGCTCTACAGGGGATTCTGAAGCATATTCAAGGATAAGAATTACTGCTCTAAGTCAATCTTGTATATCTCACTTCTTTTTTTATTAAAGAAAATTACATAATCTGGTCAAAGAGATGTCAGTAAAAGGTTTTGAAAATGATAAATGGGATGTTAGGAAGTTTTTTTCTAAAAAGGAAAATTCAAAGGGGCATTTCCCTATTTTTTTCTGGTACTGTCATCTTTGTGTGATGTCAGGAGCAATGGCAGCTATCTTGGGGGCAGGAAGAATGCCAGCCTAAGATAATAAACTAACACAGTAAGAATAGCAGAAGGGCAGAATGGAAATATAGCAAAAACCTTACAGCTTACTGATGTTGTTCAATTGCTAAATTATCTGAATCAGCTAATCCTAGCTTTGGCTCATACCCTGAATTTTTAAGTGAGATCACACATGTCATTCTTGTTTTAAGCTATTTTCTGTTCGGTTTTCAATTACATGCTGCCAAAATGATATAACCAAACACCAATTAAAACAATCCCTGCCTTTAATGAGTTGTCAGTAGAAAGAGCCATTTACTGGTTTGATAAAATAATAATAAATGTGTGAATATTGTCACCTGTAATAGTTTAAAGGGAGATGGACAAAAAAAAAGTCCCCAAACTATGCTGATTATACAGGGTCAGGTGAAAGTAAATGCCTGTGCCATTGTGACATTATTTGGAGTTGGTAAAGCTGTTACAATAATAATAATCTGCATGTTTTTCCATAGGAACAACTGTAAACCTATTTTTGCCTACCCCTGTATTTTCCAGATCAAATCACATTTGGGAAAGATTTTTTGTGTGTGCTGTTTCCAGGTGCAAGCATTAACTTGGAATGCCAAAATAGTGCAGTTTCTAGGCCATTCCTGTGATTTACAAACACAACACAGTTGAATATTTGAAATTAGAGCTGTCCCCTCAAATCCAAACTGAATGGCTGCCATATCAATAACTTTTCCAATTAACAGCTGAAATTTTAAATGGTTCCACAAGCTAAATGCAATGCTTTAATCTGGCAACATAAAATGTACAATAATCTGTGGCTTGGTTTTTATATGTTTATCCACTCCATCAGGTGTTTGGAAATTCTTACTTTAATCAAAACATTTAACTTGCCAGAGAAGAAAGGGAGAAAAGAAGCAAATATCTTTTTGCACAAAATGGCAAGTACAAAGTAATTGTCCATACTAAATGAAGCAAAAGAATCTCTGGACTTGTCCCATAAAGTTTGTCTCAAAGTATAATAATTATTGGTGTTCATCCCCAAATCCAGCATCTAGAAATCAGAGGTTACTATTGATATTAAAAGGCCAAATCCATCCATTTACCTCTCCATTCATCCATCCATCACCATCCATTTATTCATCTATTCACCCACATACTCATCCATCCATCCATCTATCCATTCATCCTTCTATCCATCCATGTACCATTGTTTTAATCATTCGACAAATATTTAATAAATACCTACTTTGGGACAGGCAACTCCAAGGATACATCAGCAAACAAAACAGACTAAAATATCTACCCTCATATATACATACTAATGAAGAGAGACAGATGCAAACAGATAAAAAATAAAACATATAGTATGTCAGATAGTGATAAGTGATATGGCAAAATGTCAGACACAGAAGGGAAAAGTAGGGTGTATGGGAGTGAGGAGGTGGTCTGATATTAATGGAGAAGTAAGTATAGTCCTGTCTGAAAAGAGGATATACGAGTGAAGCTGAGAGGGAATTCAAGTATAAACCTGAACAGAGGAGGCTCTGTGTCTCAAAAGATGGACAGGAAAAATTTGAGGAATAGATGTACCAGGACATTGTGGGAGAGTCAGGAGCCGAGCACAGAGTGAACTGGACCAGTGGCAGAGCAGACCTCATGAGAGAGTGGCAAGCAATAGAATTAGAAAATTCCTGCATCCATGTGACTTTTGGAGGAAGGCCCTGTGCAGGTGGAAGAGACATATATGCACCAGAAAGAAAAGTACAGTAAGTGAGTTGGCATCTAGAACAGAGTCATGTTCTGATCTGAAGAGTTATCAGAGGCTATACTCCTGGAGAAGTGATGTCCAAGACAAAGAAAGTTGAATATAAGACCTAGCCAAGAACCCAGGCAAGGACTGGGGGTTGTATCATCCCAAGCAGAGGAAATAGAACATGCAAATACCCTGTGGCAAAAATATTATGTTCATTGGAGGGACAAAGGAGTACCTGCTTGGCTGCCCATAAGAATGTTGGAAGAGGGGGTGATGAAGTTATAGAGGCCACTGGATCAGGGCAAAGATATTGATTTTAACCACTAACGGTTTCTGTTTTTTTAGAAAGATCATTTCGGCTGTTGGGTGGGAGGACATGTGTTCATAAGGAGAACCATCTTGACTGCAGGCAAGAAAAGAGGGGATTGCTTTCATATTTCCCTGAGAGGGCTGGGAAGGAAGGGCCTGTTAGGCTGAATGTATGAAAGCAACACTTCACAAAGAATGTTCATGATCAAAAACAGGTTGAACATGAAGAAACACAGGCCCAGAGTTCCCAGGACTTCCTCAAGGTCATACCACCAGGAAATCTGTTGATCTTTCCATTTAATTAAACAGAGAAGACTGCAAGGTAAGGTGTATTTATACATGAATAGATGTGTGTGTGTATGTGTGTGTGTGTGTGTGTGTGTTAGATTCATGCAACGAAAATGAGGTTGAAAAGCAAACTCTATTTTGAAACTGTCATTTTGGAACCAAGAACTAGTTCACCATTGTCGGGTGGCCCCAGGGCCCAGGACACAAATCTGATGATAGCATTTGCTATCTGATGATCCACAAATCTGCTGCTTGACCTCTTAGATATGCAAAGCTACTTTTTGTTTGAATTATAAAAAGACATACCCTCCCAGTGATGAATTCCCAAAAGTTCCCCTTCCTCCAGGCAGATGTATTCCTGCACCAGGATGTGGATCACTACATCCACCAGCCCCCAAGGGAGGAGCACCACCGTAGACAGTGGCCTCACAGACACCGTCACACTCAGGAAGGTGGGCGTACCTGGACTGACCACCCAGGATTGCCAAGGCAAGCAAAGGAGATGAAATAGATTTTGAGATGTGTTCTCCCAGCTGCAGGACCCACTTGCTTACCCATCTTAAAATCAATTTGGAAATTACTGCTCAGAGCAGATGACACAAAGATTTTGTTACACCAAACAGGATAAAGCACAGAGGGACTCGGGCCCTTGGCAAATGATGCTGGGAGTTGGAGATGCATGTCATGTTTCATGTTTACAGGTTTTCAGCTGAGTATTTAGTATTTACTTTGTAATTAATCCAGGCCCATAAAACGAGTGATATATCAACACAGCAGATGTACCTGAGCAACTCTATATTAAAAGGTGATTCACTTACAATGAGAATTCACCCACAGCCTGGAGACTGACTCGGGTAATTTCCATGTTTCCCTAAGAGAGGGCTTTCTTTGCCATGAAATCCTGGAGAGGCAGGGCTAAAGCTAATGTAGGGGAGCTGTTAAAGGAACATATTTTGTGTTTAGATGAGCCCTGCATAGAGCACTCTCTCGCCCCATAGTCAGGACCAGCTACATAATTTCCAGGGCCAGTGCAAAGGGACAACATGGGGGCCCCTACATAATTCAAAATGTATTAAGAATATACAAATTCTTTGAATTATTAAGACTTCCAAGCAGAGCATTAGAGCACATCTGGGGACCTTCAAAGTGTGGGGCCCTATATGTGACTACACTGGGAACATGCCCAGGAAGCTGGCCCTGTCCTTAATAAAAGGGATTCAACTTGACATTTCACAAATGGGGATGGTAATAGGATTAACCTAATAGGGTTGTTGTAAGAATTAAAGTAGAGAATGAATCTTAAACTCCACACTGACTTATACTCTCAATGATGTTAGTTATCACCATTGGTTAAAGTGTGAATAAGATTCCTTATATCATTCCAACAAAATGTCCATGTAAATATTTAATATTTTAAGATTCTTACACAGAAAAGCACACATTCCAAACAGCTGAGGAAGAATGAAGCCATTGAAATGTATTACAAAGGAGAAAAAAAGAAACAAAAAACAATGTATTTTAGCTAAAACCTCACTGCTTGGTAGGGTGAGGGGCTCAGAATAGAGAATTTCTAATCAAAATCTAACTATTCTTAATAATCTTCCATTGCAGCTGATTGTTTAAAAACACCTACTCATTTCAATTAAAGATTAACATGTTTACTCCTTCTAGATCTTTAGTTGCAAGGTGGCAGAGAATACAACTGTCTCATTCACTCTACTGGTGCCTAGCATCACACATGGCACATAGTCTGTGCCCTACAAATAGCTGTTGAGTGAATGAATAATCCTATGGGCAAAACATAGAGAGAGGGGACTTTATTATGGGAAAGGAAGTTGGTCAGCAGCTGATCACATTTAGAAAATGCTGGGAGAGGACCCTGATCATCCTTCTACAACACTGTGGTCCCTGGTATGACCATCCTTGTCTGAAGGACGTCCTTAGGATCTGGAAGGTCAAAAAAGGAGAAAATGTATTGCCCTGGCCAGTGTGGCTCAGTTAGCTCAGTTGGTTGGGGCATCATCTTATAGATTGTAAGGTCACAGGTTCAACCCCCAGTCAGGGTATGTACAAGAAAGCAACCAGTCAATCTCAATCTCTCTCTCTCTCTCTCTCTCTCTCTCTCTCTCTCTCTCTCTCTCACACACACACACATACACACACACACTTTCTCTCTAAAAAAGCAATGAAAAAATGTCCTAGGGTGAGGATTTAAAAAAGAAGATAAAATATACATTGGCACTCGCATGTGTTCATGATAGAAATGTATAGGTACAAAGATGGCTGTATTTAGGTTGAGGCAAAAAACCATTCCTCTATCATAGCTTCTGTCAAGTTCTATGCAAATGTTTCCTATCACACAGAGTTTTGGATGGTATTTTGTCTTTTTAATTTCTTGATCCAATCAGTTTATTTCATACATCTCAGTGTAGTGTGCTTTTATGCACCAGTGCAGAGGGCACAATCCAAAAGGTGGCTTTATTCTCACTTCTCACATGCATGGAAATTCTGCATTGTACCAACCCAAGTTCACTATACATCTATAATAGTCTATAATACACACATGGCTGGGAGATGGGGTAAGAGATAAAACATGAGTATGATGTAAACACTTGGAAGATAATTTTCTAGTGATACAATGCAATTTTAGGAGATTCCAGCAAGACAATGAACAGGGAGAAACATCATGGGAGCAGTGGGTCCCTCTGTGTCCTTCACCAGCATTCTGTTTATTGATCCTGAGGATCTTCCTCACCTGTCATTGGCTGGTAGTCTTACTCATTTCCTTCTCTCTGCCAAGACCCAAGCCTTCCTTCAAACCTTCTTTGCCAGGACAACTTTTTGTCCTTTGAAGATGCTGTTCACAAGATATCCCTGCCAGGAAGTGATCTGAATGGCTAAAGCTCCTCCTCTGTTTTATTTCATCAAAGTGCTTGATACTTCCACCATTGGTTAATATGACTACCTCTTCATTAGCCTGTGAATTGCTCAAAGGCAAAGATGCTGTCTTGCATGTTATGCATCTTAACTGCATTCAATAGTGCTTGGCATAATGCGGATGCTTACAACCTGTTTATCAAACCACATGCAGTACTTGTTCAGCAAAGCAGCTTTTGTCTTCCTGGAGCTCCTGGCTCACTGCAATATAAACGCAATAGCTCCTAGGGGGCTGGCCTCAGTCTTAGGGCTGTACTGCTTAATACCTTCCAGTGGGCCCCAGATTTTTAGGGTAAAGCCGTAATTCCTGATCATGGCCTGCAAGGACCTCTATGGGCTGCCCTGCTGCATGTCCTAATTGACTTAGGCTTTTCTCCACCTTACCAGCTCCACCCTTTCCAGCTCTCATACTCACCAATGTCCTTCCAGCCAGAGGCCCTTGGCAATTGTCAATCTCACTGCCAGAAATGCTAGTATTATCTGTTTAGTTACTTAATCTCTTCTCAACATTTCTTGTCAATTCAAACATCAGTTCTTTCAGAAAGCCCTCTCTAACCACCACAACTGAAATGTGAAGCATGTATCACTATTGGAATTTTACATTTATTTCTGTGATTATTTTATTCAGGTCTTTTTCCTCCTACTAGACTCTAAGATCCATGTAGTCCAAGATGTTACATCCTTTTGTTCACTTTTAGACCCTTAGCAACATAGAAAGCGCTCAATACATTTCATCATGTGAATAAAGAAAGAAATTGATCCACACTTTTTCACAGATAAGACCCCAGGGCTTGGACATTGACAATTTACTTTGTGTGTGTTACTGTTAAGAGAGTAACAGGAAAAATGAACATTTGCATCCCTATGCCAGAGAACCAAGTTAACCCTCATGGAATATGAAGCAATTGGCTCTCCCAGGAAGAATGGGGACACACAGGGCACTCAGTGTTGTTCTAGGATCTTAGTGCAATTCAGATCACCCAGACATTAATGTGGGCCATTCATTCTCAAATAGGTATTTTTTTGTGGAAGTTGTCAAGCTCCATTGTTATCCTAAATAGAATATTACTAAAGTTCTTTAACCAAGTCAGCTGGAAGGCCTGACATTTTATCCATATTTTTATTTATATACATATTTGCAGCTGCCACCTGCCTGTAACTTGGCGGTACCATAAAGCAGAGCTGTTCCCCTGTTTCATTATACTTTGACATTTTACTATAACTGCATTGCTTCCCATTCCTTAGTTTCCAATTGCTCTGCAGCCACTCTTGAATTACATTGCCTGGGTAATAGAATAAAAATCTTTCTCTGTGGTAGTACTATACTAGTGGTGCTCTCTCATCTCACTCTCTCTCTCTCATCCCTCCCATACCCACATGGTACACCTTGTAGTTGGCACATGTAACAATTATAACACAGTTCTGCTGCTTAAATGAACCCCCCCCCAAAAAAAAACCCTACAAGTTTGATTAGATTAGGGAATTGGGAGGTAAGCAGGAGGGCTGGCCACTGGTCTCAGCTGAAGCTGGTGGCTATTTGGCCATGCTTCTTCAAGACTGAAAATACATGTTTCCTTCCCCAGAATGGTGCTGATTCTGGAAAGAACACAAGAAGGAAACCCTACAAACAACTCAATTAAAGGCAGGTAGGTAGGTTTAATTGCAAAATGTTAGTGTACAGTCCAAACTAAGAATATTTGCAGCTCATTTGGAATTTAAAAGCTGAATTCCAAGAGCAAAAGGGAAGAATGAGTTTAGGGATCTCCTCTGCCATTGCTCATAAATTCAAATGATAAGCTGTGCCTTGCAGGGCTGAACACTCCCACCATGGTCTCCCACCTGAGGCACACAGAAGACCTGGCCCACCCAAGTTAACTTCTCAGCCCACCAGGTGGAGAGAATAGGGCTTTCTCTTCTCTCCAATTTCCTAAACCATCTCAGTCAAAAGAAATAACTTTTTGCATTCATTGCAAGAAAGAACCCTGCTTTCAAGACATCCCCTGCAGGATTTGCAAAGAATAGTAGCATAACAAAAGCTCTTAGAACTGAGTGGAATTCAGTCTAATTTGCATATCTATGCCCCCAAATAAAGCCTCTCTAGAAATGTGGTGCCCCCCACACTGGGTGTGTGCATCCACATCTCCACAGGAAGCTGGCTGCTCTCTTTGCAGGATTCTCTCCCTTCAGTGCCTTACCCCTCAGCCTGTCCTTCCTGGCCGGCCAGTGCCCTCCTTGTCACCTGGCGACTCTCAGCTACCTGCGTGTTTCTACTCAGGAGCCAAGACCAGGCCTTACCTCATCAGAGCAGTAATTGAAGGAGGCAATTGGCTGTATTTCACATGGAGAGGCCGCTTTGCAGGTTGATTTTGAGCTACCTCTAGGTTCTACACTCTAGGTTCTTGCCCTGAAACCCATTTGCTCTCCAGTTCTCACACTGGACTCCATCAGATGTCACCACCCCCCAGACCAGATCCCTGCTGTCGCTGAGCCCGTCATTATCTAGTTGGATCATTGCATCTCCCATCAAAACCCACACCAACAGCCTGAAGACCTAATCATTAGCATCCATGCTTGCCACCCATGAGCAATTAATACATGTCAGTGCTCTTATTCTCACTTGAAATGGGTGAGGAGAAGTGAAAAAGGGGAGGGGCCTGGGATGAGCCTTCCAGCCCCAGACATCCCAATCTTGTGTCCCTTTTCATCATAAGAAACTCACCCAGGCTTTGCTATACACTGACTGTTTGTGTCTCCTTTCCCTATATCAAATGCATATATTGAAATCTAACCCCAATGTGACAGTATTAGGAGGTGGGGACTTTGGGAGGTGATTGGGTCATAAGGATGGAGCCCTCAGGGATAGAATTAGTGTCCTTATAAAAGGAACATCACAGAGCTCTCCTGACCCTTCCTCCATGTGAGGACATTATGAGTGAGAAGTATCCCAGCTAGGAACCAGGAAGCGGGTCCTCATCAGACATTGAATCAGCTGGCACCATGATCTTGGACTTCCCAGCCTCCAGAACTGTGAGAAACAAATTTGTAAGCCACTTACTTCATGGTATCCTGTTTTAGAAACCCAAACAGACTAAGACAGTCTCCCTGGGCCATAGTTTCTTCATCTGTAACCTAAGGGAGATTATGTTCAAGTCCTTATGACGTAAACGTTCTCACTGGTACAGGGTTTATTCCCCACAGCTCCATCTGTTTCAACTCGCTCTCAATAATTCTCTGCTTTTATTTATGATTTAGACTGGGTGCCTTCCTTCCTTCCTTCTTCTATCTCTATCTTCCTTTCTTTCTTCCCCCCTACATAATTTTTTGGCAGTTCCTGCGGCTTCCTCCAAACACAATAAATCTCTGCTGTCGGTGTTCCCTCTTCTACCTTTCATCCAATCCCACATCAGTGACTAGGGTTATAGGGTCTGAAATCCACATCTGGGATGTTTCCAGGAGACCCAGGTTCTGAGTGTCTCTTCTGCAGTGTCTCCCCACTCTGATGTCGGAGCCAGAGCTACAATTCTCCATTTCTCCCTGTTCTCATATTTTAATAGCTTTCCTCCTCAAATGCCTTAAAACCCCTTACATTTCAAACTTAACAGCTTAGATGTCATCAGAACAAACCTCCCGAAGCATTTTGCTTTATGGCACAGAGGCCGTGTTTCCACTTGCTGGATGTAAAAAACACATTTCTTTCTCACCAGCTAAAAGCATCCGTTCAACAAATTATCACCGAGAACCTACTATGTCCCAGCCCTTGGGCATGGAGGGGAGACGCAGACTTGAATCTAACAGAGATTTAAAGTCTCATGAGGGTGAGGTGAAGAGATGATGATCAACAAGTAAATAAATAAACAGGGAAATTTAGGAACACAGCCACACTACAACATAGTGTAATGGAAGAGATCATGACTCAGGGAGCTATGTCCTCTTGACAGGGGCATTTTAGTGAAACCTGACCTGATAACTAAGCTGTCAGTTGATGACAACTAAGAAAGGGCTCATTCCTTGGAAGATCTGAGTGGTAAGCACTCCAGGCAGAGAAAACAGCATAAGTGCCAAGACCCACAGGCAGATGGATCAGAGAAAGTGGAGAGGGTCTATATCTGTATCTGATCCAGAAATACCGAACTGATGAAAGTAAGCATTTTTCCCATGCGCAGAACTACATGACTTCCATAAGACAGTCAGCCTTTTCTGAGCACTGAGCAGGCAAAGGAAGACGGAAGGGCAAGTCCCTCTAGGATGGTCTCCAAATTTCAGGACGATTTTTCTTTTTTAAATCTGCAAATATTTTCTCCTTCAGTTTCATCTTGGATATCTTTCCAAATATTTGGCTCAGGACTCTCCTGGCTCAGGGCACACTCCCCAACTATATGGAAGCCCTGAGGATTGGCAAATGAATCTCCCTTTCACTACTATATCCCCCCTTTGTCTTCTGATCAGTGGTTCATGAATCCCTTCCTTAGAATTTTTCGACATTGCACAACCACAGTCTGCCCCTCCAAGTCATAGAAACATCTTTTCTACACACCTTAAGTTCCCTTTCTTCAGCCAGGGAATTGATGCAAGAAAGCATTCTGGAGTCTTAGAATATCTGGGGAGGCAACACATCTGTCCTTTTAGTCAACTCTTTAAGCTTTTAGATGGTTCTAAGTTTATTCATTTCTTTTCACAGCCCTTCTCCCCTATTTATCACCTTGGTGTACTGGGTTGAAGGCTATACTCCCAAAACTTCATATTTACCCGGAACCTTGGCGTGTGACCTTATTTGAAAGTAGGGTGTGTAGTTGTAATTAAGACGAGATCACACAGGATTAGAGTGGGCTCTAAATCCAATGATTGTGTTCTTATTAGAAGGTCATGTGAAGATACAGTCATAAAGAGAAGGAAGCAAACCAAGTGATGATGGAGGCAGAGGTTGGAGAGAGGCAGCTACAAGCCAGGAACACCAAGGGTTGACATCAGCCATGAGAAGCTGGGGGAGAGGCATGGAATAGATTCTCCCTCATAGCCCATCAGAAGAAGCCAATCCTGTTTACACCTTGATTTCAGACTCCTAGCTTTCAGAACTGACAGGGAATACATTTGTTCCATTCTAAGCCACTCTTTGTAGTGATCTATATGGCAGGCCTAGGAAATGAATACACTTGGCCACCTCCCTTCTTCCTTTAATTCTCAGGTAAATGTCCCATCCTAAGAGTAGCCTTTAGTGGTCATGAAAGCAATAGTTTTCTAACTTTGTGCCTCAAAATCATGAGAAGTGGGAGGTTTTTAAAAGTGGAAATTCCTACCTCCCAGCCCCAAAGATGCTGATTAAGTAATTATAAGGGACCCAGGAACCTATAAGTTTAATAAGCTGCCCATCAGCCCAGGTGATGCTAATACAGGTAAAAATAATAGAGCACACATTGAGAAACCTGTTGTAAACTAGGTTAATTCAAGTACATTCCACCCTTGCTTCTCCCTAAGTAGCATTATAATGTTAAACCAATGTATTTAGCTCTCATTACACTTGACTCCTAATCAATACTTTTTTTTAATATGAGAGGAGGGCAGTGATTAGTCCAACTGAGGCAGAGGATCATAGAGAGGAAAAGCAGGAGATCCAAGGTGGAGTTTGAAGCACGGTTTATGACCACTTCATAAAATTAACTTCATCACAACAGAATTTCACTTGGGAAGAGAGGTGGATAATGGGAAGGTGATGGGGTTTGTGCCACAGAGACCATCACTCATAACACTATGTTTCATGGCCACACTTTACTTTGCACTAGGAATTTTGTATATTTTTCTTAAAGGGGGCTCCCACATTGTCTAAGTCTCACATTTCATTAAAACCTAGATCCATTTCTGCTAGGAAAATACAAAAAGGTGATTTTAGGTTAGCCTCTTGGCTACTAGAAAAGGAATTCTGAAATTTCTCAAGTTTAGTCTGTGGGACTGCCCAATAAGGAGCTTCAAGGCTTCAGGTGTAAGGGAAGACATACACAGGTATGTACTTCAGGAGGCTTGCTTTCTTAAAATGGGGCAGTGTTCAATGGCCTGGGAAAAGACTCCTTTGGGAGACCTGCTCACATGATGTCTGCATACTGCTTAGAGTATGTTTCAAATGCAATAAATATCAATCTTCTCTCTGAACTCAATTATAACTCAACTATGGGCAAATGTGGGTAGTTAGCTCAGATCATTCAGGGAAAACCTACTGAAAGGTTTTACTGAAAACCTTTGGTTATACTAGTAAAACATGGGCTCATTTGTTCTATTCCTTTTGAATTACTGAAACTAGAATCACATAATTGTCCAACCCAGGACAACTTGGATAAAATGACTTTCAAGTTTACAAACTCAAGTAATAAGCAACTTAATCCCAGAGCAGATGGCAAAGGCCCTTCCTCCAAATTCACATGCGTCTAGGGAGACTCAAGTGCTGGGCAAACACCTCCAGGGGAACTGCTGGTTACTAAAAGCCCCATTTGTCAATGACAATTCTGTCTCCCTCTTTGCTGTTAATTAGTCATTTCACACAGCATCTTCGACAAGGAGTTAAGTCCCAGTTAACCCAGATCTCAGACAAGATGGAGTAGCAAAGGAGGAAAGTGGCTTTAGTAAGACCACACTACAAATTGTTGGTGGAGCTGAGATCAGAACCAGATAATTCCAGACTCCTGGGATGGGCTTGGTTAGGCAAGAAAAGAAAAGCTGTAGGAAGGAAAATTAAGCTCAGCAGCTGAATAAGAGAGTGAATTTAAATGGAAAATATCCACTAGCCAATGCAGAGTATTTACTCAACTAATGGTTATTAAACCACTTTTATGAGTGAGGACTGTGGTAATTTCTTCATGGATGTTTGTGGTTGTAGTCTAGATACTTTGGGGCTATCACTCTTTGGGCATCTTCAAAAGTCACCCATGTGACAGGACAGGGAAAAGAACCATGTTAAGAGGTCTCGTAGTTTGAATTCCTAAGGGACCAGAAAGAAATGCGTTCATTCCCTATACTGTGAAGGGCTTTCTGGGGAGGAGCTTGCTGGGGAGAAGACAATTAACATTCTGAATCAGATGGCCAGTCTCACTTGATTTATGGACCTGTCACTCCTATTTGATGTTATATCAAATGCATTTTGAGAAGTTCATTTGATGAACCTCTTCAAACTTTCAAAAGCTTGTCCTTATTATGCAGATCTGGGGCAAATATTGTGATTCCTGCTTTTATTTCCCCTAATAGAGCTGCTGCATGGGGACATCAGGGACCTGTGGGCCTCCAGATTAGTGAGAGGAGAAGTGGGAAATTTTGTTGCAATTAGGGAAAAAGAGAGAGACCAAGGCCCAATACACATTGAAGCACATGCTGTCTCTCTCTTTTCCCCATTATCAGTTTCCCTTCCACTGTTTACAATACTCATACTAATATTGGTACTAACACTAATGTGTTCCTTTGTTTAATCCTTGTCAACTGTAAGGCATAATGCTTAGCCCTTTGCAAAGAGCTATCCATTCTCTTCCTTGCACATTACTCAAGTCTAGCATTAGCATCTCCAACTGACAAGACAATATTTCTCTAGATAGTAAAGAAGTTCACTTGTTCATATTCCCAAAAGAAAAATTCAACATCAGCCTCAGCAATAGAGTTTGAAAACTTCTTCATAGGACACACCATGATTATGAATTTGCTGAGACTCGGATTTCATGGTAAACAGTTATGGATATAGTGTGATGGTTAATTTTATGCATCAGCTGGACTGGCCATTGGGTTCCTAGATTAAACATTAATTTGGGGTATGTCAGCCTGTGGTGGGTGTTACTGAATGAGATTAGCATTTGAATCAACAGACTCAGTGAAGTAGATCCACCTCCCCAATGTGGTTCAGCAAGAACTGAACACGTGAGCCCCTGGGGAGGGAGGCACATTTCTATGAGACTTAACACTGAATACCTACATAACTATAATCTGAAATAACCACCCTGACCAATGTTGGTTTAGTATTATGTGATTCATCAAGTGTTTTGCACATGCCTGGTCTTATTTGACTTAAATATCTATTAACACATTTAAGTTAATGCAACCACAGAAAATGACTCTATTCTCTGGTAGACAAACTGGAAGTATTTTCTTGAAGATAAATATGTATTGTTTTTGTTTCAACCCAGAGAAAGGGTGCCTTAGGCAACAAAAGAATATGAAAACAGCAGGATCTTATTGCAAGGAATTCGGAAACCAGCATTTTCACCCCACGCACACCACTAGTTACAGGTTTTCACAAGTCCGTTCACCTCTCTTTACATCAGGTTTCTTATTTATAAAATACTGGCAATAGAGCTCTCCTGGCTAATTCTCAGCTTTTAGTTTTAGAGAGGTTCAAATGAGACACCACATGGGGCATGTCCAGGAAGAGAATGCATATTTTATAACACTTAAATTTTATTAATGAAGTGGCTTAAAAAATAAGTATAAGAGAACCACACAAATATAAGATGAAGGTATTTATTACACAAACCCAGTTGTTGGATTTCATTCCTGGCAAAATGCAAGGGCCTTTGCCTACCAGGCAAATGCTGAACTGAAACCTTACAGAGAGAAGAGAAAGTGGGGAGGGAAAAAAAAGCTCTTGAATCTAGAGCTTATTAAATCAATTACATGATTAATGTGAAAGAGAGTGTGTGAGCTGGAGGAAGTAGGGAGCAGTCGCTCAGTACAGAAAAGACTGCTGATTAAGCATTTTTGGTAACCTTCTAAGCCACCAAGAAAATAGCCTCTTGGTAGATGAATCAAACTGGAGAAATATATTTGTTGGCAGCCTTTCATATTACAAAAGAAAAAAAATAAGGTGGTAGAATATGAAATCTCCTGGACCACTCAATCCCAGAATTGACAAATATTAGAAACATTAGCAACATTTCCATATAAATCAAGAATGACATGTATCCTTAGTCAGAGTTTTCTCATTCAATAGAAGGATAAGGTTTGTGATTTTGATAGAAATGAGACTGCCCAGAAGGAAAAAGGATGCTAATTAAAGTGTTTGATGGAGTTTTCTTCCCAGTGTACCATGGCAGAAGTCTGTGAATCCGCGAGATGACTTGAGTTCACAAAAGATCATTAGTGGGGAACAGGCAATGGCTCAAGTCATCTCCTTGATAGAGTCTGAAGATGTATTCTTCTTGGAGGCCATGGGCCAGGTCCTGAATCAGAAAAACACAAATCATCCAGCCACCCTGACCAAATTAGCTGATCTGGTGGGTGACTATGCAGGGCTGAGGGCAGGGTTTCTATTAGCAACCAGGTCTTTCTCTTTCTGGTTGACAAGATGGACAACCATCCACACCCTCGTAAAAGATTCATGACCCAACTTTGCACTCTCCACTGCTTGCTTTCTCATAAAACCAGTGAAAATCCTATCAAAAATTTAGCAGAATCCCTGCCTCATCTGTTTAGGCCTGAAGCTAGTTGCAGGGACAACTCATTAGGGACAGGCTCATTAAAACCAGCCCTTGGGCAAAAGCAGTTTGCGGGCCTGCTCATTTTTATTCACTTTCACCTCCCTGCTCAACCTCCGTGAGCCCTCAGACACAGGGCTTCTAATGATTTTGTACAGTGTGCAGGTCTGTTCGCAGAGTTGTAGGGCTCAGGGTTCGACAAATGCTGCTCCTTACATCTGCCAAAGATAATCTGCATCTTCTCCTTTGTGTACATCTGGAAAGCTGTGCAGGAGAGGGAGGTACCGTAGAGAAAGGGAGGAGAGATTCTTGAAAGCTGGCCAGCTTCTCACCTGGTGATGATTGGGACTAACACCTGGCATTGGAGCAGTCACAGGAACCCTGAGGGCCAAACCAGGGCTCTGGCGGAACCAGGGCCAAAAGGTAAAATCTTCTGGGTCCCATTCATGCATCCTGTTCAGCCCAGCACTTAGGCCCCTGGGCACCCAGAGCCTGAGCAACAGTCTGGCTAATGGATTCCTTACCAGATGTTTTCTGCTCTGTGCCAGGGATGCCATTCCCTACATGAACTCAGGAAGAAGCTGATTTGTGCTGAGAAAGAGCTGTTGAATTCTCCAGGCATGGCTGCAAAGAACAGGCAGCCCCCGTGCAGATGCAAAGCTTCCCTGTTTCCAATTTCCCTGGGCAAGTTTATTTTTGGAGGGGTTGGAGGATATGCAAATGCTTGCAGTGGCCAGTGAAAAATTAAGCAAGCTGAGTCAATGCCACTAGTGAGTAATGGGGACTGCATTGAACTGGTAACCTCATATCCCACTCAAGCAGGCAGATAGTGCAGAGCTCCAGCTGATAGTTGAAATATGGGGAACTTGCCCAATGTGCTGAAAGTCTGATTTTTTCACAAGGAGCCAGGAATCCAGATTTTAAGTGAGATCGTTAGGCACTTGAATGTTGGCAGCTAGTAACAGAAATAAAGAAAAACAACAACTATATGCGTGGCAGGCAGTTAGACATGAGCAGAGCAAGGACAATGGGTCAGATACAGAAGGTCACTAGAGTGGAGAGTCCTGGGTGCCTAGCAAGAGGCAAAACTGGGAAAGCAAGGACCTCACCCCCAGGGTAACTTTTCCTCCCCTATTGTACCACTGGTCATATGGATTAGACCCCCTGACCTTTCATATTGTTGGTCATGGAGTTTGGACCCTCCCTGACCTTTCCGTCCCTGGCATGCTGCAGGTCTTGAGGGTTAGACACACTTAGAGGGGGAACTAACAAAGGGGCCAGAGAATAACCCTTAAGCATTAAGCCCTCAGGACAATGATGTTCTGACCTGCATCAAATACATCTAGGCGTCAGTAGCATTTCAACTCCAGATCTCGAAAAGCAGCAAAATCACATAAGTGACAGCACAGCTGGCCTTAGGACCAGCTTCAATGACTAATGACCCTGAAAGGACACACCTGGAAAGCTGATGAATATTTTATTGGCATCCTCCCCTGGGACTTCCCCTAAAATCCTTGCCCTTAAAAGCCCTTAGGACAGAGGAGTGGCTCTCCTTTCCAGGAGTACATCCTGCTTTTACCCTCCCAGTTTCTTTCTTTCTTTCTTTCTTTCTTTCTTTCTTTCTTTCTTTCTTTCTTTCTTTCTTTCTTTCTTTCTTTCTTTCATATTCTATTTATTTATTTTTAGAGAGAGGGAAAGGGAGGGAGAAAGAGGGAGAGAAACATTTATGTGCAAGAGAAACATTGATGAGTTACCTCTGGCATGCCCCCAACTGGGGACCTGGCCTGCAACCAAAGCATGTGCTCTGACTGGGGATCGAACAGCAACCTTTCAGTTCACAGGACGATGCCCAATCCACTGAGCCACACCAGTCATGGCTCCCTTCCTACTTTTCTTCCCCTGCCCAGGTATGTTACTATTTTCTCCCTTCTCCTAAGCTCTAAGGACCCTTCTTTTGCCTCTCTAACTTGTTTCCTGAGCCCATTTACTCTACCACTCATTCTTCTCCCTCTGTGACTTTCTAAATAAACTTTCTCTTATAGTTTTATGAGTCTTGAATCTGAATTCTTTCTTAGCCAGAACTCAAGTACTGAGGTTGCTGATTCAAGGTCCTGTCTGAGGTCATCTGCAAACATCTCAGACATGCCACCTGTCTGAGAGCTGCCATTCTCTCTGCTTCCAACATATGGACCAAAGAAAAGTCTAGATTTCAGTTTATAACACCTGATCTGAAAAAGAAGCTGAATTAGTAGGGAAATTATTTTTACCAGCACCGGGTGACATCAACACATCAATGAAAATTGAAATCCTATGGACCCTTCCTTCTCTGCTCTTCTGTAAAGGGAGGGGCTCGTGGATTTACATTTCTCATACTAAAGTTCTATGACACTAATTGTTTTAAATTAAACTTTATTAGGTAGGGCTTACAGTTTCCAAAAGCATTTAACCATCTCAAATTGAACTAATATGCTAATATCTCCACTAGTGCCAAAGCCTTTGGTGATGATTGTTCTTAAAACGTAGATTATCAGCCTAATAGAGCTTCCAGAATCACCAAGTCATGCGCATGCAGCATGGATTCCATACCTGCCTTGGGCTTCAATAAAACAAGTGCAGATTGTTCTGGGACCCCTGGTGGAACACAAGAGTCCTGGTCTAAGCCCCATCTCAGCAGGTGCCAGGGATGTCACTTTATCTACCTCTCCCATAAGAGCATGTAGTTGAATTTGATTAGCAGTTGTCACATGGGCCAGGCTAGTCCCTGAGGATTCTTTGCAACCCCCTAGGGGGGCTGCTGAAGGTAAGGAATAGTGAGAAAGTGGTGGAGTTGAGGAAGCAAAGATGTCGGTTTCATTTCTTTTCTGTCTGTTTTCCTACCAAGCCACAAACAGATATGTTCCACTTGATGTATATCATTTTGTGTGTTCACCTGAGACTTTGAGAAACATATATGAAACAAAAAATCAATTGATGAATGAATTAAAAAAAAAACCTCTCCAAATAAAAAAAGTATTAATATTACAACAAGATCTCAAAGGCCTGATTTTCTGGAAGTCTGAAGATTTGCTGACTCACCTCAGCCACTTACTGCCTAAGCAGCCATATCACTTCAGCTCCCTGTGCCTCAACCTTGCCCTCATCTATGGGGTTGGAGGCACGCAAGGGGACATGCTCTTGGGAGGGATTACCTTCCCTAAAATCATCATATTAATTTTCTCTTCCCTTTCCTTCATCCGCAGAAACAATCTTGCTTCTGCCTACTGTTAATTCTCCACCTTTGTTCATCCTGTGGCTGGGGTAAAACAGACTGTGCTGTTAATTTGGGAAGACCACAAGGCCATGGTGGCTTGATTTACCTTATCAGAAATGATTCGGTTGTTTTGTGGTTAAAGGAAACAGGAGTCTACACCACGAATCTATTCCAGTGTAACAGTTTTCTATTAGCTTTTAACACATCGCCGCTTCTCTTTTCCATCTACATTATTGCCACCTCTTTGCAGACTCCAATTTGACAAGCAAGAAATCTGTAAATTTGGGGGTGGCTGCTTGGGAAAGACTATGCATGAGGAAGAGACATATCCATTAGCAATGCAAATACAGTCACAAATGAGACAGCACTTGTATGACTAGTGCCTTTAAAACAGTTATTTAATCCAGCAAAAATTTATCTTCAGGAAAAACTGAGCAGCATTGGGACTCAAGACATTTTGCATTTAAAACACAGATTAGGTTCTCTCCTTGTGGCCTTTTTTAGGGGAGATATTTGCAAATCTCATTTATGCCAACCTTTAGGGCTTGGTGATATCAAGGGCTAGGTGGGTAATTCTGGGTTAAAAATCATGCCCAGATTGGAAGAATACAAACTTTTTTTTTTTTTTTAAAGAACAAATGGGTGTGTTTTTTTCATTGAAGAAAAGGCCATAGTTCTCATCTGCCTTTCAGGGACTCCTTCAGCCAACAAAGACTCATGGTGTTCTACGAGGGGATGGGCAAGGAAGCTCCAAATTGCTGCCACTGGATACGTGGAGAAGGCTAGGCTGTGGCATGATCATGGGACTAGATCATGGGCTGTGGCATGATCATGATCTTTTGCTTCCTGAACTGGATCTTTGAGTTCAAGGTCTCCTGCTACAGTGAAGACAAATACAATGCAAAGATGTGCTTAAAGGAGAGTCAGCCAGAAGGACAGCCATCCCCCAGTGCCATGAATGTGGTCCTCTGTGCACTCTGTGCTCATGGAGAGACCCCACATTGGCTCAACTAAAACAAAGCCCAACAGTGTCTGGAACTACACCCCACCACCCTGCGACCTGCCATCATTAAAGATTCTCTACAAACAGGTGCTTCTCACTGGGCTGACTTCTGAAATGGCTTTCTTTTATTCCCAGGGACACATCAAGAGCTGAGGGGAGATTCATGCAGTATAGATCAGTCGGCCATTGACAGCGCATCAGGCTTTGACAAGCTGCTTGGCTTGGTTGAAAGTCGAGGTTGGGCTTGGGCCCTTCAAGGCTACGCTATTGAATTATTGACAGGCACTCACTGTGGTGCAAGGGGAGAATGAACCATAGCCTCAGCTCAATAAAGATGAAATGGAAACCCTCTCTGAAGCTGACTTTAGCACGTTAAAGGAGTTTTAATGGGCTGGTTTAAAATTCAGTAAGAGAATGCATTAGGCTGATTATATTTTCAATGGATAAATGCAAGCACGCACACAAGTTTGGGATTCTGAAGGGCTTACAAATGAGTGGGGAGCCTGTCAGGATGAATTATGCCCTTCTCAAGGAAAGCAAGAGTCCGTGCCTATTCCAGCCTGGTCTCAAGAGCAATTACTTTCTGCCCTCTCTCCTCACTGTCTTCTTCTGCCATCCTAGCATAAGGCTAAACTACTGGTCCAGATGTAATAGAAGGAGCTTACCGTGTAGTCCTGGCCACTTTGGCCTCAAAAGATGCAAACTATGAACTTTTTACCCTCTCCAGTCCCAGTCATAACCTCCATCCTATCCCTGGCTAGAATAAGGAATTCTTCATCTCAGCACCCTCTTAGAGGACATGGAGAACTATCCATCGCCAATGTCCCCTGGTTAGCAAATTAATGTTAACAATTCTGCTTTTTATTCTATCATCCCTTTTCTTCTTTAAATTTCTACCTGCCAAGATTTACTTGTATTTTAATAGCTGATGTCAGACAAGCAGTGTGGAGCAAGTCCCACCTCAGAGCTATAATTTTAAATACAATGAGACGCGCATCAACTGTCGCATTGACAGGCAGGGAATTATTCCACGTGGACTTCTAAAGTGCATCCTAAAAGCTTCAAAGACCCAGCACGTTTTAAAAGAATTTAAATTTATGATAACAGGGTGCTTTTTAAAAAAGTAATTTGTCTAATGTGACCCTATATTCATTTTTTTCTGACTTGGCTTCCAATTGGCTTGCCTCCTGTCAAATGGCAGAAGGGGCCAACTAGCACATCTAAATCTATGTTCATTTGCCTTCCCCAGGATTATGTTTGCCATGTTGAGCAGTATAAGTAAATCAAGGATGCTTCTTGGGGCTGCAGGAGTCAGCTAATCTCCAGACAAATATTTAGAAGGCAGCTTTGCCTACTCTGGCCTTAATCGTTTCCAACTGATTTGACTTATTCTAATTACAGCTTTTATGTTATAAAAGCCATTTTTATGTTGCCGGGGAGCAGTTTCATTGCAAATACATGAAATTTTGCTGAGTTTCTGTTCCCATGTTGATTATGGAAATGGTACTCTGCAGCTTGGCTCTAATTAGAAAAACACACTGCATGGAATGTCAACAATTTTTAACATTAATAACACCCCGACAGTGTCCTTTAGTCTCTCTTAATACCCTTCCCACAAAGGCTGACACCGGAGAGCCTGGGATCCACTCTGCTACAGAAGTAACACTCATTTATCCCAGGTTTGATGGGCAGGATTCCTCTTATACCTGCCAAAGTAGGAGCTGCCTCTTTGGAGAAAGATACTAATTTAACATAATAGAAAAGTGAGGGGGGAAAAGATAATTAAATTTCAGCCTAGTATAGGGTTATCATTCATTTCATGACTATGAACTTGGAAAATTCTAGAACAGTGTCATAAAACAGATTAAATGTGTCCTGTGGTGATGTGCCTGTGCCAGGACTTCTTTTAGTCTCAGGAGGATTTATATATTGGGAGGGTCTCAGAAAGGAGACCAAATAAGTTTCTAGATATGTCACTTAGACTGGAGGAAACTCAGGGCCAGTTCTTTAACCTCAATGAGCCTCAGTTTCCTCATATTTGAAATGGGAACGAGTGTATCTGCCTTGCCAGGGGTATAGTAAGGTTGAAGCATAATGCAATACTCTTGGGACTTTGTTGTGAATGTTGTGAATACACCTTCATCCAACTATTTTGGATCCGATAGACTCTGTAAAAATTTCAAATGTCCCTAACTTTTGAACAGGCAATTCTACTTCTTATAAAATATCTCACATGAAGCCATACACATCAGTTCAAACACATTCGCTCAAGTTTGCTTACCAAGACAATTTGAGATACAAATAAAGAACATGAAAAAACAAACTGGAAATAACATAAACATCTGCGAGTAGAAAAAAAAAAGTCCATAACCTATTGTTAAGTGAAAAAATATTGAATAATTCCACCAGAAAAAAAAATGTAGTGCTTGGCTAGAAGATAGAAGCATTTTAAGTTGGAAAGGAACTGCTGATTTGCCCTCTGAAAAGGCTGTCTTAAGTTACACTGTCATCAACAGAGTTGTTTGTACATGAGGAAAGAAGGTTCCATGGTATAGGAGGGTTCAGGCCACACTCTCCTTAGAAAAGTATGCCAGAGAAGGAAGAAGAAAATGTTGTAACTGAAGATCATCATAGAGAGAGAAGAAAAGCAGTTGCTGTGTGAGAGATGAAATGGTTTATTGCAGTGATGTTGAAGGACTTTGGCAAATGAACAAGTGTTGCCTTCTTTGGTCATATCCATGGGGAAATGTGCACACACATGCCACAGCAGGGCAACCCTGAGGTTGAAATGCAAACTTCTGAACAGAAGCATGAAACTCTGGCCCTTTTTCAGACAAGATCTGAAGTTGTTGTGGCTATGATTTCTGCCTGGATGATAAAGACCTTTTAAAGAATCTTATTTATCCTTGCACTGAACCCTCTTCAGTGCTAACACCCATAACCAAAGAGTTTTAAGGGGTCAGTACTTTTCCTGGTAGTGAGCCAAATCTGCTTCAAGTTGGCTTGTGATAGTTCTCCCTGCATTTTTCCACCCATGACCCTTCAAACAGGTCCCTTTTCTGCTTAAATCTCCCATGAGCACAAGTGCTTCTTGCTCAAGGTAGAGTATTGCTCTCCAATCCTTAAGCATGGGCTGCATATAGTAACTTCTTTCCAAAGACCACAGCATGAACAGGGAAGAAAAAAAGAGTAATGCATGTTACGATGGAGAAACCTGACAAATGCTACCTCGGCCAAGTGATCAAGGTGAACATCAACAGTGATGAGTCTGACAGCATGTACCCTTGACAGGGTATGATGAGCATGATGCTTTTCCTCCATGGCCTTTCTTCTCAAACCCATAACCTCAGTCTCAATGTGAGAAACACACCAGAAACACCTAAGTAGAAGGACACACTACAAAATACCTGACCGGTATGACTCTAATTCATCAAGGTATCAAAAACAAGGAATGTCTAAAAAATTGCCAAATACCACAGGGGATTAAGGAGACATGATGACTAAAAGTAATGTGGGGTCCTGGATGGGATCCAGGAACAGAAAAGGGAAATTAGATAAAAATTAAGGAAATCTGAATAAAATATGGACTTTAGTTAACAACAATGTATCAATATTGGTCCATTAGTTGTGATAAATGTACCATAGCACTGTAAGATGTTAATGATAAGGAAAACTGGGTGCAGGGTATATGGGAACACACTGTACTATCTTAGCAACTTTTCTATAAATCTAAAACTATTCTAAAATAAAGCATCTCTTAAAAATAGTGAACTGTAGGTGCTCCCTAGACCCTGAAGGATGGGGTCCTTCATGCTGACTCTTGTGTGTTGGCCTTTGCCTTACTTCCCAGGCTCATCTCTTCTTGTATCATCTCCCACAACACCGAGTATCCTGCACTGTCACCTTGTTCATGATCTTTTCCTGCGCTCTCCTCTACCACAAGCATCCCTGATCTTTCTTCCTTTCTACCTGGTTAATGTCTTTTAATGTCTTCAAGATCATTCAGCCTTTAATGTCTTCAAGATCAATCAACAGGATTAATTGTTCATCTTCAACTCTCTCATTAATACCCTGTCCAAAATTCCACTTACTTATTCAATTTATAATTAATTGTCTAGCATACCTGTCTACCACGCTTTTCTAAAATCCTTCAGAATTGGCATCCTTTGCCTTTTTATTTTTCTCATTGCCATTTTGCTCAGTGAATGATACACAGAAGATGTTAAATATTTTTAGGATGGATGGAGGGAAGGAAGGAAGGAAGGAAGGACGGAAGGAAGGAAGGAAGGAAGGAAGATGGATGAATCATTCTATTTCTGCTCTTACAGAAGATGAATTGATGGTCTTTCCCTCAGACAACTCTCTAAACATCTGAAATTAGATAGATTCCACATATATCACATGAACCTCAGAAGACCCAACTCAGATGCTACTTCCTTTGGGCAATCTTTTAGTGAGATTGTATCACCTTTAGTCTGGATCCCACAGAGCACTATGCATTTGTTCCACTGCTTTATCAGTGAACCTAATGGTGTATCTTTCCTGTTAGACTTTAAGATCCTAAGAACAAAGACCATGCCATCTTTGTATAATTAGATAGAGAGAGGAAAGAAAATATTCCTCCAAATTCCTTTAGGGAGAATATTGCCTATAGGGTGGAGAATGCCTGGATAACAGCTGAGTGCTTGAAGTAGGATTGGATGTTCCCCCATCACTACCCCTGCCCCCTTCAAGGACCTCTATGTTGATCCATACCTAACTTACAAGAGGCTAGAAAGTCTTCTGAATTCTAAAGACACAGAAATATAAAATTCCCAATGAAGTCTCAGGAGGAAAGAGAAAGGAACCAGCAAATTTGCATAATTTGTTGGGGGAAGGCTAGAGGCATTGCTCTCCTACCCCACCTCCTCCCAACCTCTATGACTACCCGAGGAGGAATTTTGGGAAAATAAGAATGACTACTTGGGATGTTTACATCTTATTTGCTGAGGGATACAGGACCCTGCTGCCCTCCACAGAAGTTGCAAAGAAGTCTACACAATTCACAATTTTTTCTTGAAGGAACAGATTCTCTAGGTGAACTTCACAAGCTGTTGGTTCCATTGATGTGATCAGAAAATAGAGGTGGCCATGCATGCAAATTTAGGGATAAGAGAGGGATAGAGAAAGCAGGAGAGCAGAAGTTTCTGGGAAGCAGCAGAAATCTTGGGGAGATTCCACACTTCATAGAACAGGGAGTTAGCTGGTGTCTAGGTCAGTGGTCTAAGCTACAGTCAATGGGTCAAATTCAGCCTACTGCCTGTTTTCACAAATAAAGTTTTTTTAGAACATAGTCACACCCATTGGTTTTATATGCTGTCTATGACTGCTTTCACACTAAAATGGCAGAGTTGAGTAGTTGTGACAGGGACCAGATGGCCCACAAAGCCTAAAGTAATTACTATCTGATCCTTTACAAAAAAGGTTTGTGGATCCTGGTATGAGGTGAAGAACCCTATATCTTTAAGAAGAAATGTGCCCTGGATGATATTTTTCCCTAAAAGCCTCAATAGACATTCAGAAGCATTAGTTGAATTCCCCCAAAATCTCTCCTCTGAAACAGGAATTCCAAATATTTCTGAAAATTAAAGACAAAGGGACCAACAGATTAGACTTTTCCCTGGAAATCATTCATGCAGAGATTTTTTAGCAGAATTCCCAAGTTTACCTCTCTCCCAGAATTTGGTCCCACCTTGGGAGTCATATCCCATCTTTGTGATAAGAATCCAAATTAAGAAAAGTGGACATGTTGTCTTAGAACCACATTCCTTTCCCAAGTAAAGAACTGATTGGCCTTAAACATCCCTTCCAGCAGTTTCCTTGAGGACCACACCTGTGGGGACCAGGGCCTGAGGATATATCTTCCCCCAATGGCTAGTGTGACAACCTCCCTGCTGCTGGGCTGAGGTAGGGAAAGCAGATGGAGAGAGTGTAGGAGGAAGGGCTCCAGGAGATGCAGACTTTCCCCTGGTGGGAATGGTACAAACCCCCTAATGAAGCCTCAGAGAAAGTTACCTGTGGGTCAACTAGAAACAACCCTTGTGTAGACAGTGTGAATTGGGTAGTGGGGAAAGTTCTTCCTAATGCTGAGCTAATTCACTTAGCAAAATAGTGCACTGCTCAGGGATGGCAAGCTTCCTGGCCTTAAATGCCAGCTCTGCCACTTAATAATGTGGGTCTAAAGCAGGTCAATGAACATCTCTATATCTTTGTTCTGTAGATTTTGTTAGGGGCTAACGAGAGGAGACAGAGACTGTCTGATGAATGGGTATGGATTCCTGCTGGGGGTACGGACATGTCCTGGAACTTGATAGTGATGATGGGCAGACACCATTGTGAATTTACTAAATGTCACCAATGGTAAATTTTATGTTATGTGTATTTTACCAGAATAAGTTTAAAGAGACATAAAATAGAGGATCTCTTGTTAGAGTTAATGAAAGGGATTTGTTGAGATAATCAACAAATGAAGACTAGCACAGTACATGACACACAGCAGATAATCTCTATGTGCATTTATTATCGGGGTTGTTGTCCTGAAGAGCCTGAGTCCACTGGGGCCCTATGAATGGGCTGGATTCCTTGTGATGATGGTGAAAGCAGACCTTCCAACCAATATAGATTCAAGCACATGTGCTTCTCTTTATCTGAGTCCAAGAAACAAGCCAGCTAAGATCCTTCGGCATGTACCTATGTCAGGTTCTTTCCAGTCATATCACACACATGAGTTACTCTGTTTAATGCTTATGACAGCTCAGTCCCATTAGCCACCTCCTTTTACATGAGCATCTAGCTAACAAGGGGGCAGAGTTCAAATGTGGACTCAACTCACTGAACGTGAAGACCAGTATTCTGTACCATAACATGCTGTCAATTATTATAGGGACAGAGATGGTTGGGTGCTATTTTTAATCCAAGGAGAAAATTGTTTGGAATTATTCTCAACATCTTCATTTTTGGGGAAAAGATCAACAGCAATGACAAAACAGTGAACACGGATCCAAACAGAGAACAGTTGTGGGCAAAGACTTGAGGCTGGAATGTGTACAGTGAGCCTATGGAGCATTACTTATTCAAAATATTGAAGCATGCTGGATTGATGATAAATCCATTTGGCTGAACTATGGAATTAGTGGAAAGAAAGTAAAAAATAAATCCATTCATTCAGCCAATTTCTACTGAGTATCTACTCTTTGTAAAGAATTAAGTTAGGAGCTGGGACAAAATATGACAATAAAGTAGCTAGGTAAATACAACGTGTAATCTAAGTTCCACGAGGACAAGACTTTTTGTTCATTTGTTTATTTCTAGAAGTGTGTCTAGCGTTTAGTAGATTTTGGTAATTATTAACTGGATTAAGGAGGGAAAGACAGAAAGAAAGTGTGAGGCTATGGTGAGAATAGGGTCTAGGGAAGCATGGACAAGAGGGGTCTGACCAACACTGTCTGTGTGCTTCTTCCAACAATGGAGACTGCAGGTTCCCCATGGAAAAACATGCATTGCCTTTGCCTTGACCCACCATAGTTACATAGTGGCTCTGATCACTTCCTCCCATCAGCTGTTCATCATTTAATGACTATTTCCTTTTCACTTACTGGATGTCAGGCACTATACTAGGTTCAGAGGGTTTAAGAAAGGACAGAATAGGTTGCTTCCCACCTTCATGGAGCTTATTGTAGAGTAAGAGAAAGAAACATTGAATGCATATAAAGTAATTGTGGGCTGCCACCACTGCTATGAAAGAAAGGTACAGGGTGTTGGCTGAAAAAATACAAAGCAATCTCAAAAGAGGTTACTTTTGATGAACTGGCCAGAGAAGAAGACTTCTCCGAGGATAGATGGTATTTAAATCAATAGCAGGTAAATGAGAAGGGGGTCAAGGAGGGAGAGACAGGATGGCTTGTGCAAAATCTTCAAGATCCCAGCATGCTCTGGCATGAGAAAGAAGCCAGGGTGGCTGGGGATGGGAGAGCAGGGCACAGAGTGGTGAGAGAAGGAGACGTGCTTTGCTTCAGTCCCCTGGCAAATATCCCCTCCAGTTAATTCAATTCACAGCATTATATTCATAACATTAACACCAGGGGATGCCAGGTGCACTGCTCAATTGCCCTATGGTCCTATGTGGCTTTCTCTCCATTTTCACCGACTTATTCCTGCAGATCTGATCAGTATCCCACCACTGTGGATGTCCCACGGTACGACAAAGAAAATAAGATACACCTCCCTATACACTGAAGTTTTGCTATGTGTCAGGCATTGTGCTGTGCATTTTATTACCTACATGTGAAGGAAGTAGTGGTACAACCATTACTGCTACTACGGCTATCACTATTACTATTATCATCATCATTATTAATATTCCCATTATAAAGATGTATAAGACTGAGTCTCAGAGAGGGGAAGTGAACTTCCCCAAAGCAAACAAGAATAAGAGAAACAAATTTCAATATGGTTGTATGAAAACTCAGACATGGATGATCTGACTTCAAAGTTTGATCTTTACTATTTGATAATAATTCCTGTTAGACATTTTGTTTCATGCAAGACCTAATTTATTCAACAAAAATTTTACTGTGTAATGACTATGTGTTAGGCACAGAGCTAGGTGTTGGGAAATAAAATGAGTAAAAGGGATCCCTGACTTTGAGGAGAAAGACACCTCATCAGCACCCTCATCTGATGTGATACATCCATCAGAAAGGTACGTGTAAGGAGCTATGGAATTCAGATTTGCAGGAAGCAGCAGGCTCAGCTGGGGCCTCCAGCTGAGGCAATAGTTGAGCACCAAGTTAATAGATGGGTAAGAACTTTCCATGGAGGAACTTTTCAGAATGTAAAAACATCTTCCTGGTGGGGGCCCCAGGTTTGTTCACAATTAATAGCCTGGGCAGGGGGAAGGAAGACTAGAGGAGAAAGGATGGGCAGCTTACAAAGGGTCTCAGAAGTCACTTAAAGAGTTGGGATTTTTTCCTGAAGATAATGGGAGCCACACATGGGTGTTCAGCAGGGAGGCTGGGGGTACACTTCACAGCTGGCAAGGGCCAAGCCTGTCAAAGCACGCCAGAGGTCCTCAAAGTGAGATTCTGACCTGCAGCAGCAGCAGCAGCTTCTCCTGGGGATTTGTTAGAATGCAAGTCCTCCAATTCTACCTCAGACCAGCTGAATCAGAAACTTGGAGGTTTTACTAAGCCCTCCAGGGGTTGCCAACGCTGCTCACACATGGGAAACACCCACCCACCCCACAGCCAGCCTGCTGCTTCTTCTCATACCTCTATAGCCCACCATACCTGCATGTTCTGCTTTGTGCTAGCTTCTACCCTGAGATATGGTCTTTGCTCAGGACAGGTTAGCTATGCAATGAGTGGGACTTGTCCCCTTCTTGGTGTCAAAACAGAACCCCCAGAGGACCACTCAGCACAGTGTCCACCTAACTCTCGTGAGAGAGACCCTCTGTGCTGGCTTAGCTCTCTGGTTTTGGTTTGAAAAACAGCAGGCCTTCTCTCCATTCTTCCTGGATTTCCTCAATACATGGGGAGCTGGATAACTGCTAACAGATGCTGTTCAGGAACTCTGGCTGGTGCTCGAAAACTATCATTAGCTGAGTGCTAGGCTAATGCATCCAGAGGTGGTGAGCTAAGGGGAAAACATGCTGGATTCTGTTGCCTGTGCCCATGTTGACCTAGAGCTGGGTGTTAAGTAGTGACGAGAAACTCCCCTCTAATCACCTCTTGTTAGCTGTAACTATAGGCAAATTGCTGGCGAGGATTAAGTGGGGAGACTATGCCAGGATCACTGTCAAGCAGAAAAAAGGCTCAATTTGTAGAGCAATCAGGACTCTAATCACTTCTTTCAGAGTTCTTTTTGGCTATGTTTTCCTTTGGAAGGTGTAGACCCTGCCCAAGCGAAGGTGGGCAGAGAGCTGCATGCTGGCTTTTTCTGAGCATGCTAAAATGATTACACCCCTGGACAAGATAAACCTCACTATTAATAGTGCTCTGCCTTCATGGGTCCTTCACGGGTCGCTCCCAACATCTGAGGCCCAGATGCCGCCTTAAACAAATGAACACCAGTGTGCATGAACAATTGATCCCAACTTTGAATAGAGCACATTTCTGTAAACACAGAGGAGAATCTGGAAGGCAGCCTTTTGGGGGGTTGGGGGAGAGATACATTTCATTTATCACTGTTGGCATAATGTCCTTGTAAAATAGAAACAAATTAACAAGGCAGTATTTTAAGAACTGTTACACAACAGTGGTGCCTTTTCTTTCTCAAATGTTTGGAGCTTTTTCCCAGGTGGGGTAAGGACTCTTTTCAAAGCTTACTCTCAGGGCTTAACAACTTCATTATTTAGCCGGAGAAGTTTGGTAACAGAATGAAGAAGAGGAATCCATATTATCTCAGAAGAAACATTCTGCAACCTGGAAACAAAGATCCGCCAGAAATGAGCTGATAGTTAAAGCTGAAATGAGATTCATTCAACTATAAATGTTACTTTAAGACCTTTAAAGAAGGGCTGCAATCCTTTGGAATTTCCCAACTAGAGAAGTTTCCTATCAAATGATTCTCTGGAAGGCTGCTGCAAGGAAAAGGAAGGAGGGGAGGTGAAGGAAATGATGAAGATGAGGAGAGAAGCCAGTTCATGTATTGCTCATCAAATACTACCTGCCCCCTTGCAGGTTAATAAAAGTCACAGTGAAAAAAATTTTTTTTAATTTTCTCAATGAATCTATTTTGTGTTCTAAGTGAAACATTAAGCAATGCTGGGATTTTCACATTGCTACAGCAAAAATGCACTTTAAAACATAATTTTCAAAATTTTCTCTGTCCCAATGAGATTATTTTCCAGCAATATAAGTCTTTTCCTGAGGAAAAAAAATCAGCATGTGCCACAGATAGATAATACACCAAGATTTAAAAAAAACACTTTTTATCTTTCAAAATAGCATAATGGAGGATTTGTGTTGAAAAATTAAGTCCATGTCTATGATGGATATCATTTTTCTTAGTGCTCAAACTTCTCAGCATCATATCAGCTTTGGAGTATCATTTTTACTTCTCTACCAGACATTCAGTTCAAAGAGCACCTGTTATTCCCTGAGGGAGGCCAGGAAACTAAAGAAAAATTAATTGGAAACTCAAGGTGATAATCTGGTTGCTCTGAATGACACTATTTTTGCTTGTTTGCTTGTTTGGTTTTGATTTCGTTTCGGGATAATACCATGGCCCCAAACTGGCCAAGCTGAAATGCTGTCCCCTTCCATAAGTACGTTCCATTTATTTCTCGTGCTGGGTGCTGTGTCAAAACAAACAAACACGTGGTCAGCCTATCCCTGGGGGTGTTGGTGAGGGAAACACAAAGGCCTTGCCAGGGAGCCAACACTTGATAAAACGTCAGTGAGCACAAGCGAAGTCCGAAAGTAAAACGCCATGGCCGACCCTGCTGCTGGCACAGGGGTCATTATGTCATTGCACAGTTCTTTCCCCGCAAAATTCACTGCTCAAGAGGCTCTAAATGCTTTAAAAATGACTGACTACACCAAAGGAATAATCAGCTTGGAAGATTTTTCCTGCCTACTGCTAAAATTATATAAATAAAGAGAATGACTAATGTCAACTCCCTTTCATTCTTCATCCTATGAGCTTTGGGGGGCTTCAAGGCAGTCTCCCCAAATGGTTAACTTTCTCAGGTTAAAACACAAGGTTTCTTCAGACAGATGGGCACACCAATAAAGACACCTCATAGAAATCGTACTTATCGCTTCCCCAACCCTTCTGCTATTTATAAATCTTGCTGACTTCTAGGAGGGGACAGGCAAAGAGGAGGAAAGAAATCCTCCCAGACCAGTGAGAAGAGATGTGGGACAAAGCTGTGCATCATGAAATGTGGGAAGGGACATTTCCAGCCTCTTCTGTGTCTTTCATACCAACTGGATACGTGGGGAAGTCCTCAGAACACGTGCCCAGCTACAAAGTGTACTGTGCTCACAGCATGAAACACTCCTTCCCAGCTGTGTGAAGAAGGGATGGCTGGCACCTTAGGGGTACAGACGGTGACAAGAGTTTTTGATAACAACTACCCCCAACTCACAAGTCACTCCAGAAACCTCCCAAATCTCTTCATTACTTCCTTCCACAATTCTGCTGTCAGATGAAACTCTGGCAGCCCAAATATCTTTTAGTATGACCGCTGTTCAATTACCTGTCATTATTTCCATTTTTTTCCTCAATGTGTACTCTTTGTGTCTAGAGCTGGTAAGAAGAGATTTAATTAATGTACTAAGGGAAACTATGTTTCTCCACTCAGCAGCTGGGATGGGGTGCAGTGCTGTTACTCAGTGAACTTGTCTTGCTTTTTGGGTCACTTCTAACTGAAGACAAAGCCTGTTCTTAATATACTCCCTCAGATCCATAATTCAATCCTCTCTCTCTCCATCCCCCTCTCCCTCTATCTCCTCTTTTTAGAAACAGAATTCCCAGTGGGAAGAGAGAAACTCACCCCAGGTGTGAAGCCAGCCAGCATGCGGCGGGATGGCCAGGCATCAGCGTGAAATGCTAGTGGTTAGCTCTATGGGCGGGAAGGTGGCCCAGAGGAAAGAAAAGGAGGGATGGAAGGGGTGGGCAAAAAGGTACAAAGCAAAAAGGCAGAAGAGAACCATCAGGGATATGTGCAAAGGAAAAAATAAGGCAAAGGAGGCAGGAAATTAATAATCCAACAAGCAGGTTCCCTCTGCGTTATTAATCACACTGCTTCACCCAGGCTACAGAGGTACCAGCACCACACACGGAGGGGAGGGTTTGGACACCACTGGCTGCCTCTGCTCACTCTCATACATCTCAGCCAATCCTCCCAGTGCCTTAAGGTACAGATAGATCTGGGCTGCAGTTAGTTACACACCCCTGGAAGATGAGAAACTGTGGGTAAGGCACTGCTCTGTCCGGTTAATGCATTATAAACTTTATTTGAGCTGACTTCTCATTTGATCCCCCAGTGACGAGGTCAGGGAGCACAAGCAATTCCACCCCAAATCATGCCATAATCGAATTGCTGCCTATTTCCCGAACCTATAATGAAAAAGGCAACCGAAATAATGCAGGTAATGTTGGCGGCCTCCCTTGCCTGTCGGACATTATTACCTGCGATTGCTGGCCGCCATTTCCCCGGTGCTCTAACAATGAATATATTTCACAGCTCACTTGTTCTCCTGTGTGGGTGGCATGGTATAGACACCTACATGATATGAAAGAAAATCTAAAACAATAGGGCTGTTTCTGAGCACCGTGTCCAACAGTTACTTGTGGGAGAGGCTGTTTGATCAAAGTCCTTCTCATGCTCATGCACGTGCACACACACACACACACAAACACACACACACAGCAACCTGGTGGGGTCCAGAGTCACAGACAGCCAGCGCCAACTCAATTTCTCTTTGTCTAGTTAAGCCCCGGCTTCATCACCTACGGACACTAACTGAGAGTACGATTCCTTTATCACTGAGATGCTCTGAAGATTGTTATTCAATTTTCTCCCTCTAACTAAAATGGGCCAAGCATGGCTTTAGGGAGTGGGCATGAAATAAAATCACATGGGCACATACCCTACCTGAAAATGTGCTTTAAATGCTCACTTCTCACAAAATGTTTTTTTTTAAATCAACACTTTCTAGTCACATGCCCTTAAAAAGCAGACACCAGTGTCCCTTCATGCTTTTGCTTCTCAGAAAAGTGTTCACGGAAGCAAGATTCAAAGGTATAGATTCAGAGCCACAGAGGGAGCCACCCACAACATGCTCAGCTTTGGTTTGTGTTACTGCCCTTCTGCAGGGAAGGCCATCTTTAGGCCAGTGTGCCTGCGTTCTCAGGAAGCTGTGTCCAACTTAGCACCTTAGTAGGCTTTGAATCTATCTTTCATTTTTCCAACTTGTAGGTTTGTTTCATGCAGAGCAGTGGCTTAGAAATTGTCAGACATTAGATGCCCACCTTAGAATCCTTAGCTGTGATTAGCAGATGTCCCTATTGCCAAACTATTACCACCAAACACTGGGCTGGTATTGAACTGTGACATGAAAGTATAAGTTGCATTCGGCAGGCTAACAGATATACTATAATTACGAGTACTTCTTGGTTTCAAATCATAAACAAGGATGCTTAGAATCAGAAACATTTAGTGTCAAAGAAGGAAACGTTTAGTGTCCAAGAAGAATATTTTCTTAAACTTGAATGACAATAAAGATTCTCTCTTCCTCCTGACTTTCTGTTTCTTCTTTATTTTGTTTTCTTTCTTCCTTATTCTTGCCCTCCTCTTTCTCCTTCTTCTCCTCTTAAGTACTGCCCTCTACATACTTTTCATTACACACAAATTTATACCCTGGTCTGTAAAGTCACCTTCCCTACCTTAGCCCTACCTTTAACAAAGAAAACCAAGCTATGAAAACCACACACTGCTGGACACAGTGGGACAGTCAGGTGAGAAGAATCTATGAGAGCTCATTAGGGAAAGGCCTCAGGTCTTTTCCCTTTTCAGGTCTGTCCAGACTGATGGAAGGGCAAGGCCACATTTTTGAAAAAGATAACATAGGTTCCAGAGTGCATACCAACACCTGGACAAAGAATAATTTTCTAAAATACTCAGCACTATGGGCTATAGAAACAGATCTTACAAGAAGGGGGGAAAGATCAATATAAAGAAAAAATGTTCTAGATGTAATTGAAGTCATACATTTGTACATGACTTCTGCTATACGCCCAATTACTGCTATTTATCAAAGTATAGACAACATTGAAACTGGCAGCATGAAAAACAAATTTTACTAAGTCAGAGTAAAAAAAAGTCATCAGAAAGAGAAGGGGGGAAAAGACACAAATAATAAATAATTCAATATTATCAAGGAAAGCTCTTGGAGAAAAGGCCTGGTTGATTCGAACATCAGACATGGGTCTGACAAGAGACACATCGATTTAGACAATTCTATCATCATTATTCCAGCCGGAGTCCTTCACTAAAGCTGCTCTTCTTGCTCCTCTTTTTGCTGGTATAACTACCAACCTTCTCCTTATACCTTGATCTCTCTGAACCTGTATTCATGACAGCTTAAATCTTAAGCTTAAGCACGAGATAATAAACAGATTCCGTGTCTCACGTTTGGTGGAGGCAAGGGCTCAGCTTCCCTGAAATCTAATGGGGTGGGAAGCTATGCACAATCTGCTGAGGATTTCCACACTCCATGGAATAGGTCATGTGCCCCATCTGTATAATTAGCAAGGCAGAATATTTAGATTCGAGCGAGAGCATATATCCAAAGCAAATATTACCCACATCTTGCAAAGAGTTGCCAAATGCAGCACAGGATGGCTGACAACAAATGTACCTCATTTGTTACTTTCAAGGCTATGAAAAGAAAAAACTGACAATATATATTGGTAATGACTTTGTTCTCCGTGGCCCAAACCGAGATGCAAAACTGTACTAGTTCTTCAACCAAAACAATAAAAAAAATAAAAAAATAAATAAAACCCAGATCCTTTTAGGTCAACACAGATTGCTAAAGTACAGTGGGTATAATTAGTGGAGGAAGAAAACACCTCCATTAGGCATCTGCAAAAAGCAGAGCTATGTCTTCCGTGTTCGATGTGTTAATTACAACCAGATAGGAGGTGCCACGGAAAATTAACAGTCTGGCAAAGACATGAGAGGTAAACAGACAAAACAGGGGTTGTGTGAGGGTTAGGAGAGCAAGTCAATTTGGAAGAAAGATAAAAGAACTGTCATGTCCGTGATGGCTTCGGAGAGGGGAAAGGGCATTGGGCCCTGTTATCATCAGTTAATTAGGCAGGAGGTCCAAGCTTGCATAAGCCGCAAGGTTTGCCATGGTAATCAGATGTATTATTCAAATGTGCAGGGAAACAAAAGCCGGGCAGGCCTGACAAGGCGCAATAGAGTCTGCTCGCTCAAAAATGCTGGGTGCATGGAGCCAAAGGAGTGGGGTTCTGCTCTTGACATCCACAAATGGGGTGGCTTCTTTAAATTCAGATAGGAGCCTGGGGGGTGAGCGAAGAGTGCTGAAAGGAAATACCTGCCAGGTCTGTGTAGGATACCCAGGCAAGGGGACCAGCACCGCACTGAGGGAAAACAAGTCTGGGGAGGGGCATCAGCTGCTTGGGGACAAGACAGTGTCCACCTATAAATAATAGAAAGAAACAGGAAGAGGGAGGGGCAGGGAGGAAGGGAGAGAGAGTGAGAGAGAGAGAGAGAGAGAGAGAGAGAGAGAGAGAGAGAGAGAGAGAGAGAGAGAGAGAACTCTGCAGAGCAATTACCATCCATGGACCTCACTTTTTCTGGGCTTTCAAGAATAAGGGGGCAAAACTCCCGTAAATCTAAGATCCAAGATCCAATCTAATCTAATATCACTCTGTGGCAAAAGACAGTTCAGTCCATCCTGTTGTTCATCCCCTGTGTATACTGACCATTTCTAGGCAATGGCCTTAATGGTATCAGATACAAAATCGAGAAGATGAAAGAGTCCTGTTCGTGATGGTTAATCTCCACCTCTGGCACCTGACTCACATGTAAGAGGAGCAGTGGTCATTCCATTTTATGAGAAGGCTTCAGGACACTTTGGGCCATGGGTGAGAGTCAAGGTTGTTTGCTACACAAGATTCAAAAGATACTGCATTCTGTAAAAATTGGGGGTGAAGCCTCTACCTAACCATAGACAACACACAGTCCTATCTGGTGTACTCTAGAAGACCTGAGCAAACCTCTTCTTCTGCTGTAATTTTTAACCAGTAGAGGGCCTGGAGACTTCTGGGGTGAACTTCACTGATCAGACACTGAAGTTGGTTCTCTTATTCCTAGACTCATCATGGTTAATAAACATCACATTGGCCTGGGGGCCCAGGTGAGGGTAAGGAATGGGGAATGTGGATGGGCAGTGACAGGTAATATCTTCGCCTCCAGTGGCTGAATGAGAGCTGAAAATCTTGTAGAATTCCCACACAATGACATCAGGACCCTATCCTTGGGATGGGAGTTGTGGAGGGGGGATGTGTGTATGGGCTATACACCCATGTCAATAGTGTATCTAATCTCAGTAAACCTGGAGCAAAAGGGAGGTAGCAGAAGGCAGAGGAACTAGAAGGGACCAAGAAGCTAAGTGGACAAAAATCTGTCTGTGGACTGGTTCTGTAACCACAAGTATGTGCAAAGATGGATAATCAAAAGGAAAGTGCTTCATAAACTTTTTATGTAGCATTTTTGAAATGACAAAATTATAGAGATGGTGAAAAGATTGGGGTTGACTGGGGCTGGAGCGGGGAGGCAGGTAGCAGTCTCTACAAAAGGCAGAGCCAGGGATCCTTCTAACGGAGCAGCTCTGTGTGGTGACTATGGTCTGTCACAGGAAATTGCACAGGTGAAAGAATTGCAGAGAAGTAAATACGCACATACATCTGAGTACACATGAAGCTGGTGAAGTCTGAATAAGGTAGATGGGTGTATCAATGCCAATTTTCTGCTCATCGTATTATAGTACAGGTATGCTGAGTGTTACCATTGGGGGCAACTGGGCAAGGAGAATATGGGATCATCTCTCTGTGTTATTTCTCACACAACAGTATGTGAATCAACAATTATCTTCAAAACAAGCAAGCAACAAAAAAACAAGTTTTAAACAAAGTGAGAGTTTAGGAGACATACATTGAGTCTCAGGGCTTCTACCTGCCTGCTCTCATTCCTTGGACAAGTTACTTCTTTAAGACCCAGTTCTCTGCTAAAAAAGTGCACAATAATAATGCAACCTCCAACGGGTTGTTGTGGAGATTAAGTGAGAAGTCCATGTGATTTGATAGGTGTTAGATTACTTTTAATGTCAGCATTACCTTTATTATTTATAACTAATTCCCAAATATATGTGAAAAATAAAGACATGTTAACATCTGAGTTGTCATTACCCAGAAATTACCCATAGATCCCCTGATTTTCCTCCATTGGGAATGGTGGGTGCTTTCTATAACTCTCCACCGACAAAAAAGACTAGAAGGCTGATCCCAGGACAGGATCCTATACTTCCTCCCTCCAACTGTCATCCTTTTGTAATTTCCCATCTTATCCACAGCAAGCCCCTTCCAGCCTGCCGTGTGGACCCAGGTTCTTCTGTATCCTTCCTTCCCTCAGACCAATCAGCAGAGGTCAGGGGTGACACCCAGGCATTCAATCACATCTGCTGAGAGCCACTGAGAGGAACAACAGGGAATAAAAGTCTCTATTCTGATCACATTAGTTGGACACGGATCAATAGGAAGCTTCGCTGTGTCTGCAAGCTCAGAGTCTGCTGATTCCCAGCACAGAGTAACTAAGAGGAAGAGAAAAAGGGAAAGCAAGCGGGAGAAATAATATCTGTTTCTTTGGCACAGAGATTTCCTTTTATTGAGTCTGTCACTTCCCATTTCGGTTAACAAACCACTGAATGGAGCTCATCGTTGGGCAAATATTACAGCTGCATGGAATACAAAGTGGGAGCAATTGTTTCAGATTGCAAGTTTAATAAGCAAGGAGGGGCCAAGAGAGGAACAAGAGACTTAGAGGTCTGCATGCCAGAGGGAAGACCAGTTCTGCAGAGACAAGGTTCAGGGAAGAAGGGAGACAGCAGCCTTAATTGCTACTTGTCCCCTCCACCCTCCTTAGACCCCTATTAGCCCATACCACTACTAGTCCAAGATTCACAGCAAGCATTATTGGGTGCAAAGTTACCACTGCAAATGCATGGAAAAGACAGTTCTTTTTTTTTTCCCCCAGGAAAGAATGCTAAATCTGGATTTGAATAACTTTGGGAAAAAAAGTGCCTGGAAAGAAATTTTTTTTTACTATACTCTTCTTTCCTTCTGCTTTTCTGTGCTGGAAAAGTCAGGAGATCATTGCAGGTGGGAAGGATATTGGTGTCCTTTCCTTGTCTTCATCGGACTCAACTCGTACTCCTTGGTTAGGAGTGGTGTATTAGACAGAGAAAATAGAAAATACGATGTTGGGAAGCCCCTGTATTCTTAACAATGTTAGGTATAGTACAGTCAGTATGGTCAAGTTTAGTCCCTCACCCCAAATCACGGAGCCAGAGGAAGGCAGAGCTGGGTGTGAAACCCAGGTTTGGTGACAAGGCCTGTGTTTTTTCCACAATGCCATTCTGTCTGCCTGCTCCAGGGGCTAGTGATTTCTTATTTTTTTTTAATTCATTTATTTCTAGAGAGCAGGGAAGGAAAGGAGAAAGAGAGGGAGACAGACATCAATGTGAGACAGAAACATTAATTGGTTGTCTCTGATATGCACCCCAACCAGAGACTGAACCAGCAACCCAGGCATGTGCCCTGACCAGGAATCAAACCAGTGACTTTTTGCTTTGCAGGACAATGCCCAACCAACTAAGCCACATCAGTCAGGGCTGGTGTGTTTCTTATTTCAGAGAGATTTATCCCCTTGGTGATCATGAACCTCAAGTGTATTGGCTCATAGCTTTTTGATTTGGATTGTGAACCAGAGCTCCACTGGTTCTGTGGCCAGGAAATATGTATTCTTCTTGGATGATGACACTAGCCAGTGGTACTTGACATTGGCTGCACATCAGATACATCTAAGAAGACTTTCAAATCCTGGATACCCAGCTCTTGCTCCCAGTAGATCTGAATGTGCAGCAAGGATTATAAACTACTGGAAAAGGCAAAACAACAAATTTGAACAATGGCAAAAATAATTGGTTCTTTAAGAGGATTAGGACTATATAGTTGTCATCACTATGGATTTTGAAAACAAAGTTTGGATTTTTGTATGTTCAAGGCTATAGGGTATAGCAGAAAGAACTGACATTGGCCATTTACTAACTATGTGACCATGCAGCTTATTCAAGGCTCCTTTGTCTATAATATGGGAATGAAATGCTCCCCTGTACAGTTGTTTTGGGAACTAGAAATAATACTTGCAAAATACTGAGCATTGTGATCAGGATACAGTGGACACTCAACAAAACAAGATCTATCGCATTGTTTGGGAAACGAATGTTTCCTAATAATAAAACCCAAAAACTAAAGATGACTTCATCTGTGTTAGATTGTGATTAATGTGTTAGATTCACATTAGAGAAAACCAACTTTGAATTGTAGATTCTTTTATGCTTTCTTGTTTTTCAGAAAGACCTACTCTGACCATCCCATCTCTATCTTGTTACATTGCTTTGATTCCCATATTATGCCACTTCTCATGACCTGGACATTCATTATATACTTATTCATATAGTGGTTACTACACGCCAACTTTATGAAGGTCTGGTCTTTATTCTCTCCCTTGCTATATCCTTATCACATAGAATTCCATCTGGCACATGGAGGCCCAGCACAAGTGCTTGTTCAATAGGTGAGTAAGTGAATAATGAATGAATGGATTGCATGCAGACTACTCGAATTGTGATTATGCCAACTGCTTGTTAAATGTTCGCATTCATCCCCAGACTTGATGAGTCAGAATCTCGAGAGGCAAACCTGGGACTCTGCATTTCCACAAGCTCTGCAGGTGATTCTGGCAGACACCAATGTCTGGGAATAACTTTTCTGGAGTTAGAGAAGTAATAATTCTTGAGTAGCTGCAATGTGCCCTGCTATGTGCACCTTAATATGTGTGCCACCAATTAATTGTCACAAAAGTTGACAAGGTAAAAATCATCCCCATTTTATAGTAGAGAACCCAAGCTTTTGAACATTGTGAAATATGCCTGAAGTCACTCGTCTAGTAAATAATTACACTGAGCATGAGACCCAGACCTCCTGTTGAAAAGAAAAATATCCTTTTTGTTAAACCCAAATATTCCCTATTTCTTATTTGAATCTGATCCATTTCTGGATTCCACATCCACTGAGGAATGCTTCACTAGTATTTATTTCAGTTACTAGGTAACCAGTGCATGGGGAACAGTAAGAGCCAACATGTGAGAGCAAGATGTCTAGAGGCTATGGAGGGATACAAGGCAACCTTGCAACCAGGGTGCAGGAACCTCAGTGGTTTCAGTATGTGGTCTCCAGGCCGGTAGCACTGACATCTCCTGGTATCTCCTGGGAAACACAGGTTCTCCAGGTCCCAACCCAGATTCATTGAATCAGAAATTCTGGAGGTGGAGTCCAGCCATCTGAGTTTCACAAACCTGCTTGGGAAGTGTGAGACTGACACACTTCCTTAGAAGACGAGTGGGGAGAGAGAAGAGGGAATTTCAGGTGGGGTAGGATTGACAGGGAAGAGAAGTGGTTTGAGGGTGAGGACTGGTGTTGAGGTAAGAAGGAGTTACTATAGGCTTTCGGAAGGAGTAGGAGTGTGAAAGTGATTCAATGGTAGTTCCTAGAAAAACAAGTGGTAAGAAGAGCTTCAAAATCAGGAATGCTTGTGACTCAACTTTCCCCACCTTACAGCTATTTTTCAAGTAAAAAGATTCCATGATGAGATCAGTTTGAGACAAGCTGGGTTAAAGCTAATCACACAACTATGTTGATGTTTATGGTGGGACTTTTCAAAGCCTTTAATTGCCTGATGTGCACCAGGAAAAATCTAAAATGGAATATTTTATGTTATTATGTGAGAATTCCTCATTAACAGGAAAGTCTGGGGAATTATTAGTTTTTTAATATTTGTTCTGTATTTATGGTGTTCTTTCTCAAAATAAATTTTTTATTCTAGATTAGTTTTAGATTTGCACAAATGTGAAGAGTACAGAGAGTGACTTCTGGCCAAGATGGAGGCATAGGTGGACACAATGTGCCCCCTTGCACAACCAAAATTAAGGGCAATGAAGAATTAGAAACAAGAAAACAACCAGAACTGATAGAAAATTGAACTGTATGTAAGTCTGACAACCATTCATCCAGACTGGTAAGAGGGGTGGAGTCACGACAGCAAAAAGCGGAAGTTGATGGACCCCCATATGCAGGCAGCAGCTGGAAGATCCCAGGCATGCAGGCACTGGCTAGCAGACCCCAGGTGCATAGGTGGTGGCTAGTGAACCTGGGTGCAGGGTGGCAACAGACAGACCCAGTGAGGACACACAAGGAAGCTGGCTGACCAGGCGGTCCCACATTCATGTGCACATAATCCAGGCAAAAATGGGGAGCGAGACAGATCTCACAACCCAGGGCCCCAGTGCCAGGAAATAAAACCTAAAAACACCAATTGAAAACACTTGTGAAGGTTGAGGTGCCAGGAGAGTCTCCTAGCCTCAGAGGAGAGTTTGTTGGAGAGACCCACAGGGTTCTAGAATGTATACAAGCCCACCGACATGGAAATCAGCACCAGAAGGGCCCAATTTGCTTGTGGGAAGTGGTGGAAGGGACTGAAATATGAGAGAGAGCGGAGCAAGCTCCATTGTTCCCTCTCGGACCCTGCCCCCACATACAGTGTCACAACCCAGTGACTGGGCTGCCCTGCCCAGGGGAACACCTAAGGCTCTGCCCCTCACTACATAACAGGCATGACCAGACCCCCACCCCCAAAAAATGGCTCAAATGGGAGAACGAACAGATCAAAGCCACAGAGCCAATTCATCTAAGTGACCAAGAGATAGCCAACCTATCAGATGCACAGTTCAAAGCCCTGGTGATCAGGATGCTCACAGAATTGGTTGATTTTGGTCACAAATTAGATGAACAAATGAAGGCTACACTAAGTGAAATGAAAGAAAATGCATGGGGAACCAATAGTGATGGGAGGAAAACTGGGACTCAAATCAATGGAGCAGACCAGAATGAAGAAAGAAACAACCAAACAGAAAAGAATGAAGAAACAAGGATTCAAAAACATGAGGAGAGGTTTAGGAACCTCCAGGACATCTTTAAATGTTCCAACATCCAAATTATAGGGGTACCAGAAGGAGAGGAGAAAGAGCAACAAGTGGAAAACTTATTTGAACAAATAATAAAGGAGAACTTCCCCAATCTGGCAAAGGAAATAGACTTCTAGGAAGTCCAGGAAGCTCAGAGAGTCCCAAAGAAGTTGGACCCAAGGAGGAACACACCAAAGCACACCATAATTACATTATCCAAGATTAAAATGAAGGAGAGAATTCTAGAAGCAGCAAGGGAAAAGGGGACAGTCACCTACAAAGGAGTTCCCATCAAACTGTCAGCTCAAAAGAGATCTTGCAGGCAAGAAGGGGCTGGAAAAAAGTATTCCAAGTCATGAGAGTCAAGGGCCTACATCCAAGATTGCTCTACCCAGTGAAGCTTTCATTTAGAATAGAAGGGAAGATAAAGTGCTTCTCAGATAAGGTCAAGTTAAAGGAGTTCATCATCGCCAAGCCCTTATTATATGAAATGTTAAAGGAACTTATCTAAGAAAAAGAAGATGAAAAATATGACAGTAAAAAGACAGCAAACTCACAGATATTAACAACCACACCTAAAACAAAACCAAACTGAGCAAACACCTAGAACAGAAACGGAAACAAAGAAATGGAAATCACATGGAGGGTTAGCAACAGGGGAGTGGGAGGAGGAGAGAGAGGGGAAAGGTACAGAGAATAAGTAGCATAGACCGTGGGTAGAACATAGATGGGGGAGGGCAAGAATAGTGTGGGAAATGTAGAAGCTAAAGAATTTATGACACATGGACATGAGCTAAAGGGGGGAATGTGCGTGGGAGGGGGGTGCAGGGTGGAGGGGAGTGAAGGGGTGAAATGGAACAACTGAAATAGCATAATCAATACAATATATTGAAAAATAAAATAATACAATTATAAAGAAAAAAGGAGTACAGAGAGTTCACCCATCTCAATACCCAATTTCCCCTATTATTAACATCTAACAGTAATTTGGTATGTCTTTCACAATTAATAAAGACAATTATTATTGACTAAAGTCCATATTTTACTCAGATTTCATTAGTTTGCATATCATGTCCCTTTTTGCCCCAGAATTCCATCCAGGACAACATGTGACATTTAGGCATCATGTCTTCTTGGATTCCTCTTGGCTATGACAGTTTCCCCAGACTTTCCTTATTTTTAAATATCTTGACAGTGTATTGGTCAGATATTTTGTGGGATGCTCCTCAATTGGAATATATCTGATGTTTTTCTCATGATAAGACAGAGAATATAGGTTTTTAAAAGGAAGACCAGAGTTATCCCTTTTTATTTATTTATTCTTATAGTACTTACGATTCTCACATGTCTGGCATCTTTGCTAAAACTGTTAATGGTTTTGGTTCCTTTCCTATAGGTAGGATGGAATTTAGAAAATGAAGATTTTACAACTGAAATCCCAGAAATTGTCAGAAAAAAAACTAATGTGAATGTTTGGTGAAGATGATGGAGGTGAAATCTGACTTTTACTGCTTAACACATGACCCTCAAGGTCAACTTGGTATGGGCTATTCTTAGAATTCCAAGTTGATGGCGAGGCCCCCATTACTAGATGGTGAGCAGTTAGCTGGGGCCTATCGGTACTCTTCATAATCAATGAGACTTGCACACAAATAACAAACCGCATTTTCCCCAAGCCCAATGAAAATGCAAGACCCTCTGTGGAAAGCATGAACATCTGTCTGAAATTGCTATCCAGCCAAGAGTGTACTGTGGGAGTGAAGAGCATAGGCTGTAATATTAATCTCCTGAGTTTAAATCTCTGCTTTGCTATTTAGTGACTTTGGGCAAGTTATTCTCATAGCCTCAGTGTCCTCATTTGTCAAGTTGGGGTGTGAACAGTATCGCCAGTGGAGAGTTGCTGTGTGGGTCCAGTGAGTTGATCTATGTGATGCTTATAGCACTGTGCCTGGACCCTAGCAATTACCCAATACTGATTAGCTATTATTTTTATCATTAAGTTGAATCATACTAAAGCGACATTTAAGTAGGTAAACAATTGTCAAATAAAACCAATGTCATATGGTTCAATCTATTACTATTATCATCTTCATCACCATCACTGAAGATGGAGCTTTAACTAATTCAAGTGACCCTGTTATAGGAGCCATTCAGCTTTACCCAGTCCTCCTTGAGTTCCCACCCTTAAAGAAATCTCAGCACAGACAACAGGCAGCACACCTCCTCATTTCTAACCTGGTCGCGTTGACCAGATCCCTCCTCACACTTAAGTCATTGCCGTAACTCCATTTTTCCACACTTCATTTTCTTCATTGCCTGGCCTGTGCCATATCAAAGCAATGGGACTAAAGAGAAATTTCACAGCTCCTGACCTTCAGCAAGGAATGCCCAGGAGCAATGGATGAATGAAACATGATGAAGTTTTATGAATTTTTCTAGAAAATCTCACTCTCAATGAAACTGGGGCGGTGAGGGTCAAGGGAACAGCCAGAGAGAGAGATAGGCCAGACCTATGGTGATTGGATTACATTTGCTAGCCTGTGGCCCCTTATTATGACCATCCAAATGAATGTAATACGTATTATACACACATACATATTCAATGCACACACATATACTACTTAGGATAGGCAAAATAATTGAAACAAGAAACAATAGGCGGTATCTTTTCAATGGGATTGTGTTCAAAAAGAGTCCTGTGTTTGTTTTTCTGCATTTGTGACAAAGGGGAAGCAGAAAGAAATGCCATTCTTCAATCACTAAAAATAAATACTTGTGTTATATTCCGTTGCTTCTGCAATAAATAAAACAGGCATGCAGGTTTATAATATCAATTCACAGAGCTCTTTCTGCTCCAGTGAGCTGTCACTGAAAGGTTCAGAACAAAGCTACGGGCAGATTGGACAAAGCTCTTCTAACAGGGTTGATATTAGGCTCAGCCTGATAAGACCACATCAGAGAGACACTCACTCATTCTGCAGCCCCTCTGATCACAGCAGCCACGACAGAGAGGTGCTCCAGTGCTCGGAACCTGATCACAGACCTGGTTCTGCTGATCTGGCTTAGAGTGGCAACACTTTCAGGGTTATCAGGCAAAGCTGGAGGAACTCAAGGCAATCTCATCTTTGCAGTGCATTTAGACATTAATAAGAACCCAGCCCAGGAGAAAGGGGGGAGGATGAATCAGAGGAGGGCTGCAAAAGGATAAGAATAAAAGTCTATTTGAAATAACGACATGCAATGATTCACATGAGAGAATGCCATGCGCTTTCTAAGTCTCTTCGAAAACCATTCCTCTAGAACAATGGCTCTCCACTGGGGGCCAGTTTGACCATCCTTCTGCAGGGACATTACCAGTATCTAGAGGCATTTTTCCTTGTCACCACAGGAGGGGTTTTTACTGGCATCTAGTGAGTAGAGGCCTGGAATGCTGCTACACATCTTACAATGCACAGGACAGCTCTTCCACAAGTGAAAATTATAGGGTGCAAAATGTCATTGGTAGAGGAGTCTGCTCTAGAAGATAGCAAGCAACCTCGATTGCCCCTCTAGACCAAGATAAAACCTTATTAGATTAGATTATCAAGTTGGTTATCAGCCACCGAGATCTCAATCCTCAGTACAATTGACGGGCAGTCTAGAGAGGGAAAAGTATCAGGAATTAGTCACTTTTCAGCAGATCAAGCAGATGGTTATAATTTAAGGATATTTATGGGATATTTTTGGAGATGCACTGTTTACTCCCATTCATCTCAATGCAATAACAGTTTTGAGTAGTTTACTGTGTTCAACTTCCCGCAGAAGACACATTTTTACTCTTTTTAAAAAAAATTTCAAGATGAATATAGTCACTGTATTAAAATTTCATTTGCTTTACTGTCATCTACAAGTCACCACAGTGAAGCACGATTTATCTCACTACACGTAGCTAGGGGAAAAAAAATCTAAACAATCTGAGTGCCTGCTTTCATTAACTTGAGACTTTTCTTATTTGCAGTAAGATCATCCATAGCATTTTTCTGAAAATACTACAACTGAGAGAATGAGAACAGCCTGATATCCAAGGCAGCCAGAAAGTGGTGTATTCTTGCTAACCAAACTTTGTGTTGTAACTAGGGAAGATTGCCAATGTTCAATTCTCTACAGAAAGGGTTTCCAAACTTTTTCTATAAGTGGCCACAGAGTAAATATTTTAGGCTTTGTGGGCCACACATTCTGTTGCAACTACTCAACGCTGCCTTTGTATTGAAAAGTGGCCATCGGTTGTAAACAAATATGTGCATAGTTGTGTTCCAATGAAATGGTTTACAAAAACAGTGTGCAGGCCAGATTTAACCCTCAGGCCTTAGTTTGCTTACCCCCAGTGAAACAGAAAATCCTGTATAGCACTAGAGCTTGCTAGAAGACACTCAATCTGCAAGGATGTAGAAGACACTCTGAAATCTTGCCCAGGAATCCCCCTTTATCCATGGGGAATATGTTCCAAGACCCTGAGTGGATGTCTGAAATCACAAAGAGTACTAAACCCTATGTATACTATGTTTACTCCTGTATATACATATCTATGATAAAGTTTAATTTATAAACTAGGGACAATAAGAGACGAACAAAAATAACATAATAAAATAAAACTATTTTAACAATATGCTGTGATAAAAGTTATATGAATGTGATTTATCTCTCAAAATGTCTTATTGTGCTGTACTTATCCTTCTCGTGATGATGGAAGATGGTACAATGCCTACGTGATGAGATGAAGCAAAGTGAATGATGTAGGTTTGTGATGTGGATCAAGCTACATGTAAGGGTGGCTTGAACACAGGTACTGCAATACCCAGACAGTCAATCTGATAACCATGATGAGGCAACTAAGTGACTGATGGGAAGGCAGCACATACAGTATGGATACACTGGACAAAGGGATGGTTCACAGCCCCTGGTGGGATAGAGTGGATGGTGTGAGATTCCATCAGAATGTCACACAATTTAAAACTTATTAATTGCTTTTTTCTGGAATTTTCTATTTAATGTTTTTGGACTGCGGTTGACCATGAAACCTGAATTTGTGGAAAGCAAAACTGTGAATGAGGGGGGACCGCTGTGCAGTCTCTAGGTTACAATTGTGTGTATCTATTAACATTGTACTAAGACTAATCTCCACAGCAATTAATATAACCAATGGGTTGTCATATTTGGGTTGCACTAGTATGTGATTTTTCTTCTGTATTTTTATTGAACTCTATCTACCCATTTCTTTAAGACACTGATGCATGAAACACAAATTGAGCCCCTACTATGCCATACACAAGACACTACAGCAGCCTCTGAAAATACAAAGATAAATAATAACTATAACAATCATATCTGCCCTAGAGGGATTATATGAAGGCCATGTTTTGTTTTCTGGGCCACCCTTCTCTGCAGCATGCACACACATGCACAATTACCATACAAGTCACTGGAAGCAAAACTGGATGTTTTTTCATCACTTTATTGCCAATAGCTCCGTCAGTGGCAGCCATAAGGTAAGAGTGGTAGGCAGAGCAATGTCCTCCCCCTCCACAAAAGTCCAGGTCCCAATCCCCAGGGTCTGTGACTATGTCACCTTATCCTGCAAAAGGGACTTTGCAGGTGTGATTAAGTGAAGGATCTTGAGATAGGGAGGTTATCCTGGATTATCCAGGTGAAACCCATGTCCATCGCAAGGGTTCTTAAAAGAACAGAGATGGAGATATGACCATAGAGGTAGATTCGGAGAAAGCTTTGAAATTGTTACATTGGTTACACTGCTGGCTCTGAAGGCCAGGAGCCGAGGAATACAGGCTCTGGCAGCTGGATAGGACGGGAAACAGATCCTCCCTTAGGGCCTCCAGAAGGAACACAACCCTGCCAACACCTTGATTTGAGCCCAGTGAGACCCATTTGCACTTCTGACCTCTAGAACTGTAAGGTAGTGAATTTGTATTGTTTTAAACCAGCACGTGTGGGGTATTTTGTTGCAGCAGTCTTAGGACTCTGACGCTGCAGGTAGGTGTTGAGTAAGGGTTTACTACATGGCTGAATGGTCACTTTGGAAAACAGGAAGTTTTTGGAAAGGGAAGCTCTGGATTCTAGAAAGTTTGTGGGGGTTTTTTCCTAAGTAATTTTGCATCGATGTCTAATTTACTGCTCACTCAAAAACAAGACTCAAAAGTGGGTTTTCCTTTTGAGTTTGGGCTTCTTTATCAGTGTATAGTAGGCACACACACCTGACCTTTCTTCTTTAAAGAAGTGGAGACCTCTGATGGGGAAAGCAAATGAGAGAAAACCTAAAGAAAGGCCAGCCTTACAAGGTGGCAGAACCATCAGCCCAGCACTCGAGCGGCTGCTGTGCAGTTGCTGTGCACGTCCTGGGAACCAGGGTCCTGAAGAAATTCCTTGGCCACTAGCTGAGCACGTGGTCTTGGAAGAATCAGAAGTGCCCTTTATGAAACATCAAGTCCTCTTTACCCAGTTTGGCAAATGGTGTAATTGGGGCCTAGGGAACAAAGAGAAGTGACATCCCAGACCTAGGAAGCTGGAAGCCAATTCAGGGCATGTTTAGCCCCCAGTTTGTGCAGGAAGCACTGAAGTCTACACCTGCCTTCTAGGACACAGGGAGGAACAGAAAGTCACTGGGAAAAACACAGTGGTCCTTAAGGAATTGGATTTGGGTTTAGAACTGGGCCTCTTGCTTAGTAGCAGGGTGCCCCTGAGTGAGGAACACAAGCTCTCTGAGCCTCTGTTTCCTCTTCTGTAATGTAGAACAGTGCTATCTCTGCAAAGTTAGACGTGGCAGGAGCAATGTATCTGACACAGAGTAGGCTTGCAATATATGGCATCTTTGTTTTTACACTTCTTCATGGTGCGGTTGCCTTGATGAATCATAATGTTTAATTATATTTAAAGAAGATTTTCTGGGGAATCACAATTGGGAAGAAAAACCTCCTAAAGGGTATTATACTAAGTGAAATACGTAGGACTGAGAAAGCCAAATACCATGTGAAATACTTATACGAGGAAGCTAAAAAACAAAATAAATGAACAAATAAAACAGGAACGGATTCATAGATGCAGACAATAGATTGGTGGTTGCCACAGAGGAGTCAGGATGCTGAGCTGGGTGAAAAAAGTGAAGGGATGGAGAAGTACAGATTGGTAGTCACAAAATAGCCACAGGAATGTCAAGTGTATTACAGAGAATATAGTCAACACTATTGTAATAACTATGTACGGTGCCAGGTGAGTACTGATAACATTGCCGGGACAACTTTGTAAAGTAGATGATTGTCTAACTACTATGCTGTACCTCTGAAACAAAACCCAAGTTGAATGTAAATTGTGATTAAAAATAAAATAAAAAAAGTGAGATCGACCTCAGTGTGTGTTCTGGAGAATGCAATCACCTTGTCTATAAAGCCCTTGTCTCTAGAACGTGGTTCTCATCCCCAGCACTATTGGCAGTTTAATAACCCTTTGTTGTGGGGTTCTCCTCTGCATGGTAGCATGTTAGTAGCATCCCTGACTTCTGCTCACTAGATGTCCACAGCAGCTCCCCTTTCTTAGTCATGGCAACCAGAAGTATTTCCGGACATGGCTGCATGAACCCTGGGGACTCAGTCACACCTGGCTGAGATCACTGGCCCAGGGCTGTGACCTGATTGCTGCAGATGTAGCAGAGTGGGAAGGGAACAGAGAACAGGTGCTGAAATGCAATTACCCTGAGTTAACAGGCAACAAGCCTGGCAGAGAGACTCTTATGCGCTTCCAAGGTAACTGTTCACTTCCTGGTAAAGATTCAGGCTGACCACAGGTGCCTCTGGGGTTCGGGTTGGTGACCTGGATCATCGCAGTCTAGCTTGGCCTCTTTCCTCCAGTGGGAGAGTGTGTGGGCAGACCCAAATGTGCAACAAAATATGTTGATTTGAAACGCGAGCCATGAGGCCAGCACAGAGGCATATTTTAATGAAAGAGGGCTGTTGGAGTCAGCATAACATTTAATTGCTGCCTTCCTTCCACACAGCCCATGTGTTCCAGAGCAGCTGTGAACCCCCTTTGCCCGGAACTCGGTGCTGCTCAATGTTCTCTGGCAACACCTGGTGGAACAGGGAAAAAACTGCACGGCGCCTTGGCAGGAGCTGCTGCGTCTGCTAATCTCATCGCAGCTGAAGGCTTCCTTCCCAGCAGCAAAGGTCTGCGGCAGGGGCTACCATCAGAGTCCCCACCTCTGGGCTGGCACTGATACTGGGCCGGCTGATTTCTGCTGTGTTCCTTTCCACTTTATGAAGCAGAAAGCAAACACTGCCGTATCGTCAAGAGCTTTCTTGCTACAATGGGAAAGAAATTGCAACTGCAGCCTCATTAGAGGTCTTTCTCTAGGATGTGTCCAGAAATGATCACCCCTCAACCTAGCAAGTGTGCCTGCCCAGCTTTAAAAACACACTTGTAAGGGTTAGGACCGTATCCTAAATGATGACCTTCAGGGCTCTCCTTCCAGCAGGCAAAGGGAGCAGGCATCTTTCCGGCTACAGAGAGGAGTCATCTCTACTGGAAGGAGGAAGGATGAGAAAGGGGACACACAGCCACCATCTGCTCACTGGTTATAAGATGCATTGACCCAGGAACTAATTCTGCCCTGGCTGCTACTCCCTCACCAACCCACGTCAGCATCCCAAGGGAGCTCACTGCACATGGGAAGGCTCACCTGTTATGCATTCTACCTGAGAAAGTACTGTCAGGGGAGAAGGAGAGAATTAAAGATAACAGTCAGGAAATCCTCCCTTTTTTAATAGCTGACTAATATTCCACTGTGTATGTGTGCATGTGTGCATTACGTTTTCTTTGTTCACCTGCTGACAGGCATTTGGGTTGTTTCCTTGTCTTGGCAATGGGGAGTAGTGCTGCAATGAACACAGGAGTGCAAATACCTCTTGGCGATGCTGACTTCCTCTCCTGTGGATACAGACCCAGAAGTGGGATTGCTGCTCCACAAAGCAGTTCTGTGTTTAATTTTTGACAGTCTTCTGTAGTGTTTTCTGTGGTGGCTGCACCAGGATACATTCCCAGCAACAGTGATGAAGGATTCTCTTTCCTTCACATTCTCACCAGATTATTTTACAATGATACATCATATATCAAAACATCAAGTTGTACAGCTTAAGTATATATAATTTTTATTTGTAAAAAAGGGGAGCACTCAGGTTTATGGAGGAATATTCTTTTAAAATCCACAGATACATCACATATTTAGAAGGATGGTAGGAAACCTAAACCTCTAGCCTCAGAGGTTTAGGTCATAGTCACTGACTTGTGTGATTTAGGATGAGTTATTTACACTCCGTGAGGGTTTTTTTCCCTCTACTGTAAAATAGGAAAGCTAACAATACCTGGCCATGGAGGCCATGCCTACCAACTGCTTCACATAGTGTCTGACACCTGGAAGTGCTCAGAAAATGTTAACGGGAGCCACAGATGTTCACCTGTAAGATGCTATCACTAGATGCCAGAAATCTGAGGACCTACCACATAGGTCAGTGACTTGCAAAATGACCTTAAATAAATACCTATCCTATCTCTGTGTTTGCCTTTTTCATCTGCCAAAATGGAGAGAATACCACCCATTTTGTAAAATTATTTAACTCAAAATATTATTGTCAATATACTGTGAGATAAGACATAGTAATGCTTCTTAAAAAGATCTACTATAGCAAAAACATACAGCACTATAGTGTATCTTTTACATCCATTTAAAGTTCATGCAGTGAATGACACCAGCTAGGCATCTCTTAGAAGACAATGGAGAATTACTTGAAACTGTCTGGGATGAACACTCAGTCACTGACTGAGAAGAGTGCTTCAGGAAGTTAGGTATACTTGATCAAATGGGGAGGAGGTGTAAAACAATTCAAGGGAAATCAAGCCCTATTTCATGGCAAAATGACATCATGAATGTGGAGCTCCAGGCTCACCATTTCCTTTAAGATCAGACTTGTAAATGAGTTGCCATGTTTCTGGAATTGCATCCAAGTCTTCCTCTTCTGCAGTCCCTGGTCTGTACCTTTGGGAGCATGAAATCAAAGACAGACTTTTTTCTGCAGTTAAGTTGACCTGGCTATTGTTGAGATTCTAAGTTATAATGACCTATCCAGTGAGACTCTCAAAGGGGGAGGGATTACCTTCTTCAAGTCATATTATGTGAAATATTTGGCATATTGTATGCCAGTGTATGCCAAATTAAGCTTATCTGAAACACTATAATTAAGAGGAGAGCCTTACATAACTTAGCATTGGAAGCCAGTCACATCCAAACTGTGCATCAGGGCTTAGAAGTCATAAAACAACACCTCTCTGCAGTCAGGGTTCAGGGACTTGGAGGGTCCTGCACCCCACTGTGACCCACTAAGAGCAGCAGGGACTCTCTGTTTGCTCCTGTTCCATGGTAGAAATGCTTAGTGAGGGAAGATGGGATATTGCTATTTACTAAATTTTATTTAAGACCACATTTATAAAAGTATATTCATTTGTAGCTAAAGACAATGCCTTAATATGAAATTATTAAAATTGATAATGGGTCTCACAAATATGCTTACTGCTTTTCACTTCTAAAGCAAATTACTAACCATCACCACAGGGCACTTCTCTATGTCCAGAACTGAGTAAGTCCACTCACTCTTCCTCATGGGTGAGTCTTCAGGGAAACCTGGTCAATTTTTAAAGATATTTTCAAAGCTTTGCTTGCTTGTCATAGTTAGAGTCCTGAAATATATGTATTTATATTCAATTTGGCAAAAATCTATTGTGTTTTAATTAAACCTATACTTTAGAATATAATACGACCATTTGCAATATGTTACTCTGTATCTTTAAATCTAGAAAAATAAGATAAAAATAACTTTTAAAAGGAGAGAACACTCACCTGCTGCATGTCTAATGTATTATTAACACTTGATGTTCTTCTCTTTGAGATTTAACCTCATTGAGCTATGACATCAACTTGGATGTGAAACTCCTTGCAGGCCATTTTTACAGGAAGATCTATTTTTCTTTATGCCACCTACAAACTCTTTTGGCCTGGGCTGCATTATACACGGGAATGGAATTGGGCATGTTACGTCTCTCAGTGGTGCCAAGATGTCTTTTGAGCCTATTACATTTTCAAATACATTTTCTCATTGAAGCCTCACTCTCATCTTCAATTCTGGAGGCAAGCAACACCGCTCTCTCTACCCACTCCCACTTTGCAGGTAATAACAGCTGGGACCAAAAAAGTTAAGCTGGAATTTTTTGTAATCTTAGTATCACACAGGGAGGAACCAGCAAAGTCAAAACTTTGTCTGGCAAGACATCTTGATTCTAAACTACTTTTTTAATCTATCCACTTTTCTGTTTCTCAGCCTCTCTAATCTATCTGCCTATCTATCAATAGGTTTGACTATGTATCTATTCATTAATCTGTCTACTTGTCTATGGTTTCACCAAAGCACACACAATTATTTTAAGCTGAGTTTTAAGGTTTATCAGAGAAAGGTCTAGAATAACTGCTAACTTCTCACAAATGTTGCCTCCTTGAGGAAAGCAATGAGATTTGGAGGCTAGTAAAAAATCGGCAACCCTCACCTTTTGCTCTCTACTTTTGCATATTTATGTATAGTTTGAATTGTTTCACAGAGAGAATGGATTTATGCCAACTACTCTGTGATTAAAAATAAATGCACTGAAGATACAATTTTTAAAAATAACTTTATCGGGAAGCTTAACTCTTCTTGATTTTCTAATACCATTGCTTGTTTCCTCTATTCAGGCAAGTTCTCCTGGGATGTCTTGGGGCTATTTTTCAGATAAACCCTCTCCAATCAGCTGTGTTGAGCCAGATTTCATCCTCTTTTCCTTTCACATTCTCAGGTTTCATGCATGGCTCCAAGGTTGGCAGGGCAACTTATTAGAAATAAAATGTAATCGTGCTATGTGACACTTTCTTCTTGCTTCTTTAGCAGCAAAGATCATCAACTGCACTGCTTTCCATTATGACAGAAGAGCTTTTAAATATCACTTAGCAGGTCTGTGCACCACTGGCAGCATGGACAACTCCCTGCATCATGCTTCTGGGAACTGAAGCAAATTTCTAATTGGTTGGATTATTGCAAGACGATGGCTCCTCTGCTGTACTTTACTGAAGCTCTCCTACTGCCCCTACACCAGTTGTGCGGGTGTCCTCCAAGAGAAAAACTCAAAATGCTTGAGGAGTAAGCAGACTTACTTTTAGGAAAGGCCTAGGAGCAACACCCCTGATTCCCACATATCTTCCTGCAGATGGTCAATGATGCAGCAAGTGTGTGTGAGCCACTGGGAAAAGGGCATGCTTTAAAGAAAAGCTGAGAACCAAGGGTGCTTTACCTAAAAAGCAATTTGGTCTCTCTTGTGAGTGATTTTTCACTTTTGAGGACTTCTGTCTTCAGAATCATCTGAATATAGATATGGCTTGACCCTGTGCTGAGGTTAGAATCACCTGAGAAATGGGTTCAGTGGGAGGAAGGAGGGGGCAGAATTACATAATGCAGTTATTTTAAATGTGGATCATTGCCTTGCCCCAAAACCTACAGAATCAGAATCTTTGGAAATGGAGCTTCCAATACAAGACAAAGCTTGAGAACTTCAGGCATGATGGATCAAAGCATGGAATTAGAAAAACCTGGATTAGGAAATCAACTATGCCACTTTTGTGGTTGGGTGACTAAGAAAAATGACCTCCCCTGCCTAAGGCTCAATTTTCTCATCCATAAATTGAGGAACCTAATTTATAGGATTGTTGAGATGAGTAAGAAAGATAATGCATACAATCAATCATCACAGTGCCTAGCGTATAGTAAGAGCCAAAGACTGTTACCTCCTTCTATTGTCATTGTTATTGAGTGGCCTCAGTTAAATTGAACTGTTTCTTCATAAAACTTTGCTTCAAAAAAATAGTGGACTGAATTGTGACCCTTGAAAGGTATGTCTAGGTCTTAAGCCCCAGTATCCATGAATGTGATACTATTTGGAAAATGGGTCTTTGCAAATGCAATTAAGGATTTCAGGATAAGCTCAACCTGCATTAGGGTGAACCTTAACTCTAATAACAAATCTTTATAAGAGACAGAATGGGAGGAGGCACAGGCGAGAAGGCCATGTGAAGATGCAAGCAGAAACTGAAGTTATATGTCTGCAACTCAGTGAATGCCAGGGATTGCCAGAAACCACCAGAAGCTGGCATGGAGTGCATTCTCCCCTAGTCTCCAGAAGGAGCTGAGCCTGCTAACATACCGATTCCAAACTTTTAGCCTCTAGAATTTCTTTTGTTTAAAACCACTGAGTTGGAGCCAATTTGTTAGAGTACCCCTAGGAGCTAAAAGGGAGACCTTCGGCTCCACTTTAGTTCAAGGATTATGTTCGGAAAGGGTCATCTCAGAAGTATCCGCTCCATGGAGTCTGACTGAAGGTTGGGAAACCCTGGCCCCTTGACACTTGAGCTGGGACTGCACTTTTGTCTCCACATGTGTCACTCACTACAAGAGTCTCCTGGCCACAGCCAATTTCACCAATAAATTTTAAGCTTGAATTCTGCTCTCTGGCAGCCTCCTGAAAGAATAAGCAGTTTCTTCTCTAGAAAGCTCCTCAGATATGTAGAGATCTGAAGGTGTCATCTGTCAGACTGGAGTTGAAGAGCCAACATCTGGGTAAGCTGTGTGGTTGGAGATCTGCCCTCAGCTCTGGACTCTCCTGAGAAGTTATCCATTCATCTTTATTTCTAAATTACCATAAGAGTCACTGTATATTAAGATTCTTTACTGCATTAAACATGAATTAAATGCTTCACCATCATCATCATTTTTCTTAACTTCAGTAACATTGAGATAATTCTGTGTCCTCATCTTACAGATAAAGAAAGTAAGGCCCAGCAAGCTTAAGGATTTTGTAAATGTCACCGGGGCGGGGGGCGGGGGGGGAACCAACCAGGATTCAATGCTACCTTCCTTCCACTGCGATAAGCTGTCTGATAACAACAGTTGTGCTTTAAATAGGAATGTCTGAGACTCCCTCTCCTCCTGCCCCCCACTCCCAGTAATGCTCTGAATCCTGTGAAATGGAGCTACAAAAGGCATCTCCCTGCTCCATGTGGAATCTGGCTGGAGCATATTCTTTCTCAAATCCTCAGGAATGGTGCCAGAAATAGAGCCATCTGGGGGAGTAAAATCATTAAACAGTAGCTCTGAGAATGTGGATCCATCCACTGAAGGCCATAAGAGAAGCTTGGATGATTATAAAATAAATCTTTCATTATTTATTAAGCTGGAAAATTTTACAACCAAGTGACCCCTACTATATTGGGTAGTTTCATCATGCCATTTTACAGGTGAGAAAACTGAGGCTCAAGTAGACAAACAGACTTATTCAGGGTTTTGTAGCTGTGACACAGATAGGACTTGAATCCAGAACTCTTGACACCTGTGTTCACACCACCATACATCTATTCCTTGAACTACAAGACCCAAAAGTGGGGTAAATATATACAAATATATACGGCACATTCACTCCAGGGTGCCAGGACAATTTTCTCATGCAAATGTCATTTTATCTTTGAATCATTCACCATAAAGTTCATCTGTAGATTCTCAATAATTGGGATGCTACATTGAAAAATATTGATTTTAATTTCCTTCTGTTTGCCATTGCCACTCTTTGGTACCAATTTCAAGGTTCATAAGGGGATGCAAGACTCCATCACTTCTACTAGATCTATGCTTGTACTCTTCTCAAGAAGACTCAAAATATCCTCTCTGTGATAGTCATAAGAAATTAACTCATTGCCTGGGGCTGCCTTATACCAATGCTGACAGGCTGGCGTCCTAAAACCTGTGGTTAAGTGGTCCTGAAAGTTACTTATAAAATGAATGGCAGGTTAAATACATTGTGACTAGACTCACTTTTTAAATACAAACTAAACTGAAACATAATGCAGGCAATTCTACCTACTGCAGCCTTCAGTTCAAGAACAAGAATCTCTTCCTGACACTGTATTCCATGCCAGAGATGGATGACAAAGAGAATGCCATTCTCCTTCCTTCCTTCCTTCCTTCCTTCCTTCCTTCCTTCCTTCCTTCCTTCCTTCCTTCCTTCCTTCCTTCCTTCCTTCCTTTCTTCTTTCTTTCTTTCTTTCTTTCTTTCTTTCTTTCTTTCTTTCTTTCTTTCTTTCTTTCTTTCTTTCTTTCTTTGGAAGATCTTACAATACAGCACATGTTTCTTTGCTGCTTTAACATAAATAAGCTCTCATTTTTCATAGGCTGTGTTTTCCCCGAGCAAGTTAGGCCTCAGTGTTTTCCCAAAGCTCATGTGAGTCCCTAGTTATGTGTTTCCTGTGCTTTATTTTCCATGACCAGCTTCCTGCTCTGCTTTGAAAAGTATCGCTCTTGTTTCACTAGCAAGAACCAAGACAGGGGATGAATGGAATTGGAACTAATGGCAGGTCCAGAGCACAGGAGCTGCTGCTCCTGGTGACTGGGTCCTGGGATCCAGCTGTGAATCAGGGCACGCAGGGAAAGGCAGAAATGGCAATGGCAGCCTTCAGGGTGGGAGTGTGTGAAGAGATGTTCTGAATTCACTTAGGGAGGAAAAGGAAGGAAAAATGCATAGCCCTGAAACAGCTCTCGAAAAATCCTCTTCTGTTTGCAACTGAGGCATGCTGGTTTATGCTGTTTGCTGTCTGAGTTTCTCAGGTGCAACGCTTTCAGGGCCATCTTCCTCCCAGAGGCTAAGATGAGCATCAACTACAGGTAAGTATCGTGCCGGACCCCTGCAGCCTTCCCCTTGGACACAAAGCAGAAGGCTGCTACCCCCAGGACAGAGATGGCACAGTCTCCTCCCTCTCCTCCTTCTTCCACTCTGGTCACTGGTAAAGGGACAGCTGTTGTGTCTGCCCCCTGATGCTTACAGGCTAGAGACAACCGACAGGACCCATAAACTCCCACGTACAACTCCAGTGCCCCAGGAAGATTCTCCTCGCCATCATGGGGAAGCTCCCTTCCTTCTAAGCCCTGCTGATTGATGTTCCCAATGCATAATTATCTTAATTTAGGTGTGTATTTTGTGACAATATTTTGGATAACCCTGGCACTTACTCTTCTCTATTACAAACATTTATGTAACCATGCCAGCCGATTAATCTGAAAGATGTGGCAAAGAGATGGGGAAATTTCACCCACAGGAAACAAAAACCCAGTCTTTGAGGATAAATATGTATTCCAAAATTCATAAGTTATTGCAGATTGCTATTGATATTTCAGAAATGTATTTGTCCCTTGGACATATTCATAGAGTGTTTGCAAGTCTATAGACACATCTCTTTAATAACAGTACCGCATAATTCTTCCATGCTACATATACATGAGAACCTGCAAAACCCCCCGATGCCCACAACAAAGGTAATAAGCTTTTGTCTTGCTTTTTTCCCCTGCTTTAAGCATCCCCCTTAATGAGCTCTGCTTCTTTGTAACTCAAGAGATTTAGTATTCTGTCCAACAAAACAATTTATTGCCCAAAATGTTCCTACTGCAGATAAAATCTTAGCTTCCCCAATACTTCTGGCTCCACAGTTAATACCCTAATGTTTCATTTACAGCTGAACAAAGCGGCTTATCTCCACTAAAAGGGGAATTAGTAGTAAGAAATAATTTCAATCATCTGCCGAGTTTCTAAGTAAAGTGATGACTTCTGCATTCTCATTCCTATCTGATGACAGGTGTGTTGAGGGCTCCCAGAAAATAGAGCAGTCTGTCACCTAAGCTTTGTAATTTCAACAACGCAGCTACATAGATCAGGCAGGAGTTAGGTCTTAGCTGTCGGGGTGGGGGAAAAAAATCTATACTCAGAAAAATGCTGTAGTCAGCAGTTTTTAGCTATAGATTGGGCATTAACTCAAAGGAAAAAAAAATGGTTTGAATCAACAAATGGCTCCATTTCCCCCCCTAGTCTGCAGCAAACTTGTTATACACCTACAAACACACAACCACAGTCTATTACATTTCCTTGGCACGTATGCATGCCTACACACTACTGTGATGGCTGTATATTCTCACATGCGTGCACACAGACTTATTTATGTGTGCGCAGATGTGAAGGCTGCTGGAGACCATGTCGGGGTGGGGAGGGAGAACTGCGGGGGTAGATGTATTGAAGAACAGTGGGGCAGAGGAATCATGGGTGAGTGTGCAGCAGGGATCAGACCACATTCACCAGAAGGAGAGAAGGGTGATTTGCCTTCCCGAGATTTCAAGAGGAAATTCTATTTGCCTGTGCTCTTGTTTCGACCTTATTGCATGACACCTGGTGGTAGTCCCTGACACTTCCAAAAAGTAAACAAAAAGGGGACATGGTCAAGATCCTAGAGACTGGACATCACCCCCATTTGAAGGAGAGTATAGAGGCCATGTCCCTGGAACCCATAAGAGATGGAGGGACAGAAATGTGTGTGGATGGGAGGTGTAGGTTAACTTCTCTCACTTTGTGTGTCTAAAGGTATGGTGGTTCAGGTTTTATGTCAACATTTTTAATAAAAAAAAATCTTCCTCGAATATGGAAGTTCCCCAGGGCTTGGGTATGTAAACAGGTGGCTTAAGTAGGAGGCCAAGAAATAAAGGGAATCCTTCAAAATTGAAACTATTAGAAAATAAAAACAGAAGTTATTCTCCATAAATCAACTCTTCTAATGTCAGATGTCTTTCTTATTCTGTGTCTTTAAAGCTGGAGACTCATGAGTCCTCTAAGCTTGATGAAACATTTTCAAGTTGCTGTGGGGATTGGCTGCTAACTGCTCCTAACCTGATTGTTTCTGCAAAGGGGTGAACTTGACTGAGAGGAGCTGTCCCAGGCAGAGATACCCTGAGGTTTAGGAGGGACGTGGGGTGGGGATTTAGAGGTTGGAGAGGCTACCATCTTTTCCTGGGGGTTAGTCTGAGCCTATGGCCAAAGACAGATTGAAACAAGGGGGTGGGCATAAGACTCTAGGTGAAATCATCATTGGTGCAATAAATACTCCTGAGAACCCCAGAGGATCAGGTTTGCCCTTGAAAGCACACTTGCCTTCTCAAGTCTCCCCCTGCCCTACCCTGACCCTTTAACCCATCCTCTGTAGGTTTCCCCTGAGAGCATTCCTTCACTTACTCACTAGCACACAAATCCCCATCTCAGGCATTCATCCCAGGGGATCTGACCTAAGAGAGATGAGGTAGGAAAATTATGTACAAATTTATACAAATCCTATATGTCTGTCCATATAAACATATACTTGAGTATAACAGTTGGGTTTTGAATGCAGTCAACATGCTGGTGAAAACATGCTGATTGATATCAGAGGTAGGCAAGAAGTAAGGCATGTCTTGCTCTTAAAAAACTCCATCTTCCTGGCCAGTAAGTTAAGATTTGGGGTTGGGCAAGTGATCTAGCATGAGCTGCAGCTCCACACCCACCTATCCTCAGACATTTTCTGTCAGATCTGAAGTTGTAAGAGCCATCAAAATATCTACAAGAAGCTACATTTAATAAAAAAGCAAGACACTCAAGAGAGCTGAACTAGGAAGTGCAAAAGGAGAGATCCCTATTATTAGGGTTCAAACCCTTATATTCAGCAATGGCTGACAGTAGCCAGAACTGTGCTTGGACTTCTCAGTTTCTTCAGATAATCAATCTTCCTTGGGCATATGCTAGTGTGAGTAGGGCTTTATAACCTATTAAGCTTAATCTATAGCATATTAGGAGAAAGAGGCCACAGCCCAAACACAGGTAAAAGTCTTCACACATATGAACACTCACGGTCTCCTTTCTTCCATGACTATAACTACCTCCCATCAAAGTCACTGGATCTGATAGGATCATAACTGATGTGGTGTCTGTATTTTATGTGACAGCCACTTGTGGAGCGTGTTAAGGGCTGGATGCTAATGTATTTCTTTGTGTAGCTTACTCCTCAATGGAAGACATGAGCCATTGTCCAAATGCAAACATTATAATTTTGAAAGGAAAGGCAAGACACTATGACACGGGATTACAGGACAACCTAGTGTAGCCTACAGGTATCAGACAAAGCTTCCTTGAAAACAGTGGCATGCAGGCAGAGATTGAAAAATGATTATGAAAAAGTAATGTGAAGAGGCAAGAAAAAAACATTTTTGATGGAGGTAAAGAATGTGTAAAAATTCCCAAGGAGAAAGAAGTTGAGCAAGTTTCAAAACTTGAAAATAATTCCAGCCTGGCTGAGGTTTGGGGGTAGAACTTGAGGAAGGTGTCAAGTGAGACTGCAGAGGGCAGGATGGAAGGGATGTTGAGAGCCTGTATTCTAAGAGCACCCAGGATGGATGAAGAGGTTTAAGCTGGGATGCAGTTGCAGTGAATAAGTTAATGCAAATTCACATCATCGTCCCTGAAAGAACAGATGTCCTGATGGGCTGACCTTGTAACTCATTCATTCATTCCTTATGTCATTGTCAAAAGCCTACTGTATATGAGGCATGCAAAAACCACATATGATCCTCCTCCCCCTAGTATTTACAGTCTTTCAGAAAAGATAGTCAGGAATCATATCATTATATCAAAAGATGCAAAACTGGAATGATATTATGAGCTATAAAAGAAGTTAGGAAATAGGAGAGTTGTTGACCTAGTCAGAGAGGCCACAAAAGTTATCCTTGAAGAAGAGACAAAAAAAAAAAAAAAAAAAAAAAAAAAAAAAAAACTGGGTTCAAAGCATATGTGAGTGTTAGCTAGGGAAAGAAGGGAGAGAAAAGGAAGTCCAGGAGGAGAGAGAATCCTATCAGAGCTCCCTCAGTGTGCCTGAAAGAACATGGAGGGAACAGGTACCCACCTCACTCCACATCTAGGGCCCTCAGAGGTCTTGGGACCTGAAACTTTTCCCCTCCACTTCCATGAGGGCCTTCTTTTACAATCCAGGACACACAATCCGACAAGCACACTTGGAAGAACATCAGCAAACTTCATTCTAAAAAGGGACTGACCTAGAAAATTTAAGCCACCAGATCAACACAGTGGTGGAGCTGGGTGGGGATGATCCTTTGCAGGAGGAACACTGACTGGGCATGCTGCCCCATCCTGAACTCACAGTGGATTAACTTTCACAAATTTAGTTCAAAAGGTCAAATGAGGATAGGAGGCATATCATTAAAGGCCAGGAGCAGAAGAATCAGCCATAACGAGAAGATCCAATAAGCCTGCAAACAAACAAACAAACAAAGAAACGGGGTGAGCAAGACCCAGGAACCCCTAGGAAGGTCCCTGCTGCAAACCCTACAACTGACGCAGGGAGTAAAAACCTTCTCCCTGGACCTTTTATTCGATATTTGCCATTTTCTTATATTCCTGACTCTCCATATCCCCAGGGCATACAAATCATAGCAAACAACCTGATTGTTGAATTCATCCTCCCTTAAGCACATACATATTCTTATAAATGGAAAGAAAATGGTCTCATTGCATGCTATTGAGAAACACAAATCTCTAAATGGATTGTCAGTTCTTATAACCACTAATTTCTCTTTAAAGAGACAGCGTATTGATTCTTTTCATCAAAAGTTGCCAAACTTGTAAATTCCCAACCCTAAGCACAATCCAAAAACGATCTATTGTTGGGTGATAATGCAAAATGTGGCACCAAAGGCTTGCATAATCTTTATGAGGTACAAAGATATTTTAGGTGCATTTTCTCATTAGATTTTTACAACTCTGTGAAGAAGGTATTCCATTCCCGGATTGCAGATGAGATAAGCAAGGCTCTGAGAGGTTAAGGATTGTGGAAAAGGCCTCAGCAAGCTGAGACTTGAATCCAAGTCCCAACATCTCATAGTTAAGAGCATGAGTTTGGCTGTCACATTGCTTTGGGTCAAGTTCTGCTCCTGGGAATTTTTTTTATTTCTGTGGTTATGGATAAATTACTTAACTTGCCTGAGCTCCAATTCTCTCATTTGGAAAATGATGGTGATATCATGGCTCTAACAGGGTGGCATAAAGATTTTATGCATATTAAGCATTTGGCCCAGTATTAAGTACATCCTAAATACTTAAGGAGTGGTAACCACGAGTATTACTATAAGTGTCATTGTTATTGTTGGATTATAACATCATGGCTAAGCAAACTGGCTGTTCTTCATGTTGAAAATTCTGGCCAGATCACCTTCTGAATTTTTCTCTAGAGTCCAAACGTATTTGGATGACAATCTTTCCAGTTATTTATTTTAGGCAATGGTTTGCCTCGCTCCTAGATTTGGCTAATACAAGTCATTTTCTAAGGATCTTCCAGAGTTGTTCACAAGATTAAACCATAGTGTCTTAGCCCCTGAAACCCAGAATAAACAGCAAGGCCCAACCTTTAGGGGGAAGTGGGAATATACCAATCCCCACTTCGTTAAGCTGCTAGATTTATGTTCAGTTTATCAAACAATGGTGCTGCCCTGCACCCATTACATATTACCATTTCTCCAGTTCATTTGGGCTTTCGGAAGAACTCACATCCTAGCATAGAAGCTGTTTTTAAAGCACTTGATCTGTATCAGGTACTAAACTAAGCTCTCTAGATGGATTGTCCCATTTTATCCTCCCTACAACCACATGAGGTAAGGACCATTATTATCTTTCTTTTACAGTGAGGGGACTTAAGCTCCGTGGGGGGGGGGGGCGGTGGTACAAGTTATTCCAAGCAGATGGTAAAGAGTAGTGTCAAAATCCCAAATTTGTTCGATTCCAAAGCTCATGTTTCACACACCTCACTACAGTTTTTGAATTATACATCCCAGTAGTAATGAAGTCGATACAATGTCAGTTTAAAATTACTTTCCCATATGACATCTCATTTACATTTGCATTCAGAATCTGCACAGGGTCTGAACTCCCCCAGAGAGAGGCAAAACCTACATCTGAGGATGATCCCAAACATACCTTGGATACCCAGTGCAATGTCACACCTAACCTGTGTGTTCTATAGGATCTTTTCAGGTCAGGAACCACAGGGTTAATCTCTTCCAGTGCCATACAATCTGAGATCAGATTCCTAGCCTTGTAATTACTGAAAATAGGACCCTTCTCAAAAGGTAAATCCTCATTATGTTTATTCAATCTTGATAAAAGGCAATGAAAATGAAGTATTGGGATGAAAAAGGATATGGTGTTTTGTTTTATTTGTTTGCTTTGCTTTTTCCCCTCATGATAGCTAAAGAACAAGAATGCTCTTAAGCTCTAGGATGCTTTTACCACTGCAACAATGGCAAAAAATAAGAATTCAAGAGTGCACAGAGACAAAGCATGTGAAATTAATGCATTAAATGAACCAAGGGATGCCAGAGGCCTCCTACACTGATGGTGAAGCCCGACATGCCTTCTGCTCTCCTGAGCATTTAGAAGATGAGGAGCTTGGCCATCCGTGAGGTTGTAGGGAGGAGGGAGTACAGGGTGGGAGGCTGATGCATGGCACGTCATGTGGAGGCCTACAGCTGCCTTGGATACAGTTCCTAATGGCACCCTGTGCTGAAGACTCTGCAGTATCAGCTTTCTTCCAAACACATTAACTGTTTTCACAGTGTTTGACCATACATTCCAGGAGCTTCTCTCAAGGTGTGCATTTATTTCACAGTTTGGGATCAATGTGCCACTCTTTTTGCCAGTAAAGGTGCAATTTTGATAGGAGACAAGATCAGGGAAGATACACTTTCGACAGCCATTGTAGACCTATGCATCCAGAAGACATGAATACGAGAATGGCTATCACATCAGTCTGGCATAGTGACTAAAGGCCGCAACTCTTGGAATTAGACACTCCAGCACCTCTCTTTGTCAGCCGTGTAAAATTGGGGACATTAGTTAACTTTCAGACTTCAGTTTCCTTACCTTTAAAATAAAGACAATAATGGGACATACATTATAGAATTACAATATTAATTTAGCAAGATAATGCATGTCTTGTGTGCGGCAAGCATTAAAATCCCCGCCTATTCCTCCTTCCTTCTTCTACTCTCCATTTTCTCTCTACTCTATAACCAATTCCCTACTTTTTTTATACCTGCTACCCTTACCATTCTTTGCCTTCAACCACTGAAATTTGGGATGGTGACCTGAGAAGTCATAACCAGCTTGATCGTGTTGCCTTCAAATTTAGAGTCATTTTTAAAAAGATGTGGTCCATCTCTACAATGGAATACTACTCAGCCACGAAAAGTGAAATGCTGCTATTAGTGACAACATAGATGGATATTGAGAATATCATGCTAAGTGAAATAAATCAGGCAGAAAAGGACTAGAAACATATGATTTCACTCATATGTGGGATATAAAACAAAAAGCATCAAATGAACAAATAAAAGAAATAAACAAACCTAAAAAACAAACTCATAGATACAGACTACAGCATGGTGGTTACCAGAAGTGAAGAGGGGGTAGAAGGAGGATGAAGACAGTAAAGAGGGTCAAGTATATGGTGGCGGGAGGAGACAAAACTAGATGGTGAGCAACAATGGAGTATACAGGTATGGTATTATAAAGCTGTACAACTGAAATTTACATAATGTTATTAACCAATGTTATCCCAATTGATTTGATTAAAAAAATTTAGAGTCAGTTACCTCTCTTTGATTGAAGTATCTTATGAAGACCAATATGTAGGCACCACAGTCCTTCAACATAACACTACAAGACATGGCCCATTCCCAATCAACAACTTTACAGAACTCAGGGCAAATCCCAGGCAAATGCCAAGCAGGGGTAGATAGATATAGTGTGTACTTAGTGGTAATACATACACTCTGTTATTAACCCAAAGCTCCCTGGTGAATGGGAGAGTTGTGGGGTCAGAAAGGTGCAGAAAGGAAACTGGTGGCGTGTGTTGACATGCCTAGCAGGACAGGTGTTTGGAGAGCTGATAGGAGGTCATGGGTCTTTATTTTTAATGAATGGATTAGTTACTTAGTGATAAATCAATTAATTAATGGCAAATTAACAACACAAACATGTTTTGAGCAAAGTTTGTGTCAGGTATCCTCCTAGGTACCTTACGGGACTCTAGAGAACATGGGAAAGTCAGTTTAGTACATATAGGCCTGTCTGTGTCACCAGGGGAGCTTGATAAAATGAAGATGTCCCAGCTCCAGGGGCAAATGATGCTGATTCAGTTGATCTGTGGTGGGACAGGGAACATCCCAGGTTAAACTTAAAAAGGGTAGTGGAAGATCTACACTCTGGAAGCTTGTGCTTTAGAGGACAGGGGAGTATGAAATCTGGCCCCTCTGAAACATGAGAGCTGGTGCCTGTCCTCCATAAACAAAGGCCACCAGGGACAGGAGGCAGTGTGGGATAACAGCTCTGCCCCTGGGCTCAGCAGATCCAAACTGTCTTTGTCCTAGCCTACTTTGTGAACTTGGGCAAGTCAGGTGTTTTCTCGGAGCTTTGGTTTCCCCCTCCCGAAGTCTCATTTAGCAAGAATGTTGGTGGATTTCATGGAGAGAACCCTGGTTAACGTGTTCACTTGTGGAGGATACCAACCACTCTCACATGACTTATTTGGTGAGAGGTTAGAACTTAAAAGCTCAAAGTATGACACCTAATATCCAACACAGCAAACCCCCTTGCTGAGGTCTTTTCTAGTAGCTGTGTCTCTTCTTAGGAATGAAAATCAGTAAGCTTCAAAGCCTAACTGAGATGACCACCCTATATCCTGCCTTTCTTCTCACTGGATAACCACTGTCTGTCAAATTTCTCCTGGACCTTCTGAGAGGAGATTCTAGCTCTTCCTGCTGCCTTTAATTTGTGATGTCTCCACTATTGTTCACAATGCCCCACCTCCAGGCCCCAATCTCTCCACCAAAGAGTCACTTTTTACTCTTTTTCCCACCTCCAACTGGTTTTTCAAGCTCTGCCCATTTTTCTTCTATAGTGGTGCTTTCATTTCCATCGCCTTTCATTTTGTGATCACTATACACCAAGACACCACCACACTCTACTAGGACTCCTAGTCAGCCTCCTCACTGCTGTCTCAGCTTCCTTCCCTGGGATCCACTATCAGTGTCCCATGCAGCAGTTGTCTTTGTGGACCCACATCTCTACATTAAATAAAACACAAATTTCCCTGCATTCATTTACAAAATCTGTCCTTTGTTCATTTCTAAAAGCTCTCCCATGCCACTGTCCCATTTTCTGAGGGTCTTTTTGTCCTTCAGACATTCCAGTTCTTCCTCTCTGAGGATATTTGCCTACAATGTTCTTCCTTATGTCTTGACACAATCCCGTCATTAGAAGCTCCACCTAAATGTCACCTCCTCTTCTTGAGTACCTATCACTCTCTGTTTTAATTACCTGACTAGCACCTAGTATTGAGCATTTTCTTATTTATTTAAACAGTTATTTTTGTCTGTCTCCTGTCAACTAGAATGTAAGCTCCATGAAAACAGCATTTATTTTTCCTGTTTATTTATCATCAAATCCCCCATGGCACAGCAGAGTAGGCATTCGACATACATTTGTTATGTGAACCATAAAATCATTATGACTTCTCTAGTCTGTACATGCTCCAAACCTTCCTAAGTCTAGATTGAGAGTCTGGAATTGTCTCATCCACCTTATTTTCTCTCCACTAATTCCAAACTTGGCGTAGCTTCCAAACTATTCACTCCCTGGTTCCTCTTTATCCCATCTCATTCCTCATGAGAGAAATAAGATGCAGATAGATAACTGATGTTCCCAAGGTTCCCTAGCCAAGGAGTGACAGAGGTGACGTTCAAATTGTTACTTCTGATGCCAAAACCTATTGCAACATGCAGAGCTCCATTTTCACCTCCAAGTCCAAATTCAGGAACCAAACTAACAGCACAGCCATGTGTTTGCAATGGTCCAAATGCACAGGTGTATTCTGAGCCTGAACCAGTGTTCTCTTGGTTTGGTATTGAAGTTTCTATTAGGAACACCCAGATGACTGGCTGCCTCTCTTCTTGCTTTTCCAATATATACATTTTTTTTCATTGTTTGTACTGAGCTTTCCTTACTTGGGGGTCCTGTAACATATTTTGTAAGCTTTTGTTTGGATCTGAATGTCCCTTGAATTAGAGTTTCATGTACAATAGAAACAACAAAATTCTAGATTACTGTTAAGTATTAATCCCAACTTTCCTTATCATGAACATGTCATATTCTCAGCCCTCAAACACAAAATAGTTTTCAGCATGGAGATCAAAAAATAGCAAATAATGAGGTCCATGTGTCAGGCATAGCATTTATTGATGCTCACTGGAAACACAGAAGATAAAGCATTCTGCAGATGGCAGCTTGGCCCTGCCCAGCATAAAACCCACATTGTTCTAGAGAAGATTTCAGTGGCAAGGGTCTGTGACCCCAAACACTTTAAATGATGCCACTTATATATTTGCATCAGCATTTTTTCTCCCTTGAGAGATCTATTTCTGTTGTAGGCAGAGAAGCTTAAAAATGCTTGTTGGCGTTGCTGTATTTTTTTTTAAATAACAATTTTTAGTTCTTGAACTAAGCATAGAACAATAATGTGGACCAAAAACACCTGCTAGAATCAGAGAATCATAGGACATGCTACCTAATAACAGTTATCTTAAGATCAATTTGAATGCTGTATTTTTTAACACTTAGATGCCAAAGGAAAGCCTCTATTCCATAGGCATTTTCTGGCCTTGCTTACCATATGTCAACTCTAATGAACAGCTCATTGCCTGGATGTCCATTCTTTTCTCCTCAGCATGGAACCCTTCGCAGGGAGATGTCTAAAGACAAATATCTAAACTCACCCGATTTAGGCAGCTTCCAGCTCTTCAATTTAATTGCATTACACGTCTATAAGCAGGGAGCAATTTACTCTGAAGTGGTACTTAGGCATTATTCCTCTTGGCTTCTCCAGGAAGCACTTGGGCTAAATTTCTATTTAATGTATGCTGGCTTTGGAACGTAAGTACAAATAGCGGGATGTGTATTAACGTTTTAATTATGTGGCGATCCTCTGTACGAAAATGAATCCGGGATGGACATCGACTTTAATTCCTCTTAACCATGAAAAACACTTTTCTGGCCATCTTATGCATTCATCAGTCTCTTGAAGTGTCTGTCTACATCAGCTTGCAGCAGGAAAATGGAACCAATTTGGTGAATTATGCTATTTCCAGAGCTGCATTATCTTTGTAACATTCTCAGTCTTTAATAAGTGCTAACAAGAAGGCAAGCACTTTCATTTAATTAAAGCAATATATCATTTTTAATAATTAGTCATAATTAAGGTGAATAATTAGCTAGGAAAGATATGAAAAATATACATTCTAGATAAAGCTTAAAGTCATATTTTAAAAGTCCAAAATAAACTCTACAGGGTCTTGTATGACTTTAAGTATGATATAATTTATGTAATGAAATAAATCTAGTAAAATATTTAGAGGAACTGTGAATAATGAGTTGAGATAGAATTAGTTTAATTAGTTTACTGAAATGTAGTCTTCATAGGGGCTAAGTGTGACATAGTAGTTTTTGTCACTTGAGATAAAAAAGAGGTAATTAGTCCCTACTAAAATATATTGTTTTCTCAAAATAGCTTGAATTTTATTTTAGGTGCTAATCTAAGACCAACTTTCAATTGGCTAAATGCTACAAGAAAAGATCATCCTTTAGACCGCTCAAGAACCAGATAGATCCCTTGAAAGCGCTAGTTCTTGGGGTGGGGGCAATTTCGCTCTCAGGGGACATTAGCAAGGACTGAGGACATTTTTGGCTGTCGCAACAGTGGGGGTAGTGCAATGAGCATCTGGTAGGTAAAGGCGGACCCATGCAGAGAATTATCCACTCCAAAGCGTCAGTACTGCCAAGGGTAAGAAACCCACCTGTAAATGGTAAATTCAGCATCACATTGTCCATGCCACTGATTGGTGAAATGTGCACACACTGTGCAACACAATCCCCAATTTGCAACGCATTACATTTGCATTTCTTGTATGAGGGAAAAAAAACATTATCTACTACTGAATGTTATAAAAATTTTAAAAAAAATAACAAAAGCACCCTCTGAATAATAAATTTTATAACAATGAGAGAAAAAGGATACTCAAAGCCACAACACCTATTTAGGGGACATTCATGTCATGAAATACTGTGAAGCCATTAAGAAATAAGTTTATTGAAATGGAATATGGTTTAATATAACATTTTATGGCTAAATCAGAAGTTATAAAACAATGTGTACTGTTTGGAATCATATTTGTAGCTATATATTTTACAAATATGTACATTCACTAAGAAAATTTCTCATACAATAGTAGGCATTACTTTTATGTGAATGCCTGTTTGCTTCAAAAATTAATTTTTTACCCAAATCATTTATTGTATTTTACCACTTTTCTCACAAGTTAAATGCATTGCTTGTGTAATAAAGAAATAATATAAGATAAAAAGGAAAAGAAGCAGGAGAGAAAATAAGAAAGTTGGGGTCCAACTCAGTGCTTTTGAAAGGAGCCCTGAATGAGGATTTTGTTCAAGGAGTTTAAAGTGGGAAAAGAGCAAGTTCCTAGAACATTCTCCATTCACTCGAATTTGAAGTCAAAATACAAGGCTTGGTTTATGAAGCATGACCTCCTGAATGTTTCCATGAACTATGGCCCAAATGTTAAATAGTCAGATAAAGAAAATACTTAGAAACCACTTCAAACTAGAAGACCATTGAACATACCTGTCTATTTCCTCTGGGAAGTGGAAATTCAAAACCACACATTCAAAATACTGTTTTTTTTTTTGTATATTTCCCTTCATGATTTAGAGATGATATTTATAAAGCCTGTGATTCTTGAAAATTACTAACATATTGGAAAAGGGGGCTGGCGAGAGTGGGGAGACCCTAGGCTTACATTAATATGAGTTTCCTATTGGAGATTTTTAGCTGTTTTTTCTTCCCCCACACCCCACAGAGAATGAATTTCTGGCTGTAGCTACACAGCCCCAGAACACTCAGATAAAAACCAAAATAACTCAAAAACCACCTGGGTGTTTGTCCTAGTGAAGACCAAACATTTGGATGACAAATCATGGAAGCTGAAGTTTGACTTCAGCAGACCAGAATTTGTAAAGAGTGCTTTTTTCCCAAATATAGCTACCTATCAATAGGGTAACACACTACAATAGGGGAACAAACAAATTACATAGAAATATGATTAGTATGCAGGTGTTATCAGATTGAGTTGGATAATTTATAGTACTGACATTAAAGGTTTACACATTATTTTTAAGTGGTGACAGAAAGCCATGGATTATTATATTAAGTGTGTATGTTCTAAACATGTGTATTTTGAATGTGCACAGAAAATATATGAAAAGATGTAATATCAATTATTAAATGATAGAGGGAAGGAGAAACAGAAGAATGGTGGGAGAAAAGGAGTGAAACTTGTGGTTTTACTTTATACAATTCTATGCTATGAATTTGATGAATACACAAGGTCTGTCTGGAAAAAGTCTAACCATTATTAATATAACAAGAAGGGTTTGCATGACATTGACATAACCTGTTAGCCAAGGAGAGTGGACTGGAATGTACATGTGAAAACAATGACAACTTCACTGTATTAGTCAGTGGGGGTGGTAGATGCTGTTGAGTGAGCATGTGTACTGAGGGCCATCCCATTCAAAATAACTGAGTGATGCCTTGGCTGGTGTGGTTCAGTGGAGTGCTGACCAGTGAACCAAAGGTCACCAGTTCTATTCCCAGTCAGGGTACATGCCTGGGTTGTAGGCCAGTTCAGGCCCCAAGTAGCTGGCGCAAGAGAGGCAATTGTACGTTGTTGTTTCTCTCGCTCTCTTTCTCTCTCCCCTTCCTTCCTCTCTGTCTAAAACAAATAAATAAAATCTTTTAAAATTTTTTGCAAAATGACTGAGCAAGTAGAACAACAAATCTGTATCAAATTTTGTGTTAAGCTTGAACATTCCTATGCAGAAACTATTTGAATGACTCAGAAGGCTGCAGCTATGGGCAACTGGTGATTGGCAGCTTCATCAGGACAATGTGCCTGCTCATGCATCATGTCTGGTGCAGAATGTTTTTGGCAAAACATCAAATCATCCAGGTGACTCAACCACCCCCCCTGCCCCCCGCCCTGTAGGCCAGATTTGGGGCCACATGTCTTCTGGCTTTTCCTAAAACTAAAATCACCTTTGAAAGGGAAGAGATATCAGACCAATGATGAGATTCAGGAAAATATGGTGGGGCAGCTGATGGCAACTGGGAGAACTGTGTGAGGCCCCAAGGTGCCTACTTTGAAGGGGACTGGGGCATCATTGTCCTATGTGTAATGTTTCTTGTATCTTGTATCTTCTTCAATAAATGTCTCTATTTTTCATATTGCATGGTTGGATAATTTCTGGACAGATTATATCTATATATATCTATGTGTGTGTGCATGTATATATATGTATATATATATATAGTCATATCATAGCATGTGTTACTTTAAAAATGTACTATGATACCTATAGCTCAGACATACAAATGGTATACAAAAATGCACGAACCTATCCATGCAAACACGCTCCACTTAAATAATAAAATCTTTCAGTGACGTTAAATTCCTAGTCTGAAACCCTTCTCCAGTGTATCTGTCTCTAATCTTTACAAGTAATCAGTCAATATTTTAGGTTTTGAGGTTTCATTTTTGCCTATATATGTGTACCACATACGTATGTATTCCTAAATGGCATAGAGTACTAAAACTATAGCATGCGATAATTTCTGAATAAATGATCTTTTCCAACTTGCATTGTTCATGCAAGCTAATATTGGCTAGAATGAATGTGTTGTTTTATATATCTTCAGTTCATTAATTTCTGTGGCTCTATAGGAACCCACTGTGCACAAGTGTTTTGTTTTCTTATTCTCTTCAATTAAGCTGTTTCTGATTTTTTTTTTGGTCAGTAAAATACTATTTTTATTATTTAAAAACTGTCTAAAATATAAAATTTGTATAAGAAGAGGCAAGACACAGTTATCATCGAAGCTCTTTAGTTTTGTGATGAAATAGGAATGCTGAATCTCATTCCGCCTCAGATTCTCTCTTCCAAACACTCATCTTAACCCTGGAGAGCTCACTACAGCTACTGTTCTCAACAATGCTTGTGATGAACTAGGAACACAGCACTACAGTTCCATGTGATGCATATCGTTAGTGTTTTCATTTCAGTTTAGAGAGTAAATACCTAGTTTACAGACTACCAGATTCTAACTATTGGTGGGACGTTTCAAAGGTTTCTCTGTTACTCTATTGTCACTGTCAGGGTAATGCTAACCCACAGCTCCTGCTACTTAACAATACATCATCCTGCTGCTTTGGAAGGATCTCTCATGTCTCGGCAAGAAGAATGGCCCGGAATGAGGCTGAGTTAGAAGCTTACCCAAAACCAATGTTCACGCCCTGGTGTAACAATCAACCATTGAGAAAAGCTGCAAATAGCTTGCCAGAGAAAGGCTGCATTCTGGTGAGAGGAAATGCCTGGAAAATAAAAGGCTATGGAGAGGTGTTCAGACTGAACTTCTACTGAGTATTCCTCCTGAAAGGGAAGACGATGAGCTCAGTGCTTTCCCACCACCCTGTCCCAGACTGAATGCATCCCTGGGTCAGAAATGCTATTGGCTTGGTACAAATGCTGTATCCAGTTGGAAAATCACCAAAGAGAAATGTTGCACTAGTACCAGCCAGCTCAGGAGGAAGAGTAAAGCAATTCTAGAATGAATCTGGACTTGGCCATCACTGCTACACCTCTTCCTTATTCTGGACTGGACTCTCCAGTGAACTTCAAGGAATAGATGGCAAATATAGAGTCCCATTCCCTCAACCTTTGGACTTGAAAGATGGGGGCCTCATCATCACCTGTGCATTTCCCTTGCCCACCTCCCCGAGGAGATGTTTTGTGCAAACATTATCATGGCATGATAACTTCTTGCTCACTGAGCATCAACTTCGATATCCTTATTTTGCCCAACAATGCTCTTCTTGATCTAGACCATCTACTTCTCAGTCCATCTTTCCTGCTAACTCCCTCTGAACTCACAGCCTCTGGCCACCAGAGCCTCTTTACTCTTTTTCAGACACACCAAGTTTATTCCAACTTCAGAGACTTTGCAGATTCTGTTCCCTAGAATGTTCTTCCTCTACATGTTCATCTGGTTGGTTCCTTCTTGACATCCATATTCCAGCAGAAATGTCACCTTCTTAGACATTCCGTAAGTCTCCAAACTAAGAACCACTAATTCTCTAATTGGTCCTTTATCAACTGGTTTTATTTCTCTGCATTGCCCTCATTATTTTCTGCTTCTTTTTCTCTCTCTTTCCCCCAGATTTAAATTCTACAAGAGCAGGAACCTGGATTTTTTTATTTGCCATGGTGTCCCTGGTGCCTGAAATAGTTCCTAGAGCATGAAGAGGTTCTCAATAATGTGTGGAGGATGGCTTAATAAATACATACATAATGGATCACCCTTCATGTATTAAAATGCTATAAAGTTCTACTGACAAAGAATAATGTCACAGACAATTCTAAAACATTTTCTCTACTTTGCAAATAAGCATAGGGGTTTATATCCTCCTTAGGCTGTTACTATAGTATTTTCCCCAAATGATTGATTTGCAAACACAACTGTCATATTCAATATGTCTTAATGATGAAATAATTCTTCAGAAACTCTTCCTGTGTGTCACCTGCAGTGACATGCAAAGAATGTAAACAGGCCTGATTCCTGTGAATGAGACATCAGATGATTGATTCAGTTCGGAAATGCATTCTGTCACCTCCCTTGTGTCATATTTGGCCCCTTGTGCCCCAATGTCATTAGCCCAGGACCTGCTGGAGGTAATCAATATCTACAAGCACACTTCTCATTGAGGGATTCTTCATGAGCTGAGTAGAACATAGTCAAGAATTGTTTTTAACATTTAAGCTAGTAGAAACAGGCAATTCTCTGAATATTAGAGTGCCTCATGGAAATAAAAAGTGAAATTTGGAGGTTCTTTAACTTGAAACATTTTATGTCTCTCATTACTTCTGTAGGAAGCTTTATAAGGACTTATAGAAATCACTGCTTTTCTAGCAAATTGCATGATGCCTCTGGATGTAAAAGAATGCTATCTATGTCTATTGCATGGACTATGCCAGTCCTTCATACAACACACGTGCATGTGCCGGGAGCCTCCTGGCACTGGCATTGGCCACTCCTGGGAAGCTAGCTGAACTCCAGCAAGGACGTTTTATGTCCCAAGAAAGAAGACTGGTACTTTTGGTAATTCTGACATCTACATACTCCCTACTGCAAGGCACACCTGCAAAAATGAACACGGTCTCTGCATTGGTGGTTTAACTTTCATGTTATTTAAGAGTCTAAAAATTGGATTAATTATACTGTACTTCAGAAAAAAAAATTCCTTTGCTGCAAGGGCCGTGAAAACAAAATGCACTGATGATCTTTAAATGACCCAGAAACCAAGATAATTATAGTTGTAATTAATTACATAACATTATGCCCCATGGTAGTCAGCTAGAGGTCTAACCCAGAAAATTCTAAGGTTGGAAATTTTGAATTTAGAGACTTATTGCAGACACAGCTCCCAGGTGAGCACTCACCAATTCCTAATCTTTCTCCCAGCATGTTTGACCTCAGGCAAAAATCACTTAACCTGTTCTTATCTCCCGTGCTCATCTGTAAAATGGGGATGGAAGTCCTAGATCCCCTCAAAGGGGATGCTGTGTTGAGCCATATGCTAATGATTTCAAATAAAATGATTTCACACAGAACACATTCGAGGAATTTTAATGAGGCTGAGTTGCTAATACTATGTAATAGTATAAAAAGCCAGTATGTAAATGACAGATGATGCTCTATTTATCAGAACTTTTCTAAAATAGCTTTTATTGTACCACATCAACTGGGTGTATTTCTTGACAAGTTAGACTTGTAAGACTATTTATATATAATACACACACATATGCATATATGTAAACATATGTGCGTATGCATATATCCTCGTATATTCCAAAAATGCAGTGATGGCTTGCAGAGTGAATATTTATATTATCTTACATTATTTTAGAAAAGAGTCTTAAGATGCATATACCATTTTTTGCAATGCCTTGTTTTACAACAATAAAAAATAAAACAGAAGTTCACTTCTCAATCTGGGGCACAAAACCCAGGGTTGTGGGATGCGTGGACTGCCTGCTAATGGCTCCATCCTTGGCCCCACCTACAGAGTGCTTATCCTTCCATTCATTTTAAATCCAGGACACTTGCACAAGATTTTCTCTTTGCAAGTCACTTATATCAGAATATCTGTGCAAAATGGTCCTAGATAATAATAAAATGTTGCTAGTGTCATTATTAAAAAGTAGATTGGAATAATTTACAAAAGCATGGAGAGAAAAGTAATGGAGTAAAAGAGGCAGAGAGAGAGAGAGAACATTCATCTTGTTACTTCATGAGTTTGTAGTTAATGTGTTCTCAGGACAGATTTTATCAGAGCAACAAAGGATACAATATTTCAACCAGAATAATTTCCAGTAACTGCTAATGCTAGACATCTTTCCAGAAGGAACTGTGAGATCAAGAAGGGCTGAAACACCTTTGTTGAATGCATGCAAGAATAAATAAACACACCCTATATGTCCGCCTTTAAAGCAAACCCTCATTATAAGGGATCTCAGTACTGGCCTCACTTTTATGGGGCAGGTATTCAATAGCCACTGAAGTCATCTTGGTATTCTTACCCCAAAAATGGGGTTCCTGGATATTGGGTTTTAATTTACCCTCTAAGAAGATATTGCTTTAATTACCAGAACTAAAACTATCTTGGGCTCAAAGTATCCTGAGACTGATAAGATAGTTGAAAGATTTCAAGTATTGGAATGAGGCAGTGCTGGCTTTGAACATCGACTCAGTCCCCAGTAGTTAGTAATGTGGCCATAGAAACAATTTTATTTCTTTGAGAGTCGGTGTCTTTATCTTAGGGTATGAATAATGATATTTTTCTCCTGAGGTTATTGAAATGATTAATTAGAATAATACATGCAAGATATCTGGCTTGATGCCTGAAACCTGGTAAGAACCAAAAATGTTCTTTTCCCTCATCAAGCACACACATATGACTATTCACTCTAATAAAATGAAATGGGCATACCTTGTGAACATATGTACATCTCTTTCCACCAATACATATGTAGTACATGCTAATTTAAATCATCCCACATTACATTTAGATGTATTCTAGATGGAATGAAAAGAATGCAATCATTTTGCTATTTTAAAATACCCAGTTGTTTGAGACCGGGGCAGCACGTGTACAGATCTCCAGGATATCTGATATTGTACAAACAAAGCCATTAAAAGATTGCTGGGAGCAAAAGAGCATGACTAAGTATGTGTTGGAAACAAAAAAAGTGAAATTTGTACATATCTCTAGCAGATTCCCATAGATTTTGTTATTATTTTTATTTTAGTTTGTACATGACAACACCCCCTTCACCCCATGCAAATCTTTCTGCCAGGTTAATGTTATAGCAGTCATGTGGAGGTGGGATCAGGGTCAGTAAGAGTCAGGTACATTCCTTGAGTAAAAAGCATTAATAAACATATTGGCTTAAGGCTAGAGTCTGCTGGATACACTTGTGCCATATCTTGGAACTCAAGCCCTAATGAATTATTCAACACAGCAGAACAATCCAGCATAACTAGGAATAAACAACACATCCATTTGAGGGGAATGCTGCAAGGAAGACAGACAGGGATAGGTGATGGTAACCTATAGTGTGCCAAATACTATGCCAAGTTAATTCCCGGAAGCACCTAATGAAGAACTTGATGTCAGTTCCTTTTTATGGGGAAAACACTGATGTTCCAAAAAAGATAAGGAATAGGATGCCACAGGATGGTAAATGTTTAACCTCCCATTGAAACTCAGCCCTGTCTCTCCCCCAAATCCCATGTTCCATGCTATGTCCACTGCTTCATAACATCTGTGGACCCCACTGCTCCAGAAAAGTGCCAGGCACTGGCTCTTCTCTCCACTCATCAGAGCTGCAGAAATGCTCGTGCTATGTCTGGGTCTGTATCTGTCTCTCCATGTGTGTCTAAGATACTTTATCTTTCAAGTTTTATGGCTCATATCTGTGACTAAAATATCATTTATGACAATTCCCATCTGTTAAGCCTCAAAAGTGATATAGTTTCATTGCAAAGGGATGCTACCGAGGACCTAAGTTACAAGCCAAGAGTTGAGTGGAATCGGAATGCACACAAATTCCATCTCACAGGAAGCTGAGCCTCTTTCAGATATGTCCATTCTCTTGACATCCACTGCTCTGTGAATATGTGAAGGCCCCACAGCACAGGGCCTCCTGGCTTCCTCTGGAACAGAGCAAAGAACTGGGCTCCTGCAGCTCATGCAGGTTGACCCTGTCTCTTATTCAGAGCAAGAAAGCAGAAGGCCTGCTTCCTCCATCATTCTCTGACAGTTATAGACTAGCCATGCACCTTACTAAAGATTAAGGTTTGCCTGGGCACTCTCCTTTGGCCATCTCCTGTTCACAGTCCAGCATTCATTACAAAGGGACTGGAGATGAGTGCCATCCATTCTGCCGGGCACACCACAGAGGCACATCTTAGTGGTCCTACAAAACTGTGAAAATAGAGAACAATGTAGAACTGCCTTCCATCTCCTGTCCCAGGATCTTTGTGGCTCTTAATTCTATGCAGTGGCTTTGCTTTAAGACCATCTTTATTTTGTTTTGTTATAATACTTATTGTGGTTTTTCTTTCTTTTTCTTTTTTAAAAAGATTTTATTATAAGTTTAGAATCACATCTTTAAAAAGTAAGTTAAGGGATACTAACTTTTGACCCAGTAATCATACTGCTAAAAAATTAATATGCCCACAAAATTTACCTCAGGTATATATCCACTTTTTATTTATATATCTCTAGGTACACAGACAATTCAGCATGCACATATTTGGTATTGATGGCTATAATAGAAAAATAAGCAATTGAAGAGTTCATTAAGGACACCAATTAAATAAGGTATGTCACCAACATATAATGGAGGACAATTGAAAGAGTGAGGGCAACCGGCGTGTATAATGTGATAAACTCTATATGGCACATTGGTAAGTAAATTAAAACAAGATAAAAGGAAAACAGAGTCTATAATCTGATGTTTTTGTGAAAATAAAATACATCTACACACACACACACACACACACACACACACACACACACACACGAGAGGTCTGTCCAGAACGTATCCAGCCATGTAATATGAAAAATAGAGACATTTATTGAAGAAGATACAAAATACAAGAAACATTGTACATAGGACAATGACACCTTGGTCCCCTTCCAAGTAGACACCTTGGGGCCTCGCACATTTCATCCAATCACCTCCAGCTGCCCCATCATATTTGTCCTGAATCTCATCAATGGTCTGAAATATGTTCCCTTACAAAGGTGGTTCTAGTTTTGGGAAAAGCCAGAAGTTGCAGGGTGCCAAATCTGGGCCATAGAGGGGCCCAATCACCTGGGTAATTTGATGTTTTGCCAAAAAACTCTGCATGAGACATGATGCATGAGTGGGCACTTGGTTGTGAGGAAGCTGCCAGTCACCAGTTGCCCATAGCTGCAGTCTTCTGAATCATTTGAATACTTTCCACAGAGAAATGTTCAATGTTAATACAAAATTTGATGCAGATTCATTGCTCTACTCACTCAGCCATTTTGAGTGCAACGGCCACACAGTACATAAGCTCACTCAACAGCATCCACCACCCCCACTGACTAGTGCAGTGAAGTTGTCATTGTTTACACACGCACACTCCAGTCCACTCTCCTTGGCTGCCAGGTTACATCGATGTAATACAGATAGTCCTCATTATATTTACAATGGTTGGACTTTTGCTGGACAGACCTCGTATGTTATGTATGTCCATATTTATACATGTTGTGTCCTTCCCCTCCCCTACTCTCAATGAGTATACCCAATAAGCCATTGATAATGATTAGCTTTAGTTAGAATTGAAATTCAGAGAAGCTGAATTAAAGGAAAGCTTTATCTTTCCTTTTCTTCGGCTAGCATTGGTGTCATTTGAATTATAAATTGTGGTCATATAGCCCTTTAATTTAAAAAAAATGTTACCAGTTGGTCTGGATGGCAGGATTGTGGTCTATTTGTTTGCTTTTGATTCCTCATGAAAAACATGTAATACATAAATGTCATTGTAAAGAAGTAAATTATGAGCTTCACATGGAGTGTGATCTGAGCAGGAGCAGGACAGAGGGAGAAGAATAAGGTAGGACTTGGCATCTGTTAAAGCATCAGAAAGGCTTCTGAAAACCTGCATAAAACTGAAGGTTTGAGGAGGAGAACAAAACAAAATATAGGCAAGTGAAAAATACAGAGACATCTGTCCAAATAAAATACCTATTCTGCTGATGCAGAAATTCCCCTTTTGGGGGTTTGCTTCTGGGGTCACTGTGCATTAGTATTCTACTCACCACTGCTGCAGTCACCATTTCTCTCCATTTTTTTTTGACCTCAAGCGTTTTATGCATAAATGTCAGTGTTCCTTGCAATTAATCATGCCTACCACAGACTAATTGTGGACAACAGTCATGCAATTAGCCAAAATGTGTTTCAAATATGCATGAATGTTCAGATAGCACACATTCCAAATCCTTGGGTACCTAAACAGGCAAATTGGCCACCCTGTCACAAATCTCTTTCAAATTCATTGTGAACTAGCAAGATAATCAGATCATAGCTGATGGCCTCCATGCCTAGAGTCTGCTAATGAGAAGATAGTATCCTGAAACTCATGCTATGAGCTCAGCAAAACAGCACATCTGAAATTACCAAGTGCGCCCTTCACGGAAGTTAGAAAGAAGATGACAGAGAGAGAGACAGAACTTACTGAAGTTGGTAAAAACAAAGATGCCTTACATAATTGGAGGACTCTGAATCAGGTGCATGGGTCATGTATAACATAATTCACCTCCAGATAGCCAAATATAGTTGCAGGGCTATCACCATAGTTACAAGCAGCTAGTTTTTCAATACCAGTAGGTCATCCTGGACAACATACTTGTTCATTAGTATTTTGTACTACTGTAAGGAAAGAAGGCAACCTAGAGCAGTAGCTCTCAACCAATGGCAATTCTGTTCACCCCCCATGGGCAATTCTGCATCCCAGGGAACAATGTCTGGAGGTATTTTGGTTGTCACAAGTGGGGGTAGGATTTCTGCTGGTGTCTGGTGATTAGAGACCAGGAATGCTGCTAAAAGACCTTGCAATGCACAGGGCAGCTCCTTTCCCTCAACAAATAATTTCCTGGCCAACACGTCAATAGTGCCAAGACTGAGATTTAGAGTTATTAAAAACTCTGGATTCTGGGATTAAAGAAGATCTAGGTTAGTTGGTGACTCTCACACATAACAGCACTGTGGCTCCAGCCAAATCCCTCAATTTCCAAGAGCCTCCGTTTCTGCCTCTGTAAAGTGGAGGGTTGCACTTTGTAGGGTGGCTGCAAGAATTTGAGACAATGCCAGTGAAAGCACCTGACACAGAATAAACCAGAGCTACCATGACCATTGCAATTATTCTTCTCATTTATGTATTTTTTTCAATCACATCACCAACCAGAAAAAAACACAGACTTCCCGAAGAGTTGTGCTGCTGCTAATCGGGCACCATGGCAAACATACCCCATCCTCCCAGGAATCAACTAGTTTCACTTCAAACAATTGTTACAGTTTGAATCCAATTGACTCCAGACAAAAGTATTGAGATAATCAGCATATTAAAGTGAACACTATAACCATATGTTAATTATGTAAATGATTCATTTTCATCAGCTAGAACCATGTAAAGAGTAACTAGGAATGCAAATGCTAGGAGTTATTAAAAACCTCATTATTATTCATCTTGGTTCCATGCGTGAATGTATCCGTCCAAACAGATGAATTAATAGTGAGAGGGAAGATGAAAGGCTAGAGGGAGAGTCTGCGGGACACCATCTGTCTGCCTTTGCTTCCCGCTCAGGCCTGCACTTTGCAGAAAAACTGCAAGAGGCACCGGAGAAGGGTGCTTTGGGCTTCCTCTGGATGGCCTGGTTAGCATTTCAGAGCTGGAGGAGCATTGTAGTTTCTGTTCATCTGCGTGTTTGCTTTTAAAGGTTGGGTGCATGGAAATGAAGCCACTCTCTTATGTTAAGCAGACTGTACCTCTAGACAGACTGGATCCTCCAATTCACTCTTGAGTTGTGAAAACATTCCCCCCGCCCCGACCTTCATTAAAGTTTCCACCACCACCGCATTATATTCTTCATCATCAAGAGAATTTATTAGTATTCTATTATAGTCTAAAATTAATTTTGTGATTACACTATCTATCTTGTGGAAAGTGACTTGACATTCTTTAATCCTGAATTTTCTTTTTTATAAAATGGGATTTTCTACTTTAGAGATTTGTTTTGGATATTGAAATAATAATGTAATTTAAAAAGTGTTAAAAAAAGAAAACTTGATTCTTTAAAAAGAGAATTTATTAGTATTCTATTATTATATTACTGTTATTTTTAAAATATTTTACTTATTTATTTTTAGAGAGAGGGAAAGGGAAGGAGAGAGAAAATTGAACTCGCAAGAGAAACGTCAATTTGTTGCCTCTCACACGAGGCCCAACTGGAGAACTGGCCACAACCCAGGCATGTGCCCTGACCCACAATCGAGCCAGTGACCATTTGCTTTTGTGGGATGATGCTCTACCAACTGAGTTGGTCGGGGCTATATTACTATCATTAATAGTTGATTATTATGTTATTATTATTACCTAGAGCTTATCTGTGCAGCTCCATGTTAAATTCTTCTTCATTTGATTTTTATGATAACCTGAGTCATAGAGAGTTAAAAATGAGTTCCCTAAAGTTGTAAAACTAGTAATGGGCAGAGAAGGGCTGCCAACCAAGGTTGCTGGACTTGAGTACTAAGCAGTATTATGCCCTGCTCTCATAGTAGGTATGTCCATTTAAGTTTATTGGCTAATTAGATGCTTCTAGTAGAAGTTTATTTTTGAACTTTGAAAAGGAGGAATTATATAGCATTCCTGGAGTGTTCCTAATTGGCATATTGGGTAGCCACTGAAGACTTGGGCTCTACGTGGCTTTCACACTGACTCATTTTATTTCCCCCCAAATTTTCATGATCTGGCTTATTATCCCCATTTTATGAAGATGAGAAAACTCAGCTTGAAGCAAGCCAACAAGGTCATAAGGCAAATTATAGGCAGAACAAGGATTTGAACCTGGATCTGACTCCAAAGCTCACAACTTCTCCTGTTTGCATTATGATGAAGAAGAAATTGAAATATCTCTTGGTGTCAAAGAGAAAACCATGACTCAGTGATGTTTGATGGCCTGTATGATGTCAAGCTGGTGTTCTGGATTTGAATCCAAATTTTTCTGGCCCACACTGTTTTTCTTACTGCTGTGAGGGTAAGACTACTCCTGAGGCTTCACCGTATTCTACATGCTGGTATAGTAAGTACTGTCCAATAGAACTTTAGAGAATGACACAAATGTTCTATATCTATGACGTGCAATATAGTAGCCATGTGTGGCTACTGAATACTGGAAGTATAGTGAATGTGATTAAGGAGCTGATTTTTAAAACTTTTTATTTAACTTCAATTAATTTGGATGCAATTACCTCATATGGCTAGTGGCTGTCATTGTGAACAGAACAGTAGTAGATTTTCACAAACACTGTCACATCATTTAATGCTCGCAAGTTCTCACATGTGTTAGGAAAAGCTTTTCAAAAAGATGAAGACTAGGAAGACTGCTCTATTAAGTAGGCAGGTGGAAGGTTGCCCAGGTTAGTAATGCCTGAGCCAGAAGGATCACCTGCCATTTCCTCCTCAAGGCCAATCTCCGTATGTTGGAAAGCAGAAAGATTCACTTCTCATTCTATAAATAATGGGTGACATTTCTTGGGTCAGTACGATGGCCTTTCTTTGTTGCTTTAATCTGAGCATAATGGTCCAAGAGATTACTTCTCCTCTTACCATCAATCCTCTAAACTCTAACTAGGACATCTGTTCCATTTTAAAGTAAAGAGAATTAAAATTGATGGCATTTTGGCAACTTCATGAAACCTTTTTAAGTATACAAAGATTTTTGATTAATGACACCGGTCTCATGGTAACACTTAAGCTTTTCAAAGTGGGACTTTTCAAGATAAATGGGGAAAAAACTGATGGAATATGAAACACCAGTTTGAAAAATACTTGTGGCCTTTCTTCTCTCTTTGGAACAGAGACTACAAACCCATGATGCCTGGGCTAATGGTGTGCTTAGTTATATGAGATATACATATATAAAATGCATACAAGATCTGTCTGAGAAAAGTCCAACCATCGTCAACATAAAAAGAATGGTTTGCATGAAACTGATGTAACCTGGTAGCCAAGGAGAGTGGACTGGAATGCTCATGTGTGAACAATGACAACTTCACTGTACTAGTCAGTGGGGGTGGTAGATGCTGTTGAGTGAGCATGTGTACTGTGTGGCTGTCACATTCAAAATGACTGAACAAATACAGCAATGGATCTACATAAAATTTCACATTAAGCTTGAACATTCCTCTGTGGAAACTATTTGGATGACCCAGAAGGCCACAGCTATGGGCAACTGGTGATTGGCAGTTTCCTCACAACCAAGCTCTCACTCATGCATCACATCTCATGCCAAGTTTTTTGGCAAAATATCATATCACCCAGGTGATTGAACCCCCCTACAGCCTAGATTTGGCACCCTGCAACTTCTGGCTTTTCTTAAAACTAAAATCACTGTTGTAAGGGAAGAGATTTCAGACCATTGATGAGATTCAGGAAAATATGATGGTGCAGCTGGTGTTGATTGGGAGAACTGTGCGAGGTCCCAAGATGCCTACTTCGAAGGGGACCAAGGTGTCATTGTCCTATGTACAATGTTTCTGTATCTTGTATCTTCTTCAATAAATGTCTCTATTTTTCATATTATGTGGCTGGAAACCTTCTAGACAGACATCATATATCATAAATATGTGCATACACGTATACGTAAATATATAACGTGTGTGCATATATATGGTAACTTCATGTTTAAATGTATATGTTAGTTGCTATCATTTAGAAATCATGATGGCTATTCCCATAAAATTTTGTTTTGTTTTGTGTTGTTTTTTTAATTCTTTTGAAGTCTATCAGAAAATCTGGTAACACGGAGCCTGCATTACTGCATGGGAAAAAATGACTGTTGTTAAGTAGAAGCTGCCTCCTTTTGATGGAACATACACGATGAAACATTTGTTCTCTGGTTCTCCACCATCCCCGTCATCCTAACTAATGTACTTCTCTGGAATTTGTGAGCATCTTAGTCTGGAGTGGGAGACTATTGCAAGCTAGGCAGATTTCCATTTCTTTCATCAACCCCACTGCACAAACCTGCAAACCATACTTCATGTTGATACAGGTAGAATAATCTTCTCTTTCATACGAGGTCATATACATATTTTCTTTGCAAGCAACTGAGGGCAAGTCAAACATTTGGATAAGGATTTGTCAGAGAATTTCCTGAAGGGAGAGAGACCAGAGGAAAAATGTGCCGCAATGACTCTGCTTTATACCTGGTTTGAAGCAGCTCTGCCCTGACAAGTTCTCTTTAGGGATGACGAGGTGACGGCTACAAACTGAATGACAGCTCTATATCTCAAAATGGCAAATCCCAAATGTTCCCTCACACACACACACACACACACACACACACACACACACACACACTGCCTCATCTTTGCAAACAGTAAAATGGGGGCCCCGGGCCTCATCCGCTCCCCAGGGTGTAGCTGCCAACACTACCCAGCCTAGGAACAGCTCCATAAACTCAGTAAATCTGCTCACCAGCAGCGATTTCATGATTCACCGACACCAGATTGTCTAAGACCAGGAGGAGAAAAACAGGATCAAGCCAGAAAACCCATCTGCAATTCATTTCACACCAGACTTTAAAAACATGTCCACCTGACAAAAGTACAATCGATCATCTCATTTCATTTTTAAAAGAGTAAACATGCTCAAAATTAAATGTTTGGGGTGGGGGTGAGAAGTAAGGACACCCAAAATGCTCTATGTAGCTTTGTTCTTCATATTCTAATTCTTTCATGTTTTTCTGCCTGATGTCTCCTAATGTACTTTCACTGGAATCCGATTTTTGATCTTTAATCCCTTTATGAGTTTTTCTGCGCTTACTCTTGAATGCCTTTGTAGCTGCCATAATTGTGTCTCTGGCACCATTTTAATAGGGTTTAGCACAATGCAGGCTTGACAAATTTCATCTAAGTGGAAAAAAATATATCAATATCATCTGAGAAACTGACCAGAGTTTCAAATACACTGCAACAAACATATCAAGTAGGACAAAGCTAGGCCAGGAAAGTCAGCCTCCATGGTCAGACCAGGAAAAGATGACAAAAACCATCTAAGACTGTGCTGCTACAGGCTGTCTGTCTTAGAAGTTGACAGATTCACAAGTCCGGAGGCACAAAGCTGGGCCAGATAATTTTTCATGGCCCAATGTGGTTCAGCAATCTCACAATAAATGTCAGGGCCCGGCCTTCCTGGAAACACACACAGACATCATTTCCTCTCCAGGTGCCTGTGCCTTTGTGATTTTCAGCCAAGGTGCTCAGCAATCTGGCAATGTCTAAGTGACATTCTCCGACACAGCTCTGCTGGAAACAACATCAGATTTACAAATGTCCTGGCAATAAGGGACCATGCAGTTGAAGCAGACATCAATGGGGGTGGCAGCCCAGCTCCAAACAATCTCAGTTTCTTTGGAAAATGCCTCAATGCACCTTAGTAGAGAATCAGTGAGCATGTTTGTGTCAAATGACCCAACCCTGAGCCCAGGCAGGAGTTGATTGGTTCAATGGTGAGCACCTGACCTGTGCCAGGCCAATCAAAAATTTCCTGGTGAGTTATTGACATGAAGCCAGGGAAAAGCATCAACCATCTTCTGATGTCAGAACAGAGAAGCTCAGGAGCTATTAGCAGTCTGATTTCCCACCACGTGCAGAAAGTGGCTTATGAAAGTGGAAGGGACACAAACGAGACATGGAAGGACAGTCTTATAGGTCTGACATTTTCTTTGAGTCCCAGCAGCCCTGGCTACAATCGTATCAGATAACTGTACCCTCCTATCAGACTCATTACTTTCCATAAGTTGATCTGAGCAGCACTGACATTTCACACTGAAACAGGGTTTCTCCATCCTTGCAGTCTTGATATTTTCAGTGCTATTATTCTTTATGGTGGGTGGTTGTCCTGTTCACTATAGGATGTTTAGCAACATCAGTGATCTCTACCCATCAGATGCCAGTAGCACCCCTGTCTCAAGTAATGACAACCAAAAATGTCTCCAGACACTGTCAAATGTCTCCTTTGGGGAAAACTGCTCCCAGTTGAGAACTACTGCACTAAAATAATGTAATGCAGTAATTCAACATTAATAACCAACAAGGTTCTCTGGCCCTGCCTACTTACGACAACTAAAGTTTGGTGGGTGAACTGAGACGATAAAAATGGTGAGTCCCAATTTAGCTTCCCAGTCTTGGATATACTCTAAATTCTTCCTTGCTACAAAATACCTGGCAAGGCCCTTCGCATATTTATTACCCTGTGGAGTGTTTCATCTGTTTCTGTGGTTTCTAGTGACATTTATATCTCAAAAGGTGTTTATGGTTACAAAGAGGAAGAAAGGTTCCTTGCACTCAAAACATTGGTCTTGAAACGTAGTCAACCATAAAATTGTGTATGTGCCATACTAGGATGGACAGATGATATATTTATAGGTAGATATACCATATATCCCACAGGAGTCATTCTGATCATTTCAGGTCTATTCTAATATATTAACACTCAGAATACTTGTCATCTAATGGGCACATTTAGTAGTATCCATTGCACCTCTTAACAGCACCTTGATACGCTTTTACATAAGTTGCCTCTTCCTTGTTTATATGCAGAAAAACAAACATGGCACTCTTGCTATGGGAGCCCTGAAGGTTTTTCTTCAGACTTCTTCCAGGAGATTCTCTCAGAGCAAGAACACATCCAGCAAGTATTCATTCTTCTAGGACTTGGAATTTCAACTGGAGGGATACAATAGTAGAAGAAGTAGCTGCAGGGAAGGTCATGTGGAGAAAAGAAAGGGCACTCATGACCATGGCTGAATAGTTCTCCTGGATCTGCCCTAGGTCAGAGCCTCTTACTCCAGCCTTCCTGTCAACTCTGTGAGCTATACGATAGTCAGAATAGATTTCTTGTCTTGAAACCAATGAACTCACCTGATAGTACTAAGAAAAGCCAACTGAAACTATAAATACAAAAAAAAATGGGTACCTCAAGCTACGGATTAGTACCAGAATATAGTCAATTTTATTTTTTACTCAAAATGTTCTGTTTAATAACCTACCTTTAATTCCAAAGTCTCATCCCCATAGTAAGTACAAGATAAACTGATCTCACACTTATAAAGGGCTTTCTTTCCTGGTAACCAAGGCCTTGGAAGATGAGAACCCAGCTTGCTACTAATGCAACAGACAACAGCTTGTCAAATGTGAGCTATTGTAGACTCCTGGACCACAAAATTACTAACAGGCAGTGAAACATCAGTTCCTAATCTTGAAAATGCTTTGAAAAGATGTGGCCTTTACACAGGACTTAGGAGTTCCAAAGCTAACTGGCTGTTCTCCTGTTTCATCACACCTACAAGTATGATCTTGTTCTGTCTTTCAGTTCCAAAATATTTCCCCTCAAATGTCCTCTTTCCCTCCCCATGAGATTCCAGGAAGGCCATATGCCTCCTCCCACTTCTGCTGAAGTGTCAACAATGAAATGCAGAAGCCAACATATGCTAACTGGCCATGTCCCTCCCCCTCCACCCAGATAAGTAGCAAGGACAGGGAACTTCTGGGCACCGATTCGGGCCTTGAAATGGAAACACAGCTACTTCAGCTTCTATAGAAGAGTCATGAAATGCTCCATAAAATGTACTTTGCCTGAAGCAAAAAATGTTGTCCTCCAACAAAACAACTCCCTTGGTGCCAGCAGAAAGGATCCAGTGACCTAAGTCTCCGTGTGTTTAAAGGTTCTAGGAACTTGTGGTGACCTTTTGCCAGCTGCTCGGCATACTGCCTTAAAAGCCATGTGACCCATGTTATGCCAAGTGCTTTGCCTGGGTAAGAACCCTAAAAGATCTGTCTTTTTTTTTATTTTATTTTTTACTGCTACCACATTGATCTCTTTATTGAGAATTCAGTCTGGGCCAGACACTGTTCTAAGTGCTCTGTGCTTGACATTTCATTGCTGCACATGGTAGTAGTACAGAACTGGATTTGTTTTACATACTTATACTGAAGAAGCCAAGACACTTACTAATTATAACTAACACAAAGGTAATTAGATTGCAGGCAGGATTCTCAACTGCTTAATGTATTCATTTGAAGGTTCCCATCCAACATCACACAGCACAGGAAGGGTCCAGACCAGGCAAAAATCAGGATCCAGGCTTACTGCAGTTGTCTCTGCGATTCTATCTGCCAAAGTCTCTAATAATAATAACAACAATAGCAGCTTTACCGATCAGAATGAACAAATCATCTTAACTGTCTGTCAGACTCCACGCTGGGTGATTTACAAGGCATCTTGTTTAAGCCTCAAGAAACATGTATCTCTCTCCCTCTCTCTCTTTAACAAACATACTAGAAAACTAAGGTTCAGAGAGACTAAGTGACTTGCCAAAGGTCACACAGCCAGTGCATAGCTGAGTTAGATATTAATTCAACTGCATCTGCTCCCCATATCTAGGCTCTGAACTTGCACATTATGACACACACACACTCTCACATAACTACCTTCTGCCTCAACTGAAGCCATTTCATATGACAATAAGCACTTAAAATGCAAGAGCAAGCATGTGCATGCGCACACACATACATACACACAGTCTGCCTTCCAATTCAGCCTCTAGAATGTGTCTCTGTTTCGTCCTGCTTTCATAAGCACATTTCAAACTTGTTTGTATTTTCATACATTGTCAGGCAGAAAAGGGGCATGATCAAATCCATGTAGCCTTCCCTTCTGCCTCCCACCTCCTTTGAATGTGTGAAGGTGATCCCAAGTGTTTTGGTTGCTTTAGTCATCCTTGTGAGTAAGTAATCTTTATGAGTGGAAGCAAGGCCAGAGCAGCTGCAGAGGAAATACTACCCTTTGTCACCTGCTTCCCTTGGACTCACCTGGTCTAACTTGGACTTACTCTATTTCAAGGACCATGAGGATGTCAAACATACAATGGAGTGAGTCTCAGTCAAGCAAAATAAACAATTTTTTCATGCTTTGGGGAAGTGCCACTGCCTTTTTGATGCAAAATGGTTTTAATCTTTCCCAAGAGTAAACATCTGCTTAATGCAAAGCTTTCTAAGTCAATTTAGGCCTCCTGTAAGTGCTGCCTAGAAGCTCAGCAGCTATTACGGGCAGGCCCAGCAAGATGGAATTGCTATAAAATGTGCAATGACACAAATAGGTCTTTGTAGCCCCAATCCCGCATTAAACTAAACTAGCCTCCCCACATGACTTAAACGCAGGTTAGAAGCCAAGGCCTGGAGGGTGGGCTTCTTGGGAAGGAATGTAAGCTCTTTCCATCCTTGGGCATGTGACTTTTTTCCACCTGGTCCAGAAAACCCCAACAGGTGGACAGTTTGAAAACGTTCATCTAGGCACAAAGTCAGTTTCTTTGGTTGGTTGGTTTCAGTTTATTCTTTTCACTGATGGTTCACAGAGACTAGGGACTGAGGTTGCCCTTGGAAGGAAAGAAGAAAAATTCAGACCCAGTGGATGTGACTCTCCATGGACAAAGATAAATTAAGAGACTGTAAATATATACTCAAAGACTTCAAGGTGACCTGCATGAAATCTCTGGGAGGTGATGCTAGAAGTAGAAGGCTAATTAATGGCACCATCTGAAGAAAGGAAATGTGAAAAGAGAGACGTAGCCAACATGGGCAGGGAGAAAGGAAGCCCAGAGTTTTGGACGTTGGCAGTGTGTCCACAGCATCATTCAAAGAAGATTTACAAGGAATCCTGGGGACTGCAGTGTTCCAAACACTGGAGAGGTATGCTGCATTTGGGGAGACTAAATCCTCTGGTCTCACTGGGGTCCACATGAAAGGTCCTTCAAAACAACCCTCTTCCCTGTGCACAGCCCTATGCTTGCTCCTCTAGCAGGGTTTCCTTCAGATGCGGGTACGCGCACGCACACACACTAACACACACAATTAGACCACTTCACTCATTTTAACCATGCGAGAGGCAACAGAGCCACCATTTCAGATTTTCTCAGAAACACTGTTGACTGTAGTCTTGGTGATATCTGATGCATTTTGACTCTCTTCTAACAAGTCCCTGACTTTTTATTTAACTCCATCAACCACAGTAATCTTCATCCATAAAAATGAGCAAAGTGAAATAAGCCAGGCAGTGTAAGACAAATACCATATGATCTCACCTAAGTGGAACATAATCAACAAAACAGACAAGCAAGCAAAACAGAACCAGAGACATTGAAATAAAGAACAAACTGACGGTGACCGGGGGGAGGAGGGGGTGGATAACAGGGGGAGAAGGGGAAGGGTCAAGTCAGAGAATATGTATAAAGGACCCATGGATATAGACAATGGTGGTGGGGAGGACTGAATGTGAAAGGTGAGGGGTGGTGGGTAGGGAGGGGGAGAGTAATGTGGGAAAAATGGGAAGAACTATAACTGAACAACAATAAAAAATGAGCTAGTTTTTCAATGTTTATTACATGTAACACCACAGTATGTAGTGTGTAACCTCTAATATATAGAATACATATAATATGTTAAATGCTATATAAATTAAGTGAAAGTTCCATCCATCTGTCTGTCAGATGGATTATATTGTCATCATATTTGGTGGGAATATTTAAGATGGCCCAACTATACAAAGACTATGCAGCATATGAAAAAATAGATTTTCCAGAATGGCTGAAGTTGAGGATCACCACAAAGTCCTTTAGACTGGTGCTGGAAAGACATGATGCATGCAGCACAGCATTGTGGACACAGAAAGTATCCATTTCACACCTGAGCCCTGAAGGAAGACATGGGGACAGACACTTCAAAATGCAGGTGACCATTCCCCATCAAGTTACTGGTCTTTTGGTAGGCAGCTATATGTGTCAAGTTCCATGGGAAGTATAGGGGAGTATAGCAAGAATCCCGTTATTTAATGAAGACTAATTATTTCCCTGGTAACGTACACACGCAATGAGCTAGCTTTCACCAGCCGATTACTATGTCATAAGCACTTTACATATGCCACCTCATTTAATTCTCACAACAACCCTCTAAGGTCAAGACTAGAAAGGGAGGCTCAGAGAGATTCTGTGACTTGCCAAAGGTCACACAGCATGTACATGGATGCCTTGGGGTTGGACCCAAAGACCATGAGTTTAACTAACACATTTTTCTGTCTTTCCTTGGATGGCTATGCTGTAGTTTGCAATTTCCACATGAATCAAGGTTGAAGAAAAGTGGAGGCAACAAAGAGCTTAACCCCAAAACACATTCAATCTAGTTTTCTATTACTTTTGTTTTTGCTCTGTGGATCTGAAATTCTGTTCTCTCTGGCCGCATAGATACACAACATGACACACACACAACCTTCCTTCTCTCTGGATTTTGTCAACTTAACATCACTGTACTACTTGCTTCCATTGGTGATTCTCTTCCTCAGTACCCAAAAGTACTGAGGAACAGCTTAGCTTTTCCTTAGAAAAATGCAAATGCTAATTATAGAATTATTTGTCTATGCTGCCTCCTTCAGTAGCATGGCCTCCCTTTTGCTCTTTCAGGGTTTATTTGTAGAAGAAGCTGACTTGGCTATGAATTCTTCCAAAGGTTTATCAAGCCACTCAGGACAATTTGTGCATAGGCAATGTGATGACAACAAATACATAATTTATTTTCTGGAGTGAGTTATGAAAGTTAATCGATTAGAAGTGGAAGTCTTGTAAATTATCTATCGAAGAGCAGCCTATGAAATGTTCTACTTCTTCGGGGATGGTTTGCATTGAGATCTCAGACTACACTATTTATCAGTCCACATGTAAGATAATGGGATTCTCAAGCGGATGGAGGCAGGCCTTGCTATTAAGACAGAGACAGTAAAAATAAAAATGAAATGTGTTTTGCTACCATAGCAAATCCTGCTCCTGTGATTGCCAGGAAAAAAATATAAATAAATATGATCAAAAGTTGGCTAAGAAAATCTCTCCATGAATTGAACAGAAGTCTTAGAGGAGAGCAAGAACCTTTACTGGGGGAGAAGTAACTTTGTCAGGCTCTCCTGAACTCGTCTCACCACTTTGAGATGGTTAAAGCACCACTTTTCCATGGAAAGCATCTCTACCGGCCTATTCTCCTCTAAGGCATCCTAGCCAGGGCCATAAGAGGGACATTAGCATCCCTAGGACTGCATAGAAGCCCTGTGCAAGAGACAGAACATGGCTTGGAAACAGGCTGCCAGGCTTGGTTCAGAATCCAGGAATATGGGTCAAAGGAGCCAATGCATGTTTTGGAGTTAGAACAAGGTGGGGCAGTGTGAAAAGAGAGGGTAGTGGGTGGTTCACTCCTTCAATCAGTGATAATCAGGAGATTTTTAGGTGCAAAGAGAGTGAGAAAAACCAGTTCCATCTGCAAACACCTCTGACCCACTATCACTCTGTTCTCTATGTATTAGGCTCAATCCATGATGCTAACTCATTGGAAATTGTTTTTTTTTTAATCAGCAGTTTCTATATTTAAAATATGATTTGGAATAAAAACTGGGAGTATAATGACAATATGCATGAGTGTTTTTACCCATGGGGCTGATATTAGCCAAAGGGATATCTTCATTCCTCCTGCCTGCTCCACTCAGGGTGATTTCAAAGCAATGTCTATGCCTGTAGACTCTAATACTTGTTCTCTCAAATGCTTATGCCAGAACATTGAGTACAGGGTTTCCTTCCCCATCCCTGTTTATACCACTGTTAGAAGTGAGGTCATTTACTTGGATATAAGATGTTTCAAGGCAAGCCCCTGGATGTCTGAAGCAAAAAAGCTTTCTGCTGGTATGAAATGGTTGTGCGTGTAAGTGCCCTCACCACTGATGTAGACAAGAGAAACTAGAGGCTCGAAGAGTTAGTCCCCATGTTCTTCTGCATCAGCCTTGCCAGTGGTTCTTGCTGCTTTGAGTATGAGCTTTGATTCAGATACTGCAGACAGAAGACTATGCATAATTCTAAGTCTGCTAAAGCTGGCTCCAATCCCTTTCCTCCATCACTCAGGAAGGCACTGCCAAACACATTTGAGATCTGCCCTATTGTAGGACAACATTTAAGTCTTCTCTGATGTATTTTATATGTGCATTATTTGAAAACTAAAGCATTTATAAACTTGAGAATTTTAAGTGCTATTAACTTAGAACTCTCAGAATAAACCAGATTCCGTTGTTGCCTTGTTTAGAACTTTCCAGCGTCTTCTTACCACAACTTTCTAAAACTCTAAACTCACCACCATGCTCTGCAGGACTCTTCCTCATTTGGCCCCTGACTACCTCTCCAACATCAGTTATTATCACTCTTTCCCTTTATCACAGGGCTCCAACCACAATGGCTTCCTTTGAATGCTCTGTAATTGTTGGACCCTCTGGTGAGATGTTCCTTCTTGAATTCATTGTCATTTCTCAGAGAACTTTTCTTGACCATCTGTGATAGACCTTCACACCCATAGCCTCTGAGTCATGGAGCATCCCTCTCATTTCAGTGTCTTCTTTCTTCTCTTTATAAGGAGTTCACATTTCTTTGCCTCCTGCTCATCAGAACCTAAGTCCTATAGGGCCTTGGCTCTGTTAGATGCTGTATTTTCCATCCCTAATACTGTGCCTGACATTGAATCAATGCCCAATAGCTACTGGATGAATAAGTCACTAGACAAACACATTACACACTATTATAGATTATAATACATCAATCAATGCATTGGAGCACCAGGCTTGGAACACAACAATGGATCTTGTTTCTTTACCTTTTAAACCAAAGAGACACATTACATGTGCCATATTTACCCAAGTAAACACCCTTCCCACTGAAAGGAAATATGCTTTTTGGCCTTGACCTCATTTTGCCTCCAGCAGATTGCCTTTGGCTGTCAGCAGCTAGAAGCCTGAGTGAAGCAGGTGGAGGAAAGAGTATATGACCCTGAAGGCTGAAAGGTAAAAAAAAAAAAAATCAACCAACACGTTGGCAAAATTTGAAAGTTTGATGAGGTTTAGTTTGGGCATGGATGTAAAGAAACTGGTCTCTCACACCTTCTCTGAGGGAATAAGAATTAGCAAAGCCATTTTCTGGAGGGCATTTGGTAATATCTATCAGAATGTAAAACATACATATCCCAGGAACCAGCAAACTGAATTCTAAGATTTTGCCCTCAACATATATTAGGCATATTCACAAACACAAGTTGCAAAGGCATTCATGCAGCCCCATTACTATAAGAGGAAAAGAAAACCAAAAGCTACCTAAATGTGTATGAAAGAGTTAATGAACAAATAAATTCTGCTATGACCATATACGGAATTTCATGCAGTCTGTCAAGAACAATGAGGTACACCTATATGTACTGACATGGAAGATGAACAAAACATGTTAAATGAATAAAGCAAGCTGCAGAACAATGAGGGTGATGCAATCCCATTTACCTAAACATGTGCATTGTGCCCACATACACATGCCTACGTATGTAAACCCATGTAATAGGTATGGGAGGATTTCAGACTAATGTACACTCCTTCTTGTTGGCATGCCATATGCCTGTGTGGGGAGGTAGGAGTGGAAGGAGGATGTGATAAGCAGGCTCACATGTTTTACTCAGCTTCCTTATTTATTTCTTGAACGTATTTTAGGAAGAACATAGTCATTACATTACAACTTTAAAACTAAAAGGAAGAAGGCTGAGAGGTCTTGAAAGAATCCTATCTGGGATCAGAGAGGGAACTTGTGCCTATTTCAAAAGCTCTAAGCTGTAGAAGATTGAGAGTAAAAAGTTGGAATAGACAAAGTCAGTTGACACAGATTCAAATCCCAGGCTTCCCTATTCACCGGTTCTGTGAACTTGATCAACTGACCTTATATCTTTGAAGCTCACTTTTTTTCATCTCTACAGCAGGGATGATTACCATACCTGCCTGTTATAATTTTTGTAAGGATTACTTGAGATCATGCATGCTAAATGTTTGGCACACCACCCGGCACAAAGCAAATGTAAATATTAACTATTAATTTTACTACATTATTTGTCAGGTTTCAGCATTCATATTTGTTTAAATGAGGGAAAAAGAAAGGAGAAAAAAAAAGAGACCACAGCATGGCAATATAATTAATCCACTCATCTAGAATAGTGCTGTCCCATAGAACTTTAAGCAATGAAAAAATGGTCTGTACTGTCCACTATCATAAAGACAAAGCACATGGTTATTGAGCAATGTAAATGTCAAAGTGTAACTTTAAATTTAAACAGGTACATGTGGCTAGTGGCTCCCATATGGTATAGCATGCTTTTAGAGAATTTCATTTTCTCCAGATAAAATATCATAATTTCTGTGCTGATAGTCATCGGTATCAAAGATTAGCATGAGTAATCTTTGCCTGGAACACATCTGAGTACAAGCTTGGGACATAGCAAACACAAGGAATGGAGAATTTGAAAACATTGCTTTGTTTTCAGTGCACTTTTTAGTAAGATATACTATAAATTTACTCTTTTAAAATGTACAATTCAATGTTTTAAAATATAGTTACAGAGTTTTGTAATTATCACCACTGTCTAATTCCAGAATATTTTCATCACCCAAAAAAGAAACCCCATACCCGCTAGCAGTTACGCCCCACTCACCCTCCCCAGCCCCTGGCCATCATTCATCTACGCTTTGTCTCTGTAGACTGGCTTACTCTAGATGTTTCATGTAAATTGAATCATGTAATATGTGGTCTTTTGTATCTGGTTTCTCTTATTTAGCATAATATTTTCAAAGTTCATCCATGTTGTAGCAAGTATTAGTACTCTGTTCTATTTTATGGCTGAATAATTCCCCAGTATACGATATAGTGTGTTTTTTATCCACTTATTAGTAGATAGACATTTAGGTTGTTTTTATTATTTGACTGTTATGAATAATGTTGCTATGAACATCTGTGCATAACTTTTGGTGTGGACATATGTTATTTTCAATTCTCTGGCGTATATACATAGAGAGAAATTGCTAGGTCATATGGTAACTCAACATGTAATTTTTTGAGAAACTACTAAATTATTTTCCATAGTAGCTGCAAAAGTTACATTCCTATCAGCAATGTATTTCCCCATCTGTTATTATCTATCTTTTTGTCAGAGCCATTTTAATTGGTATAATCAATGTATTTTTAGTTGATGCCATTTTTTAATATCTTGTAGTGGTAAGTGTCCAGTTGAAGCGGAGATGAAAAGTTTCCCTTTGTGAATTAATTTGCACTAGTTATAGAAACTAAATCAATTTAAAAATTTTTATATAAAAATATATAGTATTACTGGTGCTACAAAGCATTTGAGTATCTAAAATTTAGGAAAATGTGGTCAAATCTATGCTTTTGGCTTCCCTTCTAGGGTCCAGGCATAGAGAACTGAAACCTGAAGTCATACTCAAAAGTGGTGTGTGTGCATCGTCTTCATGTCTGTGTTTGAAAAATTCTGCTCTGTGCACACAAATGAGGGACAGAAACTGGGAGACTTGCTCACTGATACACAGACAACCAGATCTAGAGTAAGGGTGCAGTCTTCCAAACTCCTACACCAGCGTCTGTCCAGAATTGCATGGAAGATTTAGAAGTATTGTTCAGCCAGTTTGTGCAGAGGAGGCCACCATCAATCTCTTCATGGAGAATGGCCACAACCTCTGGCTTTCTTTATCAATCTATTCCCATCTTACTCCTCTTTGGGATCTGGATACAAAGGGCACTGAAAGAACAGGGCTGACCAAACAGCAGAGAGGGGATCCTGAAGCAAAAATTTGGTGGCAGATAGATTGCTATAAGTTCTACTGTTCCCTAGCTGATGGTCACTTGTGAAAAGGAAGAACTGGATGTCCCAGGATGGCACACTTCTACATCCAGGGTGGGGTGATGCAACTTCTGAGAACAGGATAAGAAAACAAGTTCCCTTTTATTTGGATATCTGGCCCAGAGTGGAGGAGAAGGCCAGATCTTTCTGCCTTGTTTGGGGACTGGTGCCAAGAGTGGTGTTACACTATGCTGCCATGTCCAGTTGCCCTCTTCTGAAAGTCTACAGGAGTTTCTCCACCTGGGAGCCACAAAGCCATGACTGTTTCTAGAGTAGAGATTCTTAAGTATGTTTCTGCCATGAGGTTGTTTGATAATCAACTGGAAGTGAAAAACCCTTCCACTGCAAGACCATATGCTCACAGTTTGACATATACATTGAGGGAAAATTCTCGGGCTCCTCAATTAAGAACCCACACCCACAAATCACTATGCAAGAGCCCCTCTTTCCTTCTCAGCTCTGGAGAGTGAGCTCAAAGTCACTGGTGAGGGTTACAGCGGGCTTTTCCGGTGCTTGGAAACTCCTGGGCAGCAAATCAGAAAAGACAGCTGCTGACAGCTGAAAATTTCCTGCCTGGACCTCAAGATCAAGTGACAGAATGTGCGTTTCCATGGCACTTCCCAAAACAGGTGGCTCCCAAACTCAAGAAAAGCACATTATCCTGCTCCAAAGTAAATCAGCTGTTCTCCATGGACATGTGTTCTTCGGGTATAGAAGAATGAGGTATCAGGTGTCTCCAAGACAAACCCAGGAAGCTCAGAAAAGTGGAGGAGTGATCAATGGAAGGAGGCTCTCAAGACACTGTGAGACAGTAGCTCAGTGACAGAGTAATAGTGTGATCACTCTCACAATCACTAACTCTTCCTTCCTACACTATTTTCTTTCTAGCACTTATTACAACTGTAATCAATTAATGCATGGGTTGCTTGTAGTGGTTTCATTCTTTGTTTTGACTCTTTGCCCCACGAGATCACAAACTCCACTAAGAAAGGGATCATATCTGACTTCTTGAGCATTGTTCTGCTAATGTCGAGCATTGTTTCGTGCATGCAGCAGGTGCTCAATAAAAGTCTTATAAAATTATAGAGGGAACAAATTAACAAGTCAGGCATAATGATCTTTTCTGCTACTCTTTGACATGCAAACATTTCCCTCTATTTTGTGCATGAGTAAACTGAGGCTCAGAGGGGTAATCTATTCAAAATCAAGTCTAACAGGTTGCAGGCTGGTTCTGAAACTCAGGTCTGTCTGCTAAGTTCTTCCTGTTGTCAAAAATTATAAAAGTGAGACATCTAGCCCCCAGGGGCCTGCCCTACTTCTGCTAAAATAAAATAAAGGGATAATCAGCCAGCCCTAAGACAGAACTGTCCTGTGATGGAAAATCCAGTCCATGAGCACATGGCTCACCAGATGTTGCTCACAGCCTTGGTACGGCAAGACATAATAAAGCACCCAAGACTGATCCCCAAAGCTTCCGAAGTTTTGCTGGTAGCCATTGGATGCATTTTTGGATGATTAACAATTAAACACACATGCTACACCCCCAAGCAACACAAGTTACCAGATCCTCAGACACAGACACAGTTCAATAATTCCCATTCCCTCTAACTCTCTGTCCATAAACATTTGATTTTCTGTTCTACCCTGGCCCCCAGAAACTGGCCCTCCTTACAGGGAAGAATGGTCTAGTCAATGAAGATCAAAGGAATGGCAGCATGAAGAATATATATTCACTAGCCAACCGTGGCACCTTGGTGTTGACAACCTCTACCTGAATACACCCTAATCACCCTCTTTGTTACCTATTTTGTCCCACTACAGCCATTTGTCCACCCCCCATCTAGCTTCCAGAGGAATCTTTCCATAATGTTAGATCAGACCATGGTGTTTCCCTACGGGGAATACTCCAGCAGTTTTCTATCTCTCCTAGACCAAAAACTAAACTTCCTGCAATGTCCTAAAAGGCTGAATGTGATCTGGTTGCTGACCACACATCTGACTTTAACTCCTAACTCCTCATCCTTCATCCACTATATCCCAGTCAGACTGACCAACCTTGTTAGTCACCAAAGGGGCCCAACTCATTCTACCTTAGAACTTTTGCATGTGCCCTTTGCTGGCATTCTCTTTATTACACAGGTGGTTCCTATTGTAAATCAGAACTGAGCTCAAAGTACACACCTTCCCTCCTTCCACTATCCAAAATAACCCTCTCAGTTGGTCATAATCATATAACTTGTTTTGTATTTTTATAGCACTTAAAACCACTGAATGTTCTCCTGTTTATTGACTGCATTTCCTATTAAATCTAAGTGGTCTTTCTCACTCCTGAAACCCCACTGTCTAGCATACACTGGAAAGTCAATAAATATTTAACAAATTAATGAACATATTTGGAAATCAAACTACAGCCATCTGAATTTCCGAAACAACCCGTCCCTGGCCTCTGAAATGCGCATGACATCTCATAACCCTTATTTTGATTTTGAGGTTCAGACTGAAAGGGAAGAATATTAACTGGTAAGCTACTGATTGAGCAAAGGTCTTTCGAATTTTCTGTGCACAGTCCAACAAGGGCTGCCTGGCTGGCCTCATCCTAATGCCCCTGGTAAACCCATTCCATGACTTCTTTCTCCAACCTATAAAGGGAAAATGTTATACTTTTAGGATTTAGGGGAATTAGGAGAAGGATTTAGTTTTTAAGAGAGAAAGAGAAGTCATTTAAATTGAAAACTGATCTTGAGCCTTAGACATGCATTTCATTTGCAAGAGAAATACTCAGGCAGGGGTGATGAAAGCTAAGTCAAGTCGGTTCTGCCCCCCAGACTTCGCTGCTTACGAAAGGCCCACAAGAGATCTTGTTCTCTTGAGCATCTTGGCTTTATAACCCAAATTGTAGTCCTGAAATGAGCATGGACTTTGGATAGGTCTCTAAGATATAATTTTGTGTTCCAAAAATCACATGGGCATGCCCTGAGTTTTTCTTTTCTCAAAGGGAAGCCGATCTTTCAGTGCCCTGGTTCACCGACCTTAGGAGGAAAGTGGGGAGCAGAGCCACCTACCTGGTGGGTTGGAATCAGCCAAACTTTCCCTCTTTCTTATGTGATTCTCTAATCCCTGGAATTATTTGGTGGATTCCTGACCTTTGCTCCAATCCTCCTTTCTCTATTTGACTTAAATACTATAATTTTCCAATGATCCAATGATTACTTAGGAGCAGCCTTGATAAGGCTGATCGAAGGGGAAACAAACATAGGACATGAGTGTGTTTTAAGACACCACCTTGGTGTTTATGTGCCTAACCAAAAGGATATTCATAAGTCTTAAACAATCATTAACTCTATTTTTTAAAGCTTTTATTGGGAAAAATATTGGCTGCAAGCAATATAAATTTTATGTATAGTATGATAGTACAAGAACTTTTTGAGGAAGCAAATACAGCAAAAAAATCAGTGATACATATAGTGGTTTGAAAGTGGTTACTTCAGGTGGTAGATTATGACTTCTGTGTGTATGTGGGGTATATGTGCATATGCCTGAATATATTTGTTTGTGCTTTTTCTGATTGCCCCAACTAATTTAGCATTCATCCTGAATTAATTTTATAATTACAAAAATAGGAGAGACTTATTTTTAATGAATTTCTGTTGGAAAGGAGGCTGAGAAGGAGGCCATAAGCTTAAATCAAAGACCAAACAAATTGGCTTCTTGCTGAGACTGTCACTAAGGTGAGACATCCTTCCTGCAGGTAGAGAGTTGTGTGTGAAATGTGTGGGCTGGACTGGACCTCAGGCACAGGCAAGGTCCACCAAGATTATCAATAAAGCCTGCAAGACACATCTCTTGGGAAGGCTTCTGGCTCCTGTCAATCCTCACCCAACCAGTCAATTCTCACCTAACCAGTCTCCTTCTCCAGGACTGGTTAGCAATATTCCAAATGGGCCCCAAGTCCCTGAGAGTCTGGAACACAGTTCTGATTCAAAGGCTGAGAGATACCCCAGGCAAGATCCATCAGATCCTTTCCTGGGAATTTGGAGCTTGAATGGAGACACACAGAGAAGCTGGTGGTCTTTGTAGCTGAGCCACTGCAGATCCAATCTTGGTACTACTGACACTTTGAACCAGATAATTCTGGTTGTCCTATGCATCCTAAGTTGCCAGTAGCAACCCCTTCCAATTATGTCAACTAAAAATGTCTGTAGATGTGGCCAAAATGCTCCTAGAGGGCAAAATCACCTGGCTGTTACATTAGTGAGTGGGCAATCAGAACCCATGCCCATAGGCATGGACAACGGGTGGGGACTGACGATGGAAGTGGGGGTGAGCTGGGTGGAGGAGGGCGAATAATTAGAACAACTGTAAAACATAAAATTTTTACATAGATATATCAGAACAAAAGGAATCCATGCCAGCATGTGAGGAAGTGGGGAGGCCAGGAAGCAGAGGTGTCATACGCACATGCCCTGACTAACCCCAGAGGAAACCGCCAAGTGTTCCTTATGGAGACCCTGACTCTGTGGAACCAAACACTAAAGAAATTCACATCCAGACAGCATTTCACACACAAACGCCACAACCATTTGGACGGACAAGAATCCCATATGCTCTGCATTACCCATAGCAATGGAATGCTTTTTATGCATTCTCAGGTGGCCCCATCATCATGCAGCAAATGGGAGCGCTGGTCTCTTACGGCACAGGCAGGGACAGGACTCGGCAGCTGATGACTGGCATTCTGTACGATGGGTGAACAAGTCCAACATCTGCTCAGGCCCTGCACAAATCTTAGGCCCTCTGGCAGGCAGTACCAAGTCCCTCAGCTAAGTCACAATGGGAGCCACCTGCCAAAACACCAGGCATGAAACAAGCACTAGCTCATTAGAGTCTATAAGCCCCCACCCAAGTTCCTGGAAAAGGCTTCAGGCAAATACAGGGCTGCCCACACAGCCAGTCTCTATCAGGCCTGAGGGGCCTGCCTTATTCAGATGGCCATTGGATACTCCATGTCGATTTCACATATCCTGTCAAAACCTCACAGATAGCAGGGCACCTGCATGTTTATACCTCTCAACAAAACAAACACAGAGCTGTTGAAGGGAGAAATAACACACCACCACAGTAACAGTAGAAGACATCACTTGCAAGCTGTCTGCGGCCCCTGGAGTAACTGACATATTTGACAGAGAATGTGTGTTGGTAACGTTGCTTGATTTGTGTTTAAAGAGAAAACAAAAGTGCATTTCCAGGAGGTTTAGACGTCAATAACAAAAAAAAATCTCTTGTAAACAAAGCCACAAGGACCATGTCCCAGCAGTCACCTCCTTGCTCTTTGTCCTACTCCACCTCCAGTTGCGATCTTCCCCCCAGGAACCAGCCTCCAGAGGGAGCAAGACCTCCCAGAAGAGGGCTGCAAGGTACAAAGCTGATCAGAAATGAGAAGAGGCATGAAACTGTGTTCTTAGCCTTCTGCTCAGAAGAGGTTGTATGGGTAAGAGCAAGGATGCCTCCGGCAGAGAGTGGGGAGATGGCACCAAAGCCACACAGAACCCCACAGTCCCCACAAGCATGGGTTCTGGAGCCTGAATACCTGGTTAGGACCCCATGTCTGCTATTTCTTAGCCTTGAGAGGGCAGGTATGTTACTTTGCTTCCTTTTAAAATAAGTCTGCCTAGAATGGTTTGGGCAGTAGAAACATTCCACGGAAAGTACCCAATGGAGTGACTAGCAACAGTAACAGTGGAAATAATAATAATACATTGTTATCATATAGTTAAATAATTATACAATCATATGATTATTATATAACTGTTCTTACATAGCATTATATTATCATATATTACATAAATAACAATATTATCATTATAATAATAGTAAAATGTATTATGTGATACATATTATAACATAAGGTAGTAATTATTTTATTATATATAATGTTAGGCATAACTGTTGCATAATGATACATAATATGTATCATTATGAAATGATACAAAATATAATTGTTTTATTTTATGTATCATTATATAATCAATAATGTAGTACATATCATATAATTATATATGATTATATATAACATGTATGCTTATATAATGCATATTATGATGCATATATAATATAATTTGTGATAATAATGATGTGATTCTTACTATATTATTATTTCTATCCTTTATTTAGCCCTTACTATATACCAAGTGCCAATGTAAGTGCCTTACAAATGTTAACTCATCTGATCCTCAAAAGCAACTCTGTATTGTCCCATCCAAAGGAGGAAAACACTAACGCATGGACTGAGGTACTTTTAATGCATCTATTTTGCAGGTAAGGAACGTGCAGCACAGGGTGGTTTAGGAATTTCCCCAGGAGACAAATTTACCTTCCAGTCTCACCCAAGAGCTCACATTCTTAGAAAATATTCAACATGGGCTCCATATGTAGCAACACTCTATACTGCCTCCATTATTTGTTTGGTTTTAATGTCAGCTGTGTTGGGGTTGCAGTGTGCTCGGAAATAAACTTGTTAATATGTTTATTTTGTAGTTTGCATGTGCCAGGCACTGTGCTATGGACTTTATATGCTATTCCTTTAACTACCAGCTAACAAGGTGAATGCTGCCCAGGGAGGGCAAAGAATCGTGCCCAAGGTCACACAGGTGGAGGCAGGAGATGAACCCAGTAGTATGCTCCAGAACCCACACCCCTACACCATTCTGTTCACCTGCTTTTTTCCTCTCTAAAATAGAACACTTCAATTAGATATTGGAGGTGAAATGCCTTACACACAGACTAGTATATAGTAAATGTCTGAAAACAAGCAGCTGTTCTTGTTTTTATTATAACTAAATGCAAAAAGCCCCGTAGGTATTTTCTCCCAAGAAAATGACGGAAGTATGAATTTAAGAGACCGTCTGTTCAGAGGGCAGATCTTTCATTCCTTTTAAACTTCAACAAAGTCCCTGCACTGTTGGTCAACACAAGTTCCCACACCCACTTGCTTGTCAGAAACCTGGGATTGCCAGTGAAGCGTGCAGTACACTGGGCCCCGCACCCTGCAAGTTTGATGTAGGTGATCTGGGGTTCCGGATGGACACCTGCATTGCTAATGAATTTGCCTGCATTCTGATCAGTAGCAGGACTGGTAAAGCCCTGGATGCAGGAGGCCCTCGAGGCAACTCAGAGACCTGAGACCTGTGTGTTTTCCCGAAGGTTCTCCACAAGCTGCCCAGTGCCAGTCTGCAGTCTTGTGCTCACACAGCCTCGACAGATGGAAGCTATTCTTCTTATTATTTAACATTTATTAAGCTCTCACAGTGTCCCAGGAACTTCATGGAACAGAGGTGTGGGTGGTCCCAAAGAGTCTGTCCCAGAAGGCTGTGGCCACATGGAGGGGAGGAGATGGGCGCCTCTTTCCCTCATCAAAGCCCATCCTCCCCCATTCTATCCGGCTCTAGTTCCAGCCCCAGATATCCTGATGAAGCATGCAGACAAAGATTTGGGTATGGATTCAACATGACTGAGACCTGTACATCTTCCTTCATGCTTGTCTAGCATTTCCAGCTCTCCAGGCTACAGACTTTAGAAGTGGGAGATATGTGGGTTTCATACTACCCAAGGGCAGGTGCTAAGAATGTCAAACCACATCCTCTCTTCCATCACATTCCCTGGTTGCACCCTATTCTGTCCAACTGCACCAAGCACATGTATCTAATGGTTAGTAGGAATCTCCATAGAGAGTGGGAACAGAGAGCTACAAACGTGCCCATCCACCCCCAAACCTCGAGCATCTTCATATGGAAATGAAAGTGAAGCAACCCAGAATATCATGGGAAAACCATGCCAACAGCAACGTCGTCCATCCTTTACAGAGTTCCCACTGTGAGCAGGTGCTGCTCTCCGTGCTTCACAAACATCATCGCATCTAATCCCTTTTGGGAGTGAGTGTGACTGTCTCTGCTGTCAAGTTGATACAAGAGGGATGGTCACACCCAATGGAATCTCAGAGAGGTGATGCCCCATTTCATACAGGGGTCAAGATGACGACTCATACTGACCTTGCCATTAAGTCATGCTCCCTGAATGTCGTGACTATACTACAAAGACCTTGCATGCGTTCGTGTTTGAGTTCTGTTATTCCTGAAATAGACGTTAGGAGGCAGAACGTATGGGATATCACTCCCATTTTATAGATTAGGAAGCAGGGGCTCAGAGAGGTCAAGCAACTTTTTGAAAGTTACCAAGGGAGAGTTGTGGCCAGACTCAGGTTTCCCTGGTCTAAATCCTGTGCACTAAATTCTCTGGTTTAGGTCCTTAACTGTGCTATCTCATGAAATAAGAAGAAATGCCTCTTTGGAGAGTAGTTTCTGAGAGCACTGTGGAATGCACGTGCTGACTGCCTCTCCAGTCCCCAATCCCTCTGCACCTCCAGGATCCAATGAGGATTAGAGAGTGGAACAAAAGGTGACAGCTGGGGAAGGACACCTTTGCCCATAGCAGCAATGTGCTGGACTCAACTGCCTTGCTCTGAGCCAGATGCAGGGAAGGGCAGGGAAGAGCCTGCCACCACTGCAGGGACAGAGCTCTTGCTATGATTCTTCCCCTGTCCCAAAATAAAACCCTTTGTCCCTTGAAAAATGCCCAGAAACTCCGTCATTTGCAAAAGCCGGGCAGTCTGTCTACAGGAGGCCATCTTCCTCGGATTGTAGCAGAATTGTCTTGGTTAAGACCTCCTATTGGGTAAGATGAGTGGGGCTAAGGTCCTATAGATTTCTACCTTCAGTAGTTGTGCTTAACTTCTGACTCTGCTGCCAAGGTCTGGCTATCTAACCTACCTTGGAACAGAGAGATTGGGTCTAGTCATCTCCGTGTCTTCAGAGCTTAGAAGAGAACACAGCATGGAACCTGTGATCAATAAATAATTATTTTGCTGAATAAATTAATTTCACAATTTCCTTGCCTCCTACTTTTATAAGCCTGAAGAGTTAGAATCTGTGTAATGCAAATAAATAAATAAATAAATAAATAAATAAATAAATAAAAAACAAAACAAAAATGGTCCTAGTTGCCCAGAGGAAAACCCCTTCGGAGTATTGAGTTCAATGTTTCTGGCTACCTCTTTGGATTCAGCAGTTAATCAAGTGGCTGGATGCTTACATACTGGTGGGATGCATGTGTGATAGGTCTATCTTTAGACAGGAAAGAAACATAAATAGGGCTGAGTATCTCCATAATAAATCAACTGGGGAAAGCATTTACCCAAAACAACCTTTAAAAGACAGGGAGGGGGTTCTGCTTCAGCACTAGAGGCTCAGATTGCTGAGCACTAAAGCAGCAAAAGAGGAGTGTGAAATCCACAAGTCTCTCCAGCCCAGCTTGGCCCATGCCAACATATTATAAAAAGCATACTTGCTGATATAGCCTACCATTAAAATGGTCAAAATGACAGATGGCTGCTCCAGAAACACATCCTTTTTTATAGGACTGATATTCATCAGGAGAGATTGACAGTATCCCTTTAATTTTTTAATTAAAAGACATACATTTCTATAAAACAGAACAGACTTTATTTATATATTTACTCATGCAGGTATTGCCAATAGGAGAAGTGATATGGTTTCATGATCTGAAAAAAACATTCTAGCCCCAATTACTGGATGTCTTCAGAATGTTTTTACTTCCTTCCCTAGATCACAGTGTTCTCACTTGTAAAACAGTGGATATGTCCCACACATAACCTGGTGGGAGACACTCGTGCGATAGATTTAGGTGGGAAGATGCTGAGTACAATTGCCACATCTGCCTCTGATACCCCTGATCATGAGTAGTGATGTAAGATACACTAAATGGTGGTCAATTGCCTGGTGATAATGACCACTGGCAAAAAGCAATCAGGGTAAGTAAGGTCAGAAACCCACTGCTTTCTTCCTTGGGGAGGGTGTGTGCAGAATTGGGGGGAGAAAAAACATGTATGGATGTTTGTAATAGTTTCAGCTATCATTGTTGATAATGAGGACCTAGTTTTCACCTGTAGAGCATCCTTTTTTTTAATAGGATTCCTTTTTCTTCCCTCCACTCAGAGTCCATAAAGCTCAGTTAGCCCTGACCCCACCTTCCAGCTCTACTGTGCACAGTCAAAGTCAAGGTGATTAGTTTGGGGATGGGCATGGCTGGCAAGATGGGCACAGGGGACCGTCTTCTGGAATTTTGCAGAAACAGTTTGGAAAGAGACTTGCTAAGATGGGCGTTGATATAAGCCTGCAATGGCAGGGGACATCAGTGACACCGCTCAGGCATGGTATACTTGTAAACAAAGATGAAGTAAGGACAGCCACTTCAGGGTTTGGTTGTTGGAACTTCAGAATTCAACTGTGCCTAAAACTGGACATTTTCTTTTTCCCCTTTAACCAATTTTGTCACTTACAGACAAAATAGCCCTAAATAAACACTTATTCTCTCTCTCTCTCTCTCTCTCTCTCTCTCTCTCTCCAATGACTTATTCATATCATTCATATGGTATGAATAAATATCATTCATATATCATATATATATATATATATATATATATATATATATATATGCCAGACCTTTTCTATACAGCAGGATATAAGATGTATGTTGGTACTACTCCATGAGCCTGTCCTAGTTCACAGCCTAGCACAAAGAAGGTCCTTAATAAATAATTGCCGAATGAAGAGATGAATCATATTTAAAGCTCACAACCACTTTGCAAGACAGGTATTCCTGCTTTCATTTTGTTGCTGCGAAAACAGCCTTGGAGAGGTTAATTGACAAGCCCAAGGCCACACGCTTAGTACATGCCAGAGCCAATATATCAGCCTGGACCTATTTGACTCCAAATTCTCTTTGGAGAATTTGCCACCTCCCTGACTCTTTAATTTAGTCTGCTGTTGACACGGTGTCTTTGGCAGTACAGAAAAGTCACTTAGTGACTAAGACGGAGCTGCCTCAGAGTAAATGACACCACCAGCATTTGCAGCGGGTGTACATTCTGATTTCTTTCCCAACCAGCAGACCTTCAGAACACAGAGATAACACTGCAGGGCAGCAATACTGACATCTGAAAAAGGCTTCCCCAGCCACAGAGCCAAACAAGTTTCTTTATTTTAAGTTTTCCCGGAAGTGTATCCAAATGACCAGCAAGTCCCCTATATGTTTCCCTCTCTTTCTGTAGGGATGGTTACTCTCAGTCCATTATTGAAACCACCACTTGTCTAATTCCCAGCACAGCCACATATGTGTGGGCAGATCTTTCCTGACATACATGGCCACATTCAGTGACGCTGAGTTCTGCTTCACAATCCAGGTGGCAGGGTTTGTTTATACCACTGCTATCCACATCAGAAAGGAATTAATCAACATTTCCCTGCCAGAGAGCTTACTGTCTCGGAGGGAAAGGATGGCAAAGGGTGTCAGGACTCAGATCTAGGGAATTTCATATTCACTATGGAGCCTGTTCCTATGTGGGGCACACAGAGATTCAGGGCTTAGGAGCTCCCTCTCCAGGATTCCTTCTTTTTGCCCTATATTTTTCGACTTTTGAGACCTATGTTTCAACAATGTCAACTCCCACAGTGCCAATGGGTTGGGGAAGACACCGAAGGTCCATGTTCCTGTGTCAGCCCAACACCATGAATTCACCCAAGTTCTCTGCTCTGCTAGGGAGGGCTTTCTCCTTTGCTTGCCTAGTGAATGTCTGTTGTTGTTCTACAGCCGGACTCAAATGCCACCTTTCCCTTTGAACCCCTCTCCCCCTACCCTAAAAGACACCCACCTAATCCCTGACCTGTTTTCATATTGCACTCCTGTGGATATATTTCATCAATGGATCTGTGACTCCGAGGGAGGGCTCTGCTCCAACAGAATCGGTCTGAACCTCAGCTCTGTCACTGACATTCTTTGTGACCTTGGGTGAGTTCCCTTTGTCTAAGTGATAGGTTTAGTTTCTCCACATACAAAAGGGATGTTGTAGTGTAGGATTGTGATTCCTTATCTGAGACCCTTGGGGTTGTGTTTTGAAATTCAAATTTTTTTTAAATTTTATTTTTCATATAGGTATTTCAGTGGAAACACTGATTATGTAACACCCTTTGCAGTGTCTGGGACAACACCTTGAAATCAAACACATTAATACTCCTGCAGCAAAATATATGAAAAATCACACTAAGTGGGATAAAGAAAGTCTATAAATAGCCACACACCATTTTAGTTCCCAAATAAGTTAGTTTGGGGGCCAAACATCCCCCAAAAGCCCCTAATTTTCAGACTTCTTTGAAAATTACAGATAAGGTGAACCAATAGTACCCAACTTTAGAGTTATTATGAGAATAAATCAAGAGACTATGTTAAGTATTTAGCACAGGGCCTAGAACACAGCAAGTATTCAATAACTGTTACCTATCATTCCTTCCAGTGCTTTTATTACACAATGACAGTGTGGTGCTTATGTAGTATTCTCTTCCACTAGGCTGTGAACCCACAGGTCAGTGGCTGTGACCGTCACTTCTGCTTTCCTGTGCCCAGAACAGTGCCTGGTCAGATTACATGTGCAGCAAATGAAGAGCTAAATGAGCAAACGGTGGTAAGGTAGATGTGGCTCTGTTTACACTGTCCTCCATCTAGGAATATGTCTTCTGACTCATTGTCTACAATACCTGAGTGAGATGGGAATTATCTGACCCAGTATGAAGAACATATTAGCCATGGATGGTCAGAGGGCTTATCGGTCAGACAGATGTCTGGAGTGAGGGGTGCAATCCTGAACTTGTACCCTAGAGCCCACTGTTTATTTTACCCAAACACTAATCAAATGGATTAATCAGTGACAATGCCAGTGTTTTAATGATATCATTTGGCATTATGCAGCTATGACCCACGGCTTGGATAAGTCCTCTTGGTAACTTCTGGACTGAAGTCTGCCTTTGACAACTGACTTGTCAGACCCTCTTTTGTTCTCAGGTCAGACAACTTATTGATCATTCAAGGTGCCATTGGAAATTTAGAAGTAAATAAAGGGGTTTGGCAAGAACATACATAGGTTTTTCTTATCCAAAGACACCAAGATTGAGGTCTTTGCCAAGGCAAAAAGAGCAATGTTTGGACAATGCACTTGCTAATATTGCTCTTCTCCTCTCTTCTTCTGCTTATTACCATCAGTGAAAGAGTCCAAATAGGTTTAGCTCAACATGCCATAGGCATTTTTGAATTTTTTACATGACTACAAGAAAAAACTATCTACTTTGATATACATTCAACAAATCTAGACACTAGATGATGGGTTCAAGGAATCCATTGTGGTAAAGCTTCTGTTTTTCCTAGGAGATGGTGGCTGGGGACAGTGGTGACTATTGGATCTACCCCTGGAATACAGGGGCATGCGAGTGACTTCCTCAGATCTATTAGGAAACACCTCCATTCACTGTCTGTGCAGGACAAGGGGATGGTCCCCCAAAGCTTCTTACAATATCTGGTTTACTAATTATTTTTTCTCTGACTGAGAAGACAAAAACAGGACAATGCTGATTTGAACTTTAGAAAGTGACACTTGCGAGATTTATGAAAAGGAAGTTCTTCTGCCATAGAATCACTGGCTGTTAAGGTTGGAAAGGCTCTGCTGTAACAACCCTGCCAAGTGGCCGCTATGGCTCTGTTTGCACATCTCTAGTCAAAGGGAACTTGCTACCAATGATGGAGTGCACTGTCTATTTTGGATCATTTTAATGTCTTGATGATGACATTATGAAGTGTGGGTGGCTCCTTAATTATAGGAAAGGCCTTGCATCTTGAAAAGTTGAGAAGAAATCACAAGGTTTAGAAATTGGTAGGCAAGCTGATACAGTCTGCTGGAATGCTGGGCAGCCCCTACCAGAGAGGTGACTGTGTGTGTGAGTGTTACAATTGTCCTCTTTTTGAGTTGCATTTCTTCCCCTTGCACAGGTTACTGCAATGGGGTGATATGAGTTTTGTGATGCCAATGAGCAAATACCATAAATAAAGCCAGTCTCTCCCTGTCCGCAGCATTTCAGTGTGTCCTGTGGGGGTGGGGTAAGAGGGCGAGGAAGCAAGTCCCAGTCACTGGTCCAGAGGCTCCCGCTGCTCTGCTTTCCTGGACCACAGGCAGCTAGTAACCAAAGGTGTCGGTGGGTAAACAAACTATGATCAGGCTAAGGCTTGCAAGTAAAATCACTTGTTTCTTCCAAAAATAACTGGATACGTTCTGAAATACTCTGCAAAGGAGGAAGAAATAGGGTCCCCCCAATTTCTCAGCTGACCTGTGCATCTTTTCATCTATCACTGGGGTAATACGTCCAGAGTGGCATTTCGTAATGACAGCAACATTCCAGCAAATCGATAGTTATTTAATTCCCAACAAGCGCTCGAGTCCATTAAGCCTGATTACATTCACCCATTTCAGGGGGTGCCGTTATTTTTCCTACACCGGCACTTAATCTATAACAGGAACTTATGAGAACTTTCAAAAGCAATTTCAGCATCAATCAGCATAGAGTGAAGGGCACTATTTGCTTGTAATTATTTATCAGATGGGGTAGCAGAGGGTCTGACAAAACTCCAGTGGCCGACCTTCACCCCAAGTTTCAGTGGAAGCAACGGCCATGCAATTTGCCATTGAGTCTGCTTCGGACTCCATGCAGACCACACACACAGGCCTGCTCACACCAGGAAACAGGGAACAGTGCCCACGTCCTTGCGGGCTATTCCTTTTCTAGGGGGTCCATTTATTTCTCACATAGAATACGGAGCCTGCAATTTAGCAACAACCACACATCTGAGATGACAAAAGCTTTTGTTATTATTTAGAATCACCCCTGAATGTCTCAAATCATCAAGGTTCTTACAGTTGACAAGCAACATGCAGAAAAGGAGGAAAAAGGTGTTTGACCAGAACCCTCCCCAGAAATTTTAATTAATGAGCTAGGGTATTATAAAAAAAATTAACTACCACAAGGTTGAAGGTAAAAGGATGTACTGAATGCACTTAGTTTTCCTGTCCTGTGGAAACAAGGCTCAGAATGTATTACAAAGAGATGCTTGTTCTAAAACAAGCAAACAGAAACAAAACAACAGAAGCCAGCTGGGTTTTCTATGGTGTTTAGACCCTGTCACTAGTAGATGTTAGCTTTTCATAGAGAACTTCAGGCATGCACTGGGAATTCACTGCTTATTTAAAGAGACAAACTTTTGATAAGAGGGGGAAAAAAAGGTCACAAATATTTCATTCCTAGATGATTCTCCCTGCACAGAAATACTAGCATTAAAAGTGAAACCAACATACACATTTCAATCCTCCACTCTCTTGCCATCACTAACACATAAAGAGCTGGTAAGGGTTTCCTAGAATAATCTCTGAACTTCATAAATTAACCATCAAGCAGGTGTTCCGTTTTGCCTCAGTGCTACCACTCAGTCCAAGTGGGAGGCACCTTCTTGAACATGGACAACCCGAGTGAAGAAGAACATACGAATTAACGCATATTTCATGTTCTTTCTGTTTCCAGATTGAAACTCTTAACCAAGTCACCTCCTGATAAGTTACTTTGCCTTATGATCTACTCTGGGAGACTGAGTCCCTCAGAAAGCTGAGAAGGAGAGCAAATCCTTTGCCCCATGGTCAACCTCCTGAAGCAAAGGCATGAATGTTAAACAGCAGCCAGATCAATACAAGCAAATATAGCTCAACTACACCATTTATTCAGCCATGAGAGATGTCAATAGCCAGATTAGGGTGATCCATCTTTTTGATTTCCTACTGTCTTCTCACTGACTACACGAGGGCTTTTTCCTGTATTAAAAGTGTTTGCTTTCTCAACCATAAAAATTCCAATTATTACTCTGAGCACTGTGGAGTTAAGTTGCTTGCTGGCAGTGGCCTTGAATTACCTGGATCAGTCCGGGGAAGTAGGGGGCTGCTGGAACAATCATAGGCACTCCATAGGGATGCAGGAGGACTCCTTGAGAAGGCAACATGCTTTACGTGGAGGTATTATTCCCTCTGAAGCTCAACACATCAATGGAGAGTTAGGGGAAAATCTATAAACCCAACTTCTTCAGAACTACAAAGCTGAGAGCCGGATTGCTTCTGTCAGGAGCCAAGTGCTCATCACCGCGGAGAGGGGAAAGAAAGAAAATCCGAATCAGCAACTCTCGATGTGAAAGTTTTCTTCCCAGACAACGAAGAGACACAGCAGCTGCAGAGTTGAAGCTACAAAAATGGAAGGTGCTATTTTGGGAATGGCTTGCCTAACATGACTAACCAAATACTCCATTAATTTAGTTCTCGGAGCGGCAGACAGAGAGACAAAGAGTTTGAGAGAAACGCAGTCAGGCTATGAGATTTGGGCAATTCCTAATGAATCTCAGCAAGAGACAAGGGGCACAGTCTGCACGGGACTTTCAGCGAGAAAAAAACTGAGAAAAGTAAATTGATATAATTATCAGTTGCCACTGAAAACTTGAGTAGGTTAACGTAGCTCTGCTTTGGTACTACTTAAAAAAAAAAAAAAACTAAGAAGATAGTCTAGGTTACTGTTCTCTCTCTCTCTCTCTCTCTCTCTCTCTCTCTCTGGCTTTAAAGTTAAAGAGGCAATTTGAGCAAATAATATAATACTACTAGCTAATATTTGCAGTATGTGCTATGCACGGAGAATGAGCTTAATTATTTACATGCGTTATGTAATTTAATTCTCACAGTTCCCCTAAGTGGGCACTATTATCATTTCCAGGTAACAAGTGGGAAATAGTCTCATGCTAGCTGAACTGTTTGTTCATGGTCATGCACTTGGAAGAGGTGGTGCCAGGTTACAAACAACTTCCAGCCAGGCCACTATATTCATTATAGTATTTCATTCTGTAATAGAACATCATGTGCTTTGTGTGTGTGTATGTGTATTTAAAAAAAACACTCTTTGTCTTTGAGCCTTCAATTGTTATATATTTATGTGCAATATATTAATAAGAGATATCTCCCTGTCCCGAGAATTTAAAGACATGGTGAATGTGTACCAAAGTATACATAAGAAATACATTTGAGCCAATATTTGAAATCTTTCCAGTGTGTGATGATACCTAATGATTGTTTAGGGTGTCTTACATGGTACAGATAAATTCCTATGGGATTGCATGAATTGGAATTGTACTGTCTTGAGTGTCCACATACCAGCTGTGTGATCTTCAACAAGTTACTTAGTGTCTCTGAACCTCAGTTTCTTCACTTGGAAAATTGAGACAGTACACCCAAGCTTGTGTGGCACAAGAAGTCCTTGGCATCTGGGCATGTGCAATACAAGAGTCTATTAGCCATTCTGATCATATGTTTCTTGTTCTCCTGATGTTTGGTCTAGTCACATCTGTGGCTTCGCAATGAAGGCACAGGTCACATTCACATCGTCACTCTTCTATTCTTCATACCAGGAAAGCAAGTGGGTGTTTTAGAGTTCCACACTTTTGAGAACAATGATGTGAAACCGACAAAGTGAGTTTGCTGGACTTAAGCTCAAGGCCCAGGGATCTCTGAAAATCACCTTCAAACAAAACACCTGCCTCAGCCTTCCATATTCCACCCCCCACCCTAAACAAAATGCAAGACATAGATTTCGTCCAAACTGGAAGAACTTCAGACACTACAAAAACATATTCAACTATTGGCTTTTTCTAAATCCAAATGCCAATTGCTCCACTTTAAATAGCCAAGGTGTTTTTACACAACACTAATTTTAGTTGTTTGATTTAGCTGCATAATTACATTTTTAGATAACGACAGTGGACAGTGTTTGGCAGGGAATTCAATTATTTCAGGCTGAATTTTGGCCATCTTAACATGGTTCCTCTGTAACGGATTCTCATGTGTCCAAGTGGTCACGTTGTTACAACCCGGAAAGCTCCAATGACAGCTGCAGGCTGACCCGTCTTACTTAACAGCCTGATACTGTTTCTAACTTTAGCTTTTGATTCTGACTTTCAACACTGCTCTTCTGAGAAGTTACTAGGAAGAACAGCAGCATTGCCATGAGACCACTTCCCAGGAGGGGAGAAAGCTATTTGTTACTTTGGTGAGGACTGGGTCAGATCGAATGATGTCTCTTTAATGTTATAAAGTGGAAAGACCATTGGACCAGGAGTAGGAAATGTAGTTCTGTCACAAAGGCCAAAGATTTACACATTTAGACTCCGGGTTTCCTGAACAAAGACTAGAGGTAAGAATATCCACTTACTCTTCACCAAGAATGGGCCAATGAGCAAAACTGTGTGAATGTTTTGGAAACTGTAGAGTTACACAAATACAAAAGAGTATTATCTTTATTACTATATATTGCTTTTATTAAAGAACCTGATGATTTTAGTCAGAGAGAAATGAGAAATATATACAGGACATACAGATATATAGTAGATACATGTATTTTTTTTTTTTGCAGAGGATATTTTCTTATGTCTTTTTAAGAACTCCATAGTATGAAAAGATTTTTGCTGCTCCTGAGTAATGAGTATTCTTTTTCCTCCTTCTGGAAGTAAAGGCTAATTGTTTTTGTGACCCTTTTTACTTTGATGACCAGGAAACTCAGAGTCAAATAAGAAACTCATCTCTAGCCCTGGCTGGTTTGGCTCAGTGGATTGAGTGCCAGCCTGTGAACCAAAGGGTTGCCAGTTCAATTTCCAGTCAGGGCACATGCCTGGGTCATGTGCCTAGTCTCCGGTTGGGGGTGTGCAAGAGGCAACCACACATTGATGTTTCTCTCCTTCTCCCTTCTTTTCCCTCTCGAAAGAAAGAGAGAAAGAAAGAAAGAAAGAAAGAAAGAAAGAAAGAAAGAAAGAAAGAAAGAAATTCAACGCTCTCCATTTTGTTGGCCTTTACTGACTGTATATTTATGTTCTTGTCTTCCTGTCCTCACCATCTCCAGTCCTAGTTTCTGTTATTTACATTTTCTATGATTTTGATTTTATCTGCATTTTTTTCCTGGGATCCATTTTCTCCACTAAAAGCCAGGTAGCAGTTTCTCTGCATCTCTGCTCCCCAGTGGCCGGTGCACATGACTCATGAAAAATGGTTGGCCACCCAATGTCTAAAGTGCAGTATTAAGTTCCTGGTGTATTGCAGGAACTTAATAAAAGAAGGAGAATGAAAGAATAGGGTAAAGAACAAGCAGGGAAGTTCTGGTAATGGCTAGGAAATAGAGGCAAGCTTCTGAAAGGACCGATTTCAATCTAGGGGCCCGGCACTCTTATTCTGGCCATCACAGACAGAATGGCAAAACTTTTTCTGTAAATTGGAAATGGGTGGATTATAAATACTTTGATTCTCCCTGCTGCACCTACCCCAAACTCTGTTATTGTTGTGTGAAAGTGGCCATATACAATATGTAAATGAACACTTAAATCTGAATTTTCTATCACTTTGTCCTGTCATAAAATATTCTTCTTTTGATTTTTGTCAATGATTGAAAAGTGCAGAATCCATTGTTATCTTGAGGTTTAAACAACAGGCAACAGGCCAGGTTTGGTTCACAGACCACAGCTCGCTGACCCCTAATTGAAAGCATTAGATTTTATCCAAACCTCTGGAAGTCAGACTTTACTACAATGGCAAATATATATGTATAGAGGTCCAGAATATATAACACCCCCTTCTTATTACAAAATCATTTATTTACAAAATCATAAGCATGGAACTCTCTAACATAACAGTATTGCACTCAAGCACACCATATGACATTTTAGGTGAAATGTTCAAATTAAGCCTATAAATTTCTACACCTATATTATTACCCTACCAACCACACTGGAGCAGGCCTTACTTCTGCCAGACCCTGTATAGTTTTTTGTTCTTTTCTACTTTTCCACTTGCTTTTCGTCAAGATCTTTCCTATCACTTTCTTGGTGTTGGTTTTGTCGATCTTCCCTGTGTTAGGGATCTTCATCAAGAAATTTATTTTTCTTACCCACCCTTTGATAGTTCAATCTCATCCCTTGTGCCAAGGGAAAAAAGAAAATTCCCCCATCTTTCTCCACCTTCCATGCTGACACTGCCTTCTTAATTATTAACTTCTCTTTTCCTTTCCCAGATTAAAGTGGGTCCTCTCTCACTGCCAGATATTGTAACTTATTCCCCAGATCCTAAGAGCTACCATGAGGTTAACTCTGTCCACCACCAGCCCTTATGAATGGCAGCCACTCAAGGTTGAAATGCCCCATGCAAGAGAAGGGCAGAGGACAGAAACACGGATATTGGCTGGAGGTGGGGCTAGGGGAGCATTCAGAGAAGACCAAGTCCTGCCTGTGAATTCCGTTGGCTAATAGACCAACTGCAGCCTCACTGACCAAATCTAGTCTACAGACAAGAAGAATGATAATGATGACAATCATGCTGAGTGTGCATTGTATAAAAAAGAGCTCACATTTTTAAATGGCAGCATCTTGTATAAGATTTAGATATATTTTATGTCTCAAAAGACTAGAAGACCTAGAAACTTTCCCCATTTGCTTGTACCAACAATTGCAGAAGTCTAGCAAGGATCTGCCTTGTTCACAGATGACGAAAATAGGGCTCTGTGAGACAGGTTCCACCATTTTTCCCTGCTTCCTTAAAAGATGCCATAGGTCTGTTGCCACTTGTTGATCATTAAAACGAAGAAACAAACAAACAAACAGAAAACATAGAACAGGGTGTTTCTCTGACAGTGTTAATTGTACTGCTTATCTTTCAGACATTGACAGTAGACACATACAGATTATTTAATGACTCATACTACCTATATCTGGGCCTGGGTGATTAACAGAATTTCTTACAATATTCAAGGCACTTTACAATATTCCTCAGCTTTACTTCTCCAGATTCATCTTCCAATGCACACCACCCTTCTTTCTACAAATCATTCTTTCTGCAAAACACACCTGGCAAATTGCCTTTGCCAATAATTTTGAGTCCAAGAGACTGTACAAACTTGCCTGCTGTGCAGAACTACCCTTTCTCTCTCCCTGCTTCCTTCTTTCCCTCCTTCTTTTCTTCTGTTAATTCAAGCTTGCTAGATTAAGTTGAATGTCACATTTTCTACAAAGCCTTCCTCATTACCCCAGGCGGAAGCAACTGCACCATTGCCTGTGTTCTGGAATCATTTAGCACTGAGTGTGATGACTCCTAATAGAAGGTAGATCATCTCAAATAAAGAAGTGCCATTCACTCTTTCCACCCAATGAGTAAAATGGTGACTAGACAAGTGAAGTTTCCTAAAACATTTCCTGAGAGAATGCTAGAATGCATGACTGCTTTGGAAGAGGGTGAGTAAAGCTAAGAGGCTGCAAGGGTCTCCAGATAACTAAGAGTTTCTTTTCCAGTGACCTGGGTGCATCTTGGCACACCAGAAAAAGCAGGGGTTTTGTATCTGGGGAGGCTGGATTGGGATCTTGGCTCTGTGACCCTTCCCTGCAGTTATTCCAGGATAAGCTGCTCAGCCCAGGGCCTGGTCTTCTCAGTGGTAAAATAGGACAACACCTGTACCTTCTCCCAGGCATACTGCCACCACGCAATGACAGGATGTATAAGGCTGGTCCTGGAACTTGGAACACAAAGTGCTAGTTTATTTTTATTTTTTATTCAGAATGTCTTCAATGTACCCATTTTAAAATTATTTTCTAATCATCCTTGTTCTCAAGCTGTGTCTGTCTCCTGAATGCCCTACCAGTACCTGACACTGATGTCTCAGTCAGAGACTTCTGTCTTTCCGTTCCCTTTCCATGGTCGCTTAGGTGAATGCTCCGCCCTTCAACAAGCAGCCACAGGCTGGGTCCTCCAAGCAGCCTCCCCACCTTCCCCAGCACTTGCAATCTACTCATCGAGGCCCCTGAAAGGCCAGTGGTGATTTGTGCCAGACTGGGGAAAGACCTGCTTTGTGATGACAGTCAGGTGTGCTCCCATTTTATCTCCAACACCTCCTCCTTGACCATTTTTTGTTTTCCCGTCTTTCTCAAAAAACTAGGCATACAATAGATGCTCAGCAAGCACTTGAGAATCACTTGTGAATCACTTGTGGTATCTGTGGAATGAGATGGTGGTTCAGAGAGATTAAATGACATGTTTGAGGCTAAACAGAAGAATGTGTGCTTTGTCAGTTACCAAAAGCTTTCTCCATTCCCCTGATATCTGCTAGATCAGCGGTCCCCAACCTTTTTGGCATCAGGGACCAGTTTCATGGAAGACAATTTTTTCAGGACCCAGGACAGACTGGGGTCCGTGTGGAGCTCAGGCTCTCATCCACTTTACCTCCTGCTGTGGACCAGGGGGTCAGGGTGGAAACGTGAGGCTGAGCTCAGGTGAGTTTCCCTGGTGGCCTGTTCCTAGCAGGCTGCAAACTTGTACAGGTCAGCGGCTAGTGGATGGGGTGGGGGGGCATTGGGGACCCCTGTGCTAGATCAGTGACCACTGTAAGGCAACAACTTGAACCAAAATTGATGAACTCCACTCACCACCAGGCATTCATTCCAACTTAACCCAATATAGGTGAGAACACAGCATGGAAGGGCTTTACCTAGCTCAGACCTCAGAGGTTCCCTGAGATGCTACCTAATGCTGATGGTCCTAATGCCCAGGACTGATAGATGAGTTCCTGGAAGAGGGGGGACTTGTCCATTACCAGGGAGGCAAGATCTTCCACAGGAAAAGCTTCCATAGACTGTGGGTATGATGTACTGGGCCACTGATTAGCTGATTTGCAAGTTTTAGCCACCTCATGTATCCTCAGCAGAGGACCAATCCAGCCAGAAAATTCACATCCTGGGAAGAGATGCCATGTCCCCAACCTTTCTTATGGACTGGGTCGGTTAATATGTGTCAATGAGTTGATGTAGGCAAAGCTCTTACAAGAATATCAAGAACCTAGTAAACTTTAGTTCTCACTGTGACATTACTTGCCACCCCTTGTTCCCTCCTTGCAAAAGCAACACAGCATAGTAGTTAAGAGCTCGACATGAGCCACACTGCTCCTATCAAAATCCCAGTCACCATCTGATTGCTAACTGTGTGTTCTTGTGCAAATTACTTAACCGCTCTGTGTCTCATATTACTATTTGTAAAATAACAATATTATTAGTAACCATGAGATTTAAATAAGAATAATATGAAGACATGTTTAGCTGAGGGAAGGGGTCACAGCAGACTCTGAGTAAATGTGTGCTGGTGGCTGTTGTGCCAACAGCATTAGCAGCAGCTGGTTTGGAGGACTGAACCAGCTCAAATCAGATCTTTCTCAAACCAGGAGTATCAAGACTCTTCCTCCCTTCAACAGCTAATTGGTCAAATAATATAGCACTTGCTAATATGACCTGTGCTGTGCCTTCTTGAGTAAGAGCACACCTCCTTCTTCCATGTTCCTAACCAGAAACCGAGACACTAAGTTTAGCCAGGTGTGTTTGTGGCTTCTGTGCATGAATGATATAGTTTTGAAAGTAAAACATAAGAACTTCACATTCAAGTGAGAGTTTATGGGGATAATGGAGACAGTGTCTTAAATCAGGGATATCCCCAAAATCTGGGACACTGGGCCACCCTACCCAGTAGTATTGACCTGCCTCCAAGAACAGTTATGAGGATGCACAAAGAAAATTCCAGTAAGTCTTGTGAGGAGGCTGCTGATTGCCATTAGGAACTTGAACCCCCAGTGGTCGTGGCAGCACTGTGCTCCTCTCGGTTCATTAAGCGCTTCTTGACCTGATTCTCCTCTGAAAGCCAGACTGGCTGGCTGAATGAGCAAATCTAAGAATATCAACCCGGCACATCATCTCTGCTGAGATCAACAATGCTTCAGGAACTGACCCCTGACCTGTCTGGGGATGAATGGCAACTGGGTTTGAGGATTTGTTGACCTTGCTGGAGGCAAACAAATCCTCCCTGGGGACTCTGAGAATGGGGGATGAATAATCAGCTGCCCCCCTCAATGTTGCTGTGTGACCTCCCTACTGTCTTCTTCCTTTTGTGCTGCAGGTCCCTGCGGGAGCTGGGTACAGAGAGACCATGCCAGACAGCCATCTCCAGGACTTGTAACTGGGCCTTTCTGCCCAAACACCGTGCACACTCTACTCCTTGTTAGCTGGCTGAACTACCTGAGCTCTACACACATCCTTTTCCCCTGAGGGACTAAGTACCTAGACTGGCATCTCCCAAAGCATGCTCTGCACAATGAGGTGCTTGGTTGTAAAATCCCATAGCCAAAGATGTGAGAGAGTTTCAGCTTTCTCTCTCTCTCTCTCTCTTAGGGATTCATGACACCTATTAACATTGTAAAGCTCCTGAGAAGTCCTGCAAGAAAGAAACCTGTTTGACTTTGTTTGATCCAGACATTCCCAGACTTATTGGATGGCCTGTTGGTCATCTATCCATCTATCCATCCATCCACCCATCCATCCATTCATCCATCTTGCTATCTATTTGAATATCTGGCTATTGAGAATTAATTATGTTTTAGCTCCTGTGCAAAGTTCTTTACCCCTTCTCCTTGTTCTCATTTTCTGGCTTCTTCATCCTCATTAGAATCTTCATGGGCATCATCATCAACAATCATCATCACTATCATCATTATCACCATCATGGTGGCTGTCATTTATACAACGCTTACTTTGTGTCAGGTACTGTTCTAATTTTATCACACTATCTCAGTTTATCCCCTCTACATCCCTATGAAGTAGATTCTGTGTACTTCATTGCATTACAGACAGGAACACTGAAAGGTGAAACAAATTGCTCAAAAAATATAGCTAATAAATGACAAAGCTATATCCTGAATGAGGGCTGCAGAGCCCTAGTTTTTAATTACTATGAGAAGTCCTTGTTTGGCATGTGACAATCATGAACATTCTCTGAGAAATGCTAGCCTGAACAAAACTCAAGCTGAGTTTTCTCCTTCAGGGCCTCCTTATCTCCTTCACCTTCAACCCTTCCAGTCTCGATCATTCTAATAGCCATTGGAGACAAAGGAAGACAAAAAAGTGAAGCTAGTAAAAACAGCTAGACAAGAATTTAAAGCCTAGGGAAGGGCTGGCTTTCACCACTCCCTACTGTGTCTTTGGAAAGTGGGGAGCACCTCTCAAGCAAGGGGAGGCACATGGAAATGGTCTGGTCACATGGGAACACCAGCACAGAGTAACCATAGAAAGAGAAAATGGGAGAGGGGTGATCTGGAAGAAGGATGCTAGTGAGATTATCCTGTGACCTTTCTTTGTGGTTCTGAAGTACCACCTTAACTGCCTGGACTCTATTGAAATGACTCCTTGGTCATTTCTCACATTAAGTCCTCTTCTGGAGATAAAGTGATGATTCTTAACTCTTATAATTGATGCATGAACCACTCTGAGAATCTTGTCCTCATCCCAGAAAACTGCACATAACTCATAAAATATTCCATATCATTGCAGGGAGCTCATGGCCCCTCTGAAATTCATCTGTGGACCTTTGAGGGGCCTCTGAATTTCTATCAGACTTTGAAGTATATAGCTAAGATGGATAGAGTCAGAATTCCTTAAGTCAGCCTCATGTTGACCATTCAGATGATGGTTCTGATGAGGAGTCATGTTGACATGCTCACCTGCACCACAACTTTGAGAACATGTAGCTGCCATGCAAAGGACTCTCACTGTAACTTGACAGGGGTGAGGTTTCCAAGAAGGCAAGGTGGTGCTAAGACATTCCATATTGTCAAACCAAGTCAGACTCTAAGAAATCCAAACATACATCCTTAGCTTCTTGTCTAAAAGTGAGTAACCATCCTAAGACAGGGTGTAGCTTCTGACTGCTGAAGCTTCACCTCCAACTTCAGGCCAGAGAAAAGATACCATCAAACCAATGAGTGGGTATAGGTATGTTAGGGCACCCACCAAACACAGCACCGGGGAGAAGGGAGGTGGGAAATATACACATGGGTTTTCAGAGCCTTTGCAGCTTGGTCTTGCAGATAATACAGAGATAGGAGGGACCAAAGGGCTGGTTGGGACGAGCTGTGCTGCTGAGCATGTGAGAGGACGAGCCAAGGAGCTGACCACTGCAAATGGTTTCACCATGATGTCATGACCAGGCAGCTGGTGGCAACACCGAGCATCTGACAGGTGGATTTTTCAACTTCCCAGATTAGCAGTACCCTTCTGGGACACTCTGGGGACATCAAAAGAGGAACCACTCTGAGTGACCTCATTTCCTTTCTGATTGTTACATTACAATCTATTTTTAAATGTTTTTTTAAATAAACCATGTATACCATTTACTATTGGCCAGATACCTTCTAATCCCTTTATGTGTTAACTCATTTAATATTCATCACCACACTCTAAGACAAGTCCCGTAATTATCCCTATAGTACAGACAGGGAAACTGAAGTGCAAAGAGGATAAGTAACTTGCTCAAAATCACGTAGCTTACGAATATGGCTCCAGAGTCAGGCATTCTCCAGAAAAAACATGTTTTTTGAAAATATAGTTCTGCTGGCTTCTAATGGACTTAATTAAAAAACTTATTTTAATGTTTATTATAATAACAATGTATCATATTGACTAATAACTCAGATATTAAAACCATCCTGAACTGAGGTGCAAATTCTGGCTCTGATAATTTCTGGCTATGTTGTCCTGGGCAAGTTACTTAACTTCTCTGAATCTCAATTTACTTATATATTTGGAGGTAATAACACTTTCCTCACAGGACTGTTATGGGCGTTACTCTAAGTAATACAGCAATGCACTTAAAATGTTCCTTAGGCCTGAGTCCACTTGTATGTGTGTGAGGTTTAATCAAGGTGGTTATGTCTTAGCATGACCATCTCCAAATATATAAATGTCAGGTCTTTAAGAGACTAATCATTTATCACTGGTTGATCCCAGACATCCTAGTTTCATGAATCAATAAATCCTCGTGTTTGTTTAAGCTAGTTTGAGTTGGGTGTTTTTCCCGTGCAACTAACTGATTTGGACTAATTTAATAGTGATGGTAAGAATAGTAGATACACATACACACATGAATAGAAGGAAGTCATTAAACATAACTGTTGCTTATTTTTCCTTTTAAGGCCTCACCCAAGGATATGCTTATTGATTTGAGAGGGGGAGAGAGAGAGAGAGAGAGAGAGAGAGAGAGAGAGACATCATAGTGAGAGAGAAACATTAATTGATTGACTTCCTCCTGTATACACCCTGACCAAAGATTGAACTGGCAACCTAGCTTTGTGACTTGACAGGGATTAAACCAGCAACCTTTTAGTGTGTGGGGTGATGCTCCAACCAGTTGAACCACCCAGCCAGGACTTTTGCTTATTTTTGTAAACAAACACTTTTATGGAAATTTCTAAGTCTCAAACGCCAGTCTCAGCTCTTTGACGACTAACTCATTCAATCTTTTAACAATTTTCTGGTATTTGTACTCTTAAAAGCCCATTCTACAGATGAGAGTTTGCATCATGCCAGGCTCGTTGAGCGGGTGGACCTTAATCAAAGCCATGGCTGTATGATTTCAAATCCTGTTTCCTTTCCTCTGCACACTTTGCATTACCAAGGATGCTGATATTTTAGCTAAGTAAGGAATCCTGGAAACCTCCTCAAGATCTTGGACCAACACACAGATGCCCACATTATAAACTTTGCTGAAACCTCTTCTAGGTGACTCCTAGGGAAAAACTGCCTGGGTGACTGACAAGAATTCTAAAATCCCCTTTCAAAGAAACCCCACTGATTCAGAGCCAATGTCTCATCACATTCAGACCCAGACACAGCAACACTGTCCTGAAACCAACCTACTACAGTCCACGCCTCCTTTTTAAATAATGTTTGGCGGAGAGAGCCATTTGCCCCCCTACAAATGTTTATAAACTTACCAGGCTGGTTGCTTTTTAGGGACTCATTTCTGCACGTTCACCTATTACAGATCTGAACTCAACTAGTCAGCAGTCCCCAAAATATTCACTGTGTTCTCTTGCATCTCCCCCAACAATATCAAATAGAGCCCACTGTTGAAATTCACAGATTCCGGGGTGGCTGTTTGTTTTAGGATTACCACCCAGACTTCACTTCCTTGGAAACTGGTGACCGGCCTCAAAGATGAATGCTCCTTTTAGGACCAAAATAGAACAAAAGGACAAAAGGGAAGTGAAGGATTTAAAATTAGGATAAAAAAGGAAAAAAAAAACTTGGCACTGGAATGGCCTTCCTTAACTGCCTAAAACTTACCAGTGATGCCCAACTTTCAGTGTAGTTTAGCCCCATATGTTCCCACACTCCCACTGGGACCTAACATTTGCAGGCGCTATTTATCATTCTGGCTAGTGGTGTGCTCATCTGCCTACCTCGCCAAGCAGCCCTCGTTATTTTTGTAATTACTGGGAGTCTTTCTCATGTTGCACTGTGCCAGAACTCCGGTTCACCCTGTTATACTCAGAACACATGGAAAGATGGGGGTGGGTCTGCAGTGAAGGGAAGGGGCCTGCCTTCCTGCCTGCTATGAAAAGCAAAATCAAGAAGAAGCAGAGCATAAACCACAAGGAACATTTTTTTAAAGACTGCATTCTGTGCCACCTTATTTAACAAACGCTATGTTCATTGCAGTTTGTTTATTAGAACGAAGACTGTATTAATTTTTTACACATAGTAATCCATTTAGTCATCATAATGACTGACAATGAATATCATCATTTTCATTTTACTGATGAGAAAACTGAAACAAAGAGCGTTTAAGTAACTTGCCAATGGGCACACAAGATGGCAAGTGGCAGATTTAAGCCAAATTTAAGTCCAGGTACTATGTGTGAAACTGTTCTAGCAATGCATTCTAATTGGCATCACCATCATTACCAAACATTACCACCACCACCACACCATCACCACTGCCACATTCTCATGAGCACCTCCACTAACTCCACCACTGCCAATACCACCATAATAACCAAACATCATCACCACCATCATGATCACCACTACCTGCATGTTCACCACCACCTCCATGATCACCACCTCCATCACCACCACCAACACCATCAACACCACTAGTGGTGTTGGATCAAAACCATCAACATCACCAACGGCACCATCAGTACAACCATCATCACCAGAATCATCACCTCCACCACTATACACCATCACTACCTCCATCACAATCACCATCATTTCCACCACCACCATCAGTACTATCACTACTACCACCACCACCACCACCACCACCATCACCATCACAACCTCCATGACCACTACCAAGGCTAAAAGACTTTATGGGGCTTTTTCCATGTGCAGGGGGCTGTGCTGGGTGTCATACAAATAATCTCATGCCGTACTCACAACAACCCCAGCTCCTGGTCCTGCTATTATCTCTATTTCACAAATGTAAAAACTAAACTTCAGAGAGTTTATAAGACATGCCCATGTAGCTCACCAGAAGTCTGTAAAATTAGTGGTATGTTTAAGATTCAAAGCCAGTTTTGCCCAACACTGATGAGAATACATTTAACCCCTATGCTCCTTTGAGCAGATGTGGGAGATGGAGGCATTGCCCAGTGGACATTTCATCAAGCTGGCTTCCCACTCTTCAACCCACCACATTAGAAGTCAATTGCTAAGATGTGAGAGATCACCCCACCGAGTTGGGATATAACTTTGTGTGGCAACTCTGCCACCAAACAATCTATAAGACCAACTGCTGAGATTCACTGCTCTGTTGAAATAACATCCAGGGAGCTTTGGCCTAAAATATGCTAAAACTGGCTTGTAATTCTCCCTGGTGAAGCCCCACACACTTCTGGTCAGTGCCTCCAGAGACACTACCCTCCCCGGCAACACCCTCATATGTCTCTCTCCAGCGTGTTACATTTGTACTTTTTGGCTGAACATTGTCTTTGGGGGATGGAAAGTTGTCACAAAGAATAGCAGGCTTGTTTTATAAAACTCTCACTCCTGTCCATCTCTCTGTCAACTCCTAGTCCAGGCAAGCATCATCTCATACTTGAGTTACTGCTGTGGTCCCCTACCTGAGCCTCTGCTTTCAGTCTTGCCTCCCTCTACTCTATTTTCTACAGAACATCCAAACTGGTCCTTTTAAAGGCTAAGTTCAATCATATTTCTCCCCTGCTTAAAGCCCCTTAGTCTTTTTTCTCCTTTTTTATTCCTCTTGGAGTTAAATTTACCCCTCCCCCGCAGGTATGTGATTCCAAAAACTATGGATTCTGGCCCCTCTCCGCCTCCTTTCCCCTCTTTCACCCTACTCCAGGCTCCCTGGTCTTTTGTCAGTCCCCTGAGATCATCCAGGTACAGGACAGGCATTACATATACTCTCTGCCTCAGTACAAATGGTCTTCTCCACCCCAAACCCCATCTCTTTACCCACCTCCTGCTTCATCTGAGCTTCAATGTCACTTCCTCAGAGGGAGCATACTTGTTTCCTGAAGCCAACCCCATTGTTTTTCTGTGGACCTGCTTCTTTTCTTTCAAAGTGTTTATCACAACTTACAATACAGATTTCTGTTGTGATCGGTTGCTTATTACCTGTCAGCCCCACAAACTCGTAAGGTCCATGAAGGAAAATGAAGTTGGTTTCCTTGTCTATATATCCTCAGTGACTAAACCAATTCTAGAGGCAGAGCAGAGACTAAATGAGTATTTGTTGAATGGATAAGTGAGTGAATTCATTATTAATCAATTACTTAGATGAGAGGACAAGGTCTGATTTAATCGTTATGGATGTCACATGCTTTGCTATAGACAACTTGATAAGTCTTTCATAAATAGATCATAAAGTATTAGGGACTTTCTACAAATGTCTAAAAATATGGCATTTCTGCTCTCTGATAATATCAGATAAACTCCCAAAATCTATCTTATGTGTAAGCCCACAGTTGTCTTATGTAATATAATAATTGTTGGCTTGAATTAAAGACATCATTATTTTGGAAGAGAGAGTTGCTCTTTTTCTGATATAAAAAGTGAAGCATCCATCCCTCGTATTAACACATCATCTTCTTGGCATGCTACATGATTAAGGAGGAAATGTGATTTTATTTTGTGGGAAATTGATATTTTCACAAAGTCAAGACACACTATCAGAATAAAGGGATGTTTGTTTGGGTGAATTGCCGGCTTTGCACAAATCCCAAGCGCTAATTGCATAATGGTTCTTTACAAAATGCCATAATATGGGTTCGGCTGGTTTCTCTGTTTTCAGTTTGAAAAATAGATTGTTTAATAACCCATCAAAGCTATATGTAAACCAAGTAAACAACAGAGCAGATGTTGACTGCTGCCTTGTGCCTCGTAGACGTAATTAAAGACAATGAGACGCTCACGCATTCACACAGCAGAGGACGAATGCAAACACGAACCTCAGTACAACATGAACGGGAACTGTGTTTGCTGGACACCTGCCTTCCCAGCCCAAGATGTTGTATCATATTTCCCATGATGAAAAGTGTTCCTAATAACCATTATTTACTTATGTAATTGTGTACATTTTGCCCTCCACTTCTCAGGAAGACAAAGCTGAAAAAAAGCCTAGTCTTTTCAACTGAGCATTTGTTTCAATTTCATAACCACTGACTATGACCCTGGATAGCTTCAAAAAATGTTTTTAATTTTCTCATGAGCATAAGCATTCATAAAAACCAGTTAGCCCAAACTATCACATTTATAAAAGAAATTCAAGCCCCCGTTTGGGTGGGAGTAGATTGGGGCTTTATTCACTTTTCTTTGCCTTCATCCGTTCATGTATTTTTTAGGAATTCTCCTAAATTGAGATGTTTATTTCCTAAAAACCTAACAAATCTTTGTCAGGCGTATTTCCTAAAATGAAGAGTTCACCTTATTCAAAACCAATCCTGCTAGACAGAATATTTAAAGTGTCATTCTAATTTTCTGATTATTTTGTTTTTCCCCTCAAACTCCTACTCAGAGATATGTTAGTTTTCAGTTTTCAGTTTTATAGTGGAAGAAATATAACCACAGAAAATTGAACGCATGACAGACTTAAGAGAATGCAAGTGTAATAAAAAAATAAAAGAAAAATGGGGCTTTTCTCTGTTGATATCTTGAAAAGTAACTGAGGGTTCCAAATATGTCATTTGATTATATCATATTTCCCCTTCTGATTAGGAAAAAAAAAAAAGCTGAAGTTAAAAATCAGCTTTCTATGGCTTCCTGCACAGGAGAAATTTTCCTAGGTCCAGAATTCTCAATTCAGAAAATAAATGTCCTCACTCATTTTCAAAATGAAAAGAATTTGTAGAATTATGTAGAATTTGTAGAATTCTTTCTTGGTAAACAATTGAATTCTTTTAAAGCTTCCAAAACCCCATCGTTTAAAAGGGCAGGTGATGTTCCCAGTGCCGTGCAGGGAGCGCGATGCTGTCTGCAACACACTCGCCCATCTCCCTTGTCTGCTGTTTTCCATGATTTGGAGGGAAAGGGGACCCTAATGCGATCTGCATCTCTTTATGTTAATGAAATGGTGCCAGCCCATTTTCCCAGATAATACCGTAAAGCATAAACACCAAATGGGGAACAAATAGGGCCGTGATGCCACTGTGAAACAATCAACCCTGACACACCTGTGACAGACCACATCCCCTCCTTCATTCATTCTTTAATGTCCCTAGGTGAATCTGATTAAACACACACACACATGCATGCACACGTGTAAATGCATACAGGATCTCAGAGGCTCAGGAAGGCTGTAAAACATTAAATTCTCTTGATTTATGGAGCAGCCTGCACTGCATTGAGCAGAACAGCATGGCAATCTGGGGCCCCGCTCCCAGAAATTCCTTTATGAACATGACCAGCCCCCGCAAGTGAACAAAAGCAGTGGTGCAGGGTGTATAAATCATTAATACGGTGCCCGGCAGTGACTGCATTTCCTGTGTTAGTTGGAGAGCTCCTCAGCACAATGGGGATTTGGGGATTGGAATTGGCTTCGGAGAAATGCACTCCATCATCCTCGGAGCAGATATGCTTCCCATCAGCCTTGCTCTCTTTCTCTTCCCCGCCCTCCCTAAGTCTGACAGCCTCACACTGTGTTGTAATTTATTCAACAGTAATCATAATGACTTAAAAATAAAATCATGAGAAAGCTTCAAAGTTGAAAGCTCTCCCCACTGACTCCCTTTCTGACAAGTTTTGCCTTTGAAAGAAAAGAGAAATGAGGACTCTTGGTTGAGAGGAGCTGTTTTTCCATAATGATGGGCTAGCAGGGGCCTGGGTGAATCTTGCAGAACCAGCAGTCTGCATGGGATAGCAGAGCGTGGGTTCTGGAGCAGGGCGGTCTAGCTTCCCATACCACCTCTTCCACCTACCTGACTGACATCAACATGGAGAAAAACGAAACAAGTCCTCTCAACTCCCTGGAGACCTTTTGTGGGGGATTAAATGAGGTAATCCATGTGAAAGTGCTTTGTAGTGTGCTTGTCACATAGCACTCTATAAAAGTTATTGGTTATTTCATTATTTTAATTATTTTATTATTATCATCATCATTGCTGAGGCTGGCTGGATTCTCAGGCTACCTAAGGGATCTTACAAGTGGCATCTCCTACTGCTTACAGAAGAGACTCACTTTTTGAATGGGACCAAAAGGAGGCTAAGAAGAAGAAGAAAGAGAAGGAGAAGGAGAAGAAAAGAAAAAGAAAAAGAGTTCTCGAGAATCCTGAGTCACATGCTCTGAATGGAGACCCCCAGTGGAAAGTTAGGCCATTGCACCATGAAGAAGGAATTTCTCCACCTCCCCTATTTTAACTGTTCATTGCAAACAGAAAAAAAGAGGGGGTGGGGGGAGAAAGCAAGTAAGCAAGCAAGCAAAAAGAGAATTCCATAGTTTTGTGCAGATTATTTGGATGAGAGCATCTGTCAGCCAATTGAAGTACAGACAATACACGGATTCAAAGCAAACTCATCTGCAGGAAGGTGTCTGTGTTTCCAGAAATTCAGGAGTGGCCCAGATGAAGAGAGATGTGAAACAAGGAGAGCCACTCCTCATTCTTTTGCTTCATGATAAAGAGGACAAATGATCAGGCAGCAGTGGGTCACACGCTGCCTCTCACAGGACAGAACCAGGATCTGAAGACACCCGTGTCAGTTGGACAGTCCATCCTCAAACTGGGGCATTTTCCCAGGCATCAGTGCCAAGCACCGAAGCACCACCAGACCCCAGAAAAATTCCCCTGGACCCTGCCAGGTGACAATCCACACATTAGCAGGCACCTGCCATGTTCGAGTTTGTGGGAATATACTTCAACGTGTGGCCCAGTCCCCTGTATCACAGAATAATGACATTCTGAATAGAAATAAATGAAGCCCCTGCAGTGTGATTCTGTCAGCTTTTGAAAGTAAATAACTTTGCTACTGACAAGAGCAAGACAATTTTTATTTTCCCTCCTCCTGTCACAGAACATTAATTGAGATGTGCAGCCACATTACAACCAACACCACCAGCAGGACTGACAGTTGACAGGAGAGAAACACAGAAGAGGTAGAAGAAGCCAAGGAACCTGGGAGAGATGCCCATGTGCCTTGGGTCTGTGTCCTTGGCAGACCCTGGGGCATATACCACATTGATTTGGGAGAAATAAAACATCATGTTCAGCTTCAGTAAACAGGTGCAGCTTTTCTTTAATACAAGCATTTGCTCATTCATTCTTTCATTCATTCTTTTGCTTCTTTAATAAAAGTCTATTGGCTGCTCACTGCGTCCCAGGCACTGCTAAGTGTTTCCCTCTGTATTGTATGAATCTTACAAAGAACAGTTATAAAATGGTTGTTCTTAACCCCATTTTCCCGAAGAAGCAATTAAAGCTCTGAATCAAGTAAAGCCACTTGCTCGATCTAGTCGGGCCAGCTAATCGAATAACAGAGTTTGGATTAAGCCTTTAGTTCATGACTTCTGTCCTACATAGGACTCCAGAGATAGCAATATTTTGTTAAACTATGCTTTGTGGGTGGGGGAAGCTGACACCACCTGGTTCTAAAATGATGTAGGTTTTCCACCTGAATCTTGTAAGATCCTGGAGATGGACAGTTCACTACTGCCAAGTGTGGACTTCACTGCTCATTCCATTTTTAAATATCAATATTGTTCACTGTTAAGGAAAGACTCATGGGGAAGAGGGAAATCTCCTAGCTCTCAGCCTTGCATAAGAGAAAAGTTCGCCTCGTGCCTGGATTCAGGCAGAGCAATAGCAATCAGAACAACCGAAGAGAAGAGTGAGCTATTTGCTGTTGCTTTGATAAGGGGGATCTAGTCCTCCAGGTGAAGCCTGGGCAAACATCAAACGCCGAAAAAGAAAAGTCTCATTAAGACGAAACCTTTTGTGCATTTACTCATCAGGACTGGGAAATCTGAGGCACTTAAATCCTATGGCTGCCTGTACTTTGTTCCATAGCTGCAACGGAGAAAAAAAAGTCATTACATCTCTCTGGGAACACACATTAACCTTCTGAATGCTTTCCAGTCTGGCTCCAATTCCTAATTTTGATTCTGTGTGTGTTTAAACACAACACTGAGAACAGAAGCAAAACGGCAAGAGACCGCTCCTCACCTAGAGACTGGTCCTGTGTTAGAAACCACAGCACCACACCCTGCCACCCCAGCCCCATTTTCCCGAAGCCCCTGCACACTGTAGATGTTGAATATGGGCCTGCTTTCCTTTGCTGTGTACTCTGACTGCTGCTCTGCCAGAGGGGAGGAAGGTGATGCAAAGCAGATAACTAGAGTCTTCCTCTTTGCAAAATGGGTCAGGGGAGAAATGAACAATTCCATGCTAGACGTGAACAGGGATTCCTAGGAAATTCAATGGACCCAGCCGATGTATTCCAAGGTGTGGTACTACACTGATGTCTCACAAGATGGTACAAGGATGAACTATTTAATAGACCCTCCATGAGGATGGAGGCCATTGCTTACTGAGAAAGTCTCGAAGAACAGCCGACACCTAATAGTTCAATAAACATGGAGTGAATGAATGAATATATGAATGAATATTTATTTGAATGTATATTAGAAAAAATATCACAGCTGTGATTCTGTAACTACTTTGTTTTGAGCAAATCTACTTTTAAGTTCAATATAAGTTGATTCTAAAACTATTAAGTAGATATTAACTGTGATGATGAGTGAATTAGTAAAAATTAGTAATTAGAAAGGGGATGCTTTAATGCCTGAAATTTCAGAATCAGTGGACCTCATTCATTGCTTTCAAAGTAACAAGCCCATTGTCTAAGTACCTTGCTGAGGTTTTAAAAGAAGATTTCACCCAGACTATTGATGTCCCACATTACTGTCTTCCTTAAGGCTCCCATTAGAACTCTCTTTACCTCTGATCCTGAAACCTATTTCCAAAAGCCCCTGAGTTTCTCCAGAGCTCAGGAGTGGTCTTCCGTCATTTGATCAAGGAGCATTCATTTCCATCTTTTCATGTTTCCAATATGGCCCCAGAGGATAACAGAAACCACTGCAGAGGATACCACTTAACACGTGACCCGATTCTACCACTTACTGTGTCCTTGTGCTCCTGGCTGCATGCACTCTCTTTTGCAGTCAAGGCAGGTGAACTTCCCTTCCTGACTCTTAGAACACCTTTCTCAACTCTTCACATGCCTAATGCTCCCTTTTTGTCAGGTCAGAAAGATCATCATCTCCTTAGTGAGACACACACTGACCCACCTGTCAGATAAACCCTGACAAGCAACAAGAGTCCACTAATCCTTCATCCCATCACTCTGTTTATTGCCTGAACAGCTCTCTCTCAAATCTGAAAATACCTTCTTAATTCACATTTCCATCATCTATGCTTCTTTTACTGGAATGCCAGCTCCATGGTGGCAAGGACCTTTCCTAATTGATTCGGTGCAATATTCTTAATGCCTGGAAATAATTTTTTTGCATGGCCAAGTGAAAGAAAAAATAAATGAGTGAATATGTTATCATAGAAGTCTATAAAATGGGTAGCAATCACTGCCTCCCCTTGCTCCTAAGGTTCTAGAATGTCCAAATGCACTCATTCATTCATTCATTCATGCCTTAAATTTCTTTGGACAACTACTATATATTAATTAGACTTTGTTCTAGGAATTGTGGGCAGAGTAAGAGACAGAAAGAAAAAGCCTCTGCCACCTTATAGTCTAGCAGGTCAGAAAACGCATAGCAAAAGTGCTCTGTGAACTGTCTGGTGCTTAACAAACAAGAAATGCAAATTCAGAGAGGGATCAGGAGTGAGAACCTGAGCAATGGACAGCAGTCCTTCTGCTCTTTTTCAGCCAGGACCAATCAGTCGGAGCCACAGTACGCCAGGATCAGAAATAGCATCAAGATCCCCCTTTCCCAAATGTTTTCAGTTGCCAGCAAGTTCCAACCATATAAGCTTTTTCCTAACCCCAACCTGGGGTTGCTTTCGGGGGATCCTTCAGAAAGCCTCCTCTGCCATAGTTTCTCCCCGTGGGAGCAGTCTACAGGTTCACTGCTCATTTCCCCAGCTCACTTGCATTCAGCGTGGTTGAAAGGCCAAGGCCAGGGCCCTCCTGAGCTATTGTGCCTGAGAGCTGACCTTTTTGACACAGCCCCTCTCAATGGGACAAGCCACATCATGCAGACAGCCACAGGCCAAGACTCAGCCCCGCAAAGTTCTCTCCAGCAGCTCCTGGAAATAGGAAACTTTATTGATGAATGGAACTTTGTTGACTTTTCTTAATTGAATTAAACAGCACACTGGGACACCTCTCCCATCCATTAGGAAGTTCTCTGCAGATGGGGCAGTTATGCCCACACTTTGCCAGCTCTGCCTCATTCACAGGATGACATCTCCCGCATCTCCCAGCCCCTGAGGCACAGATGCACCAACCTGATTTTGCTTACAATGCTGCAATCTCTTTCTCTTCCAGAAGACTATTATTTGCCTGACAAACTACACTGTTCTTACCCGGCCAATATGAATAAACAAGCATTATGTTTTTTCTCTTGGGACAGAGCCTGGTTAAATTAATCAGAAAACCCTAAAAAAGATTGTCTAACCTCAGTCCATCAACTACTGGACAATTACTCAAGGGCCAGCTGTAAGGAAAACAGATGGCTTGTGAGCACTAAGAACATGGGTTGTCTCTGCTGGGCAGAGGCAGGAGTGGCTGTTGTACGTTCAGACACAGAAACCGCCTGAAATGGCAGGTAGAGCTGCTGACTGGGGCAGGACTCGGCCTGTGGACTAACTGATGTTTACAATGAAATAATCCTAAAACACAGGTATGCCAAGTGACCCTGCAGGCAGGCAATACCCACCCCCTTCCACAGGTTCCTGAAATGGGAGACGCAGGGAACCCCAGCCCATCGGAGACAGAGGCCTTATCTAGCCAAGGGGAGCCCAGCATGTCATGCCTTCTCCCCTGAATTGGAAAAATTAGAGCAACCAGGATGATTGGTCAATGAACCAGTTCATAACAGGGTTTCTCCAGGAGGAAACTGAGGGAACCATGTTGTACCTACCACACAGTCGCTCAGGCCTAGGAATGTGCTTATTCTGGCCACTTACATTCCTTAAACAATTCAGACATGAATATAATCTATTCTAATTCTTTTCTGCATTATTGGCACTATTGACTACCCCCAATCCACAGCACGATCTAATAAATCAACATGAGATTAAGCCAAGAAGAAAGAAGGTGATAAAATGCCATTTGGTGCCCTATAAATCATCAGACTGAGCAGCACAAGGTAAGTAACTGGAATGAGCATTGAACTTGTCTACACAGCCATGATTGTTATGGTCTGCCGAACGTTCCCAAATTTATAACCGCAGCAGGTGCAGAGGGTGATCCCCCTCCTACAACCTTCTTGTGAGAGCCCATCTTCCCAGTGACTCTGTACTGAGCACCGCTTTCTAATTAAAGACAGAAAGGGTTGATATGCAGGTTTCAGTTCAATTGCTTTCGATCTGAAGATGTCCACAGTGAGCAATGGCTTCATTTACCAGGAATTACCCTTTGTACAAACCACTTCACTATTTAAAACAAACCACATGGATCATCATTAAGTGGGAAAAATTACCAATCTTCAGATATCGACAGTGGCATGGCCCACTTTGGAGACCCCTTTCCCCCGCTGTTTAATGTGGATTTTAAGCATTTCACTTGTTTTTAAATTCAGGCTGATAAAAATGTTCTGGGTGAATAGGATCAGACAGATGAGACGCTTTCTGAGAAGTGTACTGGGAGACCCGGATAGGGGTTCAGGAACAGGGAAAACCAAACTCATATGCTACTTATCTTTTTCATGGGGTTGGAAGTCAGTGTGAACCGTAGCTCTGGGGGCAGCCCAGCAAGATGTGAGCATCGCAGAACAAACCTCATCTGCTCTGTCCGTAGCCTCGCCATGCTTTCCCCGTGATGGATGCTCTTTGCTGTGCTCCCCGTGACTTAGAATGTGTATCCTGCATCTTTAATTTTTGTGTTGTATGTGTGTGGTTGTTTTCTATTTTTCTCTGTGAGGAAAACAAAACATATTCTCTTTTGAATCCACTCTTTGCAAAGCCTCAAATTTGGAATTTGTATTCAGAATTTTCCCTCAAAACAACAACAACAAAAAATGTTTACATAGGCACTCACTTTGGAACTCTAGGGAGATTCTGTATTGGGTATATATGTGAGTTTGAAGTTCACCTGAGAAAAAGATTCACCAGCAAAGAAGACACAATAAAACCTCTGCAGTGTATTAAGAATGGAAGCTGAAGCAGAGACTTTCCCAGGACAGCAAGATTAAAGCCAGCTGCTCTGGTGCTCACCTGTCCCATCTGAGAATGCTCTACAAGACACAAGCTATATACTAGAGGGACGTAGGTGTGTGTATACACGTACATGTACATCATTGCACTTGGTACCACGGGGCCAAGAGGACTGTGCAATGCTATACCACCTTGCAACTCCAAATTGCAGTAACATCTCCAATGTTAAAAGAAAGAAGAAAGAGAAAATAAAATATGTATATAAAACTATAGTAAAACACCTACCTAAGGTAGAGTTACTGGGATATAAATAAATGAATGTATTATCCTAAACAATTTAAACACCCAAGTTGGGCTGAATAAATAAGTTCTTTGTGGCAAAAGGGTTATATTGTTTTCATGTGGTCATTCAGAGGAGACTTGGATGCTGAAGTATCCCAATTGATTTTTATTTTTTATGAGTTGTCTTAGGAACTAATCTGGGAGGCTTTAGGGAGAAAGGTTGGATGTCAGGAGTGAGGCAAAAAAAGCAAATGATTAAGTAATTTTTCTCTGATATTGGATGAGAAATAAGCACCATATGAAACTTCATTCCAGGAAATCATATTTCACTGAAGATTCTGTGGCCCCTAATGAGAGTTTGCAATTTTATAAAACAAAACAATAAAGGCTCCAAAATAAGATAGTTGGTCTTAACTATTCTGTTATGTAATTGGTGATCTGAATAACAAACATCCCTGAAGTATGTTTATTCATAAATAATACAATAAAAGATTTCCAATACAGATGTCATTTATCACAGATGCAGCTTGATTCACCCATTTTATCAACTTACTCTGCGAGTATAGATCATCACAATTAAACAGAGATACAATAATAGCTAAAGATTCATAGTAGATAGAAAATACAGTGGCCGTGTATAGATAGAAGATGTATAGATTGTATCAATAAGTGGCTGTGGTAATTGAAGTGAACTGTTTCTCACCTCTAATCAGCCAATTGTCTGGGCTGCTAAATAAAAGCTAGAACATGAGACTTCTGTACAAACTGTGATGACAGCAATGACTAGAAGGAATGACCTGAAGGTATGGCTCTCCAATCCTGAAAGTGCACCTTTAGGAATGGTGGGAGGTGCTGATAGAAAACCTGACTCTCAATGAGGCAGGCAAAAATAAATGTCTGCTTGCACTGTACTTCAGGCATTTAGTGAAACTCAGAAAACATACATACATTCACACACACACACACCCCACATTCTGACATTGTGTCACAGCATCAGCTCATCACCAGTTCCACTCAAAGCACTCCATGCTCTTTTGAGAGGGAGGTGTGTGCCATAGCACATTTCAAAACCCATCTCTGTCTGTCTTCATATGGGACCACGATGCTGATTTAGTCACTTCTAAATATTTGCCATGGCTGTCAACATTCCCTTTGAGCCTCCCCTTTCCCGAGCAGGAGTCTTTTCCTTCCTGGAAGAGACTGCAAGACAGATGCTGAGAACCCCGGCGCTTATCCTATATACTTGTCCTTTTCATGGCAAGAATAACCTCCCATTCAAAGTCACTCTCCTCCCTCCTAAGTTGTGCCTGCATGGGCAAACCAATTTAACAGTCTAGAAGGAAGAAAGACCAACTTAATAAAAAAGAATAATGCACAAAGAGACTGTGAGAACACTGAATGGCTAGAGCATTCTACTTGTTAGGCAATGCCGTTCAAATTGATTAGTAAATACTATGAAAGAAGTGAATGTAGGAGGCAAAAGATCAACTCATATTAATAATTAGATTAAATTCAATGATGGCTGAGGATCTGCTCATTAGGATACTGGTAACTGGTGTTAAACATACACACACACAGCAAAGACACAGAAAAGGAAGAAACAGATGAAATGTTTCCTGGCATAATTTACTTAATGAGAAATGGGATAAAAATATTTTAAAGGATAAACCAATTTCTTCCCAAGATATTAAAATGATATAAAAAGGCTGTTTTCAAAAAGACTTGCAATAGAAAATATGCCTAAAAAATATTTTCTGGAGGCAACCAACTTGATCACAAATTACCCAAATGTTGAAAACAGAATCTTGACATTTTATAATACATATATTCCTATAACAGACTGACATTGAGAGTCTTTGGAGAGGAAACCCCCTCTGGACACTTGTAAAGGAACTTTAGTAGACCACAACCACACATAGTTGACGAATGGTACTCTGGAAGGGAGTCCATCAAAAAAAAAAAATGGATGAAATGACTGTAATCACTGTTAACTCTTCCTACAGCAGGATGGGACAGGGAAAAGGATTCCCATCTGTAGGAAAAAATACTTCTACCTCTGCCAGTGGTATCCACAGCCCCTGCCCAGTGAGAGAAAGCTGAGCTTGTCACCCCCTCCCTCTCAAGGCCACCTTGAGCTGTTCCCCAAACCAAGAAACCAACTTAGGCAGCAGCTCTACTTGTAAAGAAGGAAAGAGAGACAGAGAAGGTCCATGGGAAACACCCAGAGAAAGAAACACAATGAAAGATTCTGAAATGTACACAGAATGGAAAAATAGACACAAAATCTCGCAGCAAGACCATTAAGGGAGAGTGGAAGAAGAAAAAAAAAAAATTAAAGCCTTTACACGCAGTAACAAAGACAGCATCCTAAACAGCTCGCCTTCATCACAGCACTGCCAGGGAGTTGGGAGGCAGATTCCGGGGCTGACTCGCTCCAGAAACCCAAAGGCTCTGATTCCGAAGGCAACTGAAGATAGCACCACGCAGACAAACTTAAGAAAACAAAAATACTCAGCACACACACATACATACATATATGTTTTTTCACTCCCTGTTAAAGCCGCTGAATTGAAACTGCAAGCACCAAATGCCTCCAGAAAGATCCAAACTCTTGGCATCAGAGTGCGGGACTCAGATCACCACCGACGCACTGGCACGAGAAGATGCGAGTAAGAAGGCAGTTTGCAATTTCAACTCCTGTTATCCAAGCTTGGAAACAGGCTGTCAAAGTATGCACATAGGGGCACAGACAGCTGGGCGAGGGGTAGCCGGTGTCCACGGAAAATGAGGGGCTCCGATGCAGCCCGCCTGTCCGAAAACACGAGCCCCCTCCCAATCCCCTCCAAGGTGCCAAAGCACAGCCCAGTGACGCGGGACCGAGTCCGTGAGCCTGGGAAGCAGCCACCGAGGGAAGCCGCGCGCCTTACCTGCTGTAAGTACATAAAAGTCAAGGCACACGAGAGCTGGGGACACATGCCCACGTTGGGGAGCGCCACGCAGGTGGCCCCCGTCAGAGGATGCTGCATTTTGTCCCTCTGGCGCCCGCCGAGCACGAGTGGGGACGCTCTCATGCAATCACGCCGTTCTTTGCCTGGACGCTACAATTTTTTTTTTCTTTTTAATTTTGCTGATTATCTAAGTCAAACCCCGGCGGCTACAGCTCTCTTCCTCCTTCTCTCTCTCTCTCTCTCTCTCTCTCTCTCTCTCTCTCTCTCTCTCTCTCTCTCTCTTCTTTCTCCCCCTCCCCGCCCCCCCCCTTGCCGCACCGCGCGTGTCCCTCCTCCCTCTCTTTCCTTCTTTTCTTTGGGTTTGCTAGAACCCAGCGTTCATCTGCCTCCAACTAAGACACTTGAGAAGGTCAGGAAACTATTTTGCTTCCTTCGTGGCTATATCTTTGTGTGTGTGTGGTTATTGGGCCCTGCTTTTTGATGCCCCTCAAAGTGGCAGGTGCCCCAGCCGCCCCACACCCCCACCCCGCTCCCCCCACCCCGCGAAGATGAAAGAACAAGCAAAGGCAACTTCTATGAAAGGTAGAGGGGTGGCTGCCCTCCTGTAGGTGCTGAGTCGAGGAGGGGGATAGAGCTAAGGGTGAGAGAGAGGGAGGGGGAAAGGAGAAGGGGAGAAAGAGAGAGAGAGAGAGAGAGAGAGAGAGAGAGAGAGAGAGAGAGATTTGACTCACACTGAGGCTCACTCCAGTTGGTCCTGATCTGATGCTGCGTGCCTCCTCATTTGTCAAATGGGTCCAGGGAAGGGTTGGGAGTGTGTGTGTGTGTGTGTGTGTGTGTGTGTGTGTGTGTGTTTCTTTTTCCCTCCCCTTTGCCTTTTTTTTTTTAAACGACTCACCAAAATTCAAATTGTGTCTGCTAAAAATCTCCGCGGGGCGGGCAAGGCAGCGAGCGAGCGAGCGCCCTACATCGCCAGCACCCAGGCAAGCTGGGCAATTCACGGGATTGTCCAGCTGGGACCCAGAGTCTTAGATTTGGGTGGCGGTTCGGTTCGTTTGCCCGACTCATTGACAAATAAACAGGAAAACGGGATTCCCCCTCCTAAAGCGCTGGGACCACTCTAGAGGCTGGGGGCAGGCGGAGCAGGGGCTGCAGGCACCAGAGGCAGGGCAATGTCTTGGACCCCCAGCCCCTGGAAGGGCTGCAGAGGCGGCGATGCACACCCAGGCGTTTGGGGCGCAGCTTTCCCTGGGCGCCTTGCCTAGGCTGGGCAGGAAGCAGCCGGCACACCAAGCCCTGAGCTGCTGAGTGGGAGAAACCGCCCTGGCTGGTGTGGAAATGAAGCCTGTTGGACTAAGTAACGCCAACCCCTGGTGAATGCAAGGGGGGGCTTCTTCCAGCTTAGAATCCCCACTCTTCTCAAATTATAAATACACAGGGTGGGGAAGTCCATGTCTGATAAGAGATTACTCTGTGGGCTACAGCGGGCAAATGACAATGGTTTATTTATTTTATTTTTTTTCCTACCTCACCAGCCCTCCTTGACCAAATTAGCATTCTGCTCTTGCAGAAGGGACTCCCCCTCCCTTTTATTTTTATGAAGTAATAATTATTCATTAGAAGATTTTGTTAGTCTTTATGCAATAAAATGGGATGTGATCTGCAAATCAAAAGAAAATTTTAAGACTGCAACACACCCTCAGTCCTCACAGAAAAGAAAAAGCACGCTTTTAGTGTGGTTAGTTTGTGATCCTGCTATATTGTGTGATACAGATTGTGACCCAGTGACTGGATTTCCTTTTTCTTTTTCAGAGCAAGAGGCTGTCTGAACAGCATCTTTTTTGATTGTTTGGGTTCCCTGCAAGACACCTTGCTTCAGGCTCGCCAGTGTCCTGTAAGACAGACATACTCTGAAAGTGCTGAAGGACCCTCGGGAAGGAGCATTTCAGGCAGGACCCAGGACTGGCCACCAGGATGATCGTCGGGGCTCACAGGGACACTCTTGGCCAAATGACAGCTTCTGAACTGAGCCATTAGCTCACAAGACACAGTTCCCTTTGCTGGCTAATCAAAATGCTTTCTGAAGAAAAGCAAATTAATAATACCACAGCTCCATGTTTTGTTGTTCTGTTTTGAAACCCCATCAATAACTATACAGTCTTCCCTATGCCAAACACTAGGCCCCAACCAGGCTGTTTCTTTCTACTCCTCACCCTCCTACAGACACCCTGCGACTCACACATCCCATCAGTTTAGAGGGAATACAGGAGCATGGTTAAGCCGAAGTGAATTGACATGGGTGATCAGGGGAGCACAGGCTAGTATTTTATGTATTTTTTGGAGGGGAGGGTGGCAGTGGTTAGTTTGAAAAATTGTTGCTGTATATATTATCTGAAAGATTATATTCATCAGACAAGGTCTGATTCACAGATAAAATGTTCCCCTCTTTTCTGTCGTCTTATTTTTTCTTACTTTCTGCCTGCCTTTAATCTTTTCTAAATTTTGCAATTCATAAAATCAAAAGAAAAGCCACTCTGCAAAATATAGAAGGAATAAAGCGTCGAAGATCCTGCCTGTCCGACCCTGACTCTCCCTCTCCCGCTCCTTTCTTTTGCCTCCAACACGGCTGTGCTGACAGGGGTTCACCCTACTTTCCTTCATTTTTTTTTTCTCATTGGCATTGCCAAAGCCTGAGAATGCCCCCAAAAGAGGACAGCCTTTTCCCTTCAGCTCATTTTCATAAGAAATGCGATAAATAATACATGGCACTTTAATAAGACCTTATCTGAATGGTTTAATGAAAAACAAATACATTACGTAAGGAACCAATAACTGCTCTCAGCTGCCCTGAGCCAGCTCCGGTTTTCCAGTCCATTTTCTCCCCAAAATCGAAAGTGCTCAGTGGTGATTGGATTCCTACAGACTCATTTTGCATAATGTCTCAGACTTCCCCTTAAACTTGGGTCTTCACAGTCAGGCACATTGGGGGTCTGCAAAGTGAGACAATGGGATCCAGACCTTCTAAATGCATGTCACAATGATTTAGGGCTAGACTCTGTCCTCCGGACAGCCACATCCCAACATCCCCACACAAGCACAGTTATGCACAGAGACAAGTACGCACCTATCCTCCAGGCACCTGCTTACAGGATCAGCAGGACAGCTTTTACAGGGGTGACTATCAGTGCATGTCAATCAGGAACAGAACACTTGATGACCTAAGATGAAATGGTGACACCCTATGTTGCAACTAGTGGCAACTAGTGACACCCTAGTTGCCACTGTTGCTCACTCAATGACAAAACTTGGCTGGACGTTTAAGCAGCATCTGAGATGGAATTTGAATTTCATCTCAACAAAAACTGAGAAAAAGCCACACCAATGCTACTAGCTCCAAAACAATTCGACTATATCAATAAATGGGAGAAGTGCAGGAAAATAGCCTTCTTTGCCTGCAAAGAATCCTTGGACACTCAGTATCACTAGGGAATATATGTTGCATGCACATGCAAGGGCCACACTCATGCCTTTCAACCACAAGGATCCTTAATTGAGTGGCTGTACATACCCTGCGGGGGGCAGAGAGAGTGCTGGAAAACCTGCAACGGCAACGCCACCTCCCAATGATACTTCCTTAGGCAGACGGTAACAGTGCACATTTTAATTCAATCCACAGAACAGTATTTGTAACTTTACCTTCACGCAAATTTGCCAGCTATTTAAATGAAAACAGGAAATTGTTGTCTTTTCTCTCTTTCATAGTTCCTTGTTATAATAAACCCAGACATTTAACCTAAGGAAGATCTTCTATGGGAGTTGCTGTGCATCAGAACAACAAAAACTCCAGTTAGACTGAAGGAAGGACTTCTTAGTCTGAAACCTAATTATCCAAACTGGGTTAGCTTGCGACAGTGTCAGAGTGGCTTAGATGTTACTCTTACTTCCAAACACAGACAGCTACATAGTCTCAATCTTCAGTAAAATGAGAATGAAAGTGTCTATAGAAATGTTGTTATTTATTGTCTCTATCACGAGCACTTTGAGTCACCTACTTGTTGAAACACTTACATTATATTTGGTTAGTGTTGATTATACTTCCAGGCACTGTTCTGGTCCCTAGGGCTATAGCCATGTAAGACAAAGATCCCTAAGATCACAGAGCTTACGATCTAAGGCAGGGGTGCAGATAATAAAAAATAAAGATAAGAAAAAATTAAATTGTACAGAATATAGAAAGTGGTGAGTGCTATAGAAAATAACAAAGAAAGAACAGGATCAGGGAATGAGGGATATCTGAGGTTAGAAAGGTAGGGCAGGTGGAAGTAGCACCGTGTGAAAAGCGTGCTTGCTTTGCAAAGGCAGCTTCAGCTCCTAGAAAAGCCTCCTGCACCCTCACCCCTTCCAATCTGGTTGCCAGGCCCCGGATTTTTCTAATATACTAATCCTCGAACTCTTTTGGGTCAGTCTACTGACAGTAGTGGTGGGAAGTCTGGCACTTCTAATGACAAAAATTGAAAACGTTTTCACCTGTAGGTTTAACTACTTAAAATGCAGGATGTAATATACTGTCTGACATACAGTAGGCACTGAATTGATAGATGGATGAATATAATACGAATTTGGACCAAAATGATATTGACCTATTGTCTTTTTTTTCTGCTCAAGAAATTCAAGAATTCTGAGATATTTTAAACATTTTCATTTTATTTTCGCTCTCTGTATGTTAAGCGGGTCCCTGGGCCTCCGGAATGAGGTCTTGGCTCCTGATAGTCCTCTGAGCTGCCCTGCAGAAGCTCCATTTCTCAGATATGGTTTTCCTGGCAAAGACATGCTCACTCCAGGGCGCAGAGTTGAAGGGCTGACAGTTCGGCTGCTCTGATGAGCATGGTTTTCCTCTTTCAGAAGAAAGAGCTGCGGCTCAGGCAAAACCGATTCCATAGGTTCCAGATAATCGCTTTGCATATAATGACAGGATTGCAGCTGGAGATTAGAGGCTGAGTCTGTGTCAAGGATCCTCAAACACCACTAGCTCCCTGGGTGTGGGGTGTCTGTGAGACCAAGACTAAATGAACAGAAATCCAAGTAAACAAACAATGCCCAGCTCACAACTAACTCTCACTACAAAAGCTCTTTTCAAAATTACATTTGTTGTTTAGAACAGCTTGCTGCATGCAATCTTTTGTCCACGAGGGTGGCATCAATCAATAAATAAAATCAACTAATTAAACAAATATAAGTGCTTACCAATATTATCTAGAATTGATGTGGTGGAGAAATGGGTTATCTCAAATATAGACTGTGAGACTCAGAATTGGTAAGGTCCTGGAGATGACAGTTTGGCACCCATGTTCAAAATTTTAAATATGCATATTTTTCATCCTAATTATTACAGTTCTTGGTCTCTGCCTGCAGAAAACCTGAGATGGACACAGACGTGCATGTACCAGGGCAGTCCTTCCAGCTTCTCCTATAAAAGCAATAGGGCAGTAATACAGCACATTCTGTCACATGCACACAGCATAGCTGTTAGAAAGGGTGAGGTGTGTCTGATTGTCTTCCCTTGCAAAAACTTCTCTAGAAAAGATGTTTCCAATGTCTCAGAGCATACATAATAACACTTTGCATGTGAAAACCAAACAAAACCAACCCAAAACAACAACTACACTCTCCTTACTGGTATGTGTGTATACAGACATACGCACAGACAAAAGTGCCAGCACACCCATGGTGGAGGTATTCCAGGTCCACAGAAACATGAAGCCTGGGCTTACAGCCCAGATGTGCTCGTTATAAGACATGTGAAGGTGGACATGTGAATTAAAAACTCAGAGCCTCAGTTTTTTAATCTGTAAAATGGGGCTAATAATAGCTTCCTCACAGAAACGCAATGATTCTCAAATTTTTTCTCTAATTGGTGAGCTATTGCAATAACTGTTTAAAAACAATAGAAGCATTGCATGAAATTAATGACTTTTTTGGCCAAGTTAGTATATTCACACACACACACACACACACACACACACACACACACACACACACCATATGGTATCATCATCATTTCATAACAGAAAGGGCATTTTGTACCAAAAAGTAAGAAGGACATAATCTCAAAATAAAAGGCAGCCCTTTGAATTGATTAAATTTAGGTTTATTAAAATTTTCAAGCAAGCAAAATATAATCAGAGACATTGAAATTAAGAACAAACTGACAGTAACCAGAGGGGATGTGGGAGGGGATAAAGAAGGGAAAAGGGGGGAGGGTTGTCAGGGAACATGTATAAAAGGCACATGGACAAAACCAAAGTGGGTAGGATTGCGGATAGGAGGTGGGGATGCAGAAATGAGGGAAGGAAAATGGACACAACTGTACTTGAACAACAATAAAAAATTTTTCACTAAATTGCCCTTAGTTTTCTCATTTAGCTGTAGTCTGTTGAAAATGCCATTACGGAATGAGATGAATCTCTGGATCAGCATTTGGGAACCACTGAGATGATGAATGCAATGTGCTTCTCAGCATGGGTAAGGGCAGGACAAGGACCAGCAATACATGTTCATGGTCATGGGGATGCTTGAATGCCAGGAACACTTACCCTCACTAGGCCAGAATAACTACCTCTTCGTCCCCACAGGCTCACTGCTGCAAAACTAACCAAACAGCTTTCTCATTTCTGAGTGTCCTACACCACTGAGAGGCATGCGTTTTACATGGGAGAGGCTAAGTAAAGTTCAGATGAATTAAATTCATGGGATTACCAGAGTTTATTCACTTTCCTCAGTGGCACTCAGCTGCAGCCCTGCTCATTCAAGGCCACCTGACAAACGATGACCATGATGGAAGGTCTGGGAATTCTTTCGGGCTCCTCCTAGAGGGCGTGCAGCTTACTGCAGAGTTGGGGATGCGTCTTTTGGAGTCTCAGTACTTTGGCTGAAGGCTCTGCTGCATACTTTCTAGAGCTGCTATTAAATGTCTATGGAGTTATAAGCTCATAAAGCCACTCTCTCTAAAAGGAAATAAGTATAATCTTGCTTCTTAAATTAAGTAGTTAAGAGATAAAATAATGCAATACATGCAAATTCTGAGATTGGTGTCTGCCATCTAGTAACCATTCAAAGCATATTAGCAAGTATTATTATGAATTATTTTTATTCTCAATCCCTGACCAGTTGATTGCATAAACATTCTTCAATTTTAAAAATTTAATTTAATGTTCTAAAAATGACACACACAAGACCAACTAACTCTAAATGTAATTTTTGGGGGGAATTTTTTCAAGGGACATGGCATTTATACAAAAATGTGTAGATATCACCTTTCTGCCCCAGTCTTCTGAATACACACAATTTATTTAATCTTGCTAATGAATCAAATGAACACAAACTCTCACATTAATCCTTGTCAGCTAAATTCTTCCCAGCTGGATCTCACAAAATGTCAGGTCAAGTCTTTAACTACTTTTTGGAGACTGACAAGGGCAACACATGTAAAGAGATTCCTTCTGGCCAGCATGTTATATATACAAGGCCTGTCCAGAAAAAGTCCAACCATTGTTAATATAACCTGGCAGCCAAGGGGAGTGGACTGTGCATACATGAACAATGATGACTTCACTGTACTAGTCAGTGGGGGCGGTAGATGCCATTGAGTGAGCATGTGTACTGAGTGGCCATCACATTCAAGGTGACAGTGAGTAGAGCAATGAATCTACATCAAATTTTACTTTAAGCTTGAACATTCCTCCATGAAAACTATCCAGACGATTCAGAAGGCCACAGCTATGGGCAGCTGATATTGACAGCTTCATCACAACAATGCACTCATTCATGTATCACATCTGGGGCAGATTTTTTTTGGTGAAACATCAAATCACCCAAGTGACTCATCCCCCCTATAGCCCAGATTACGTGCCCTGAGACTTCTGGCTGTATCCAAAACTAAAATCACCTTTGAAAGGGAAGAGATTTCAAACTGTCAGTAAGCTTCAGGAAAGTACAACAGGGCAGCTGATGATGATGGGGAGAACTGCGTGAGGTCCCCAGGTACCTACTTTGAAGGGGACTCAGGTGTTATTATTTTATGCACAATGTTTCTTGTATCTTCTTCAATAAATGCCTCTATTTTTCATATTACATGGCTAGATACCTTCTGGACAGACTTTGTATATCTTCACAAAACTCTCTAAGGTATGTTTTTTATAGCCCCAATCTACAGAAGAAGAAACTGAGGCTGTGAGAATTATACACTGTTTTGCTGATAAGAGATGATGACAGTGTTTTCAATCAGGTCTGTTGATCAAAAACTCCAGGAAGTATTCTTTCCATCACCATGCTATTCCAGCTACAGCAAAGGATGCTGACTACAAAATCATCATCATTTTTTCATCATTTACAATATCTGAAGCATTACTCCCTGTCAACTCAGCCGCAATATTTCCTTTTCTTTGCTGGCCACCTAATTTTATAGTATGAAATTTTCCTCATTTTCCAGTCCCCACTTCTTCATAGGAGGAGTAAGTCCCACCTCACCCAGTCTATCTTAAGCTCTTCAAAAGTAAAGACCCTGGCTCTATCCTCATTTGCTAACACCCCATTATAACCACCCCTTAAAAACTGACAAGTTACAGACACAATTTCTATTAGAGCAGTCAACTGATACCCTTCAGGAGAGACCCACAATACACCAGGCAGAACCCAAAATTTTAAAACACCTACAGCAAGTGAATAACTTAAGTTCCCAGAGGAGCTTTCCCTGAAATAATAGGTTGCAGGAGGTGACAGTAAGGGAGAGTGCGATGTTTGGCACTTGGGAGAGTGGGAGTCTGTTTCCAGTGCACAGGACAGAATGTTAGAGCATGGGACAAGGGATGGGAGGTGGCAGAGACAAAAAGAGCTAAGTGGTGATTTCTCCTAATGAAGAAGTAAGTGGGTGGGGAGGTCTACTTTGGGAAGCCTCCACACCCCACCCACTCTGCGTTGTGGCTTTCTAGAACTTAGGCAAATCTGAAGGCAAACAAAGTCTGCAGAAGATTCTATTTTTCCTCTGTAACAAGCTTAGCTGCAGAGTTCTTTGACCCCATAAATACTTAGAAATACATGTCTTTATGCAATACGAGTCCGCCTCCAGCATCTCTTACTAGAAAATGACTTCTCTAACATCTAAAGTTCTAACATCTCAATCCCTTTAGACCTTAACCTGCCCAAGGTCCTGTTTGGGCACATAGGCAACAGTCAGCACAGCAGTTCTCAGTCCCTGGCGATATTCGTACATCTTCAGAGGCTGGTGATTGTTGGTGGTGAGCCAGAAGGGTATAAGGACTCAAAACAAAACTAGCTTAGTCTGCAAAAATTAGAATGTTACATAGCAAATGGATTGGATACTGGGTGGAAAACCTTTCTGGTTCTCAAAATCTCACCTTAAATGCTTCAAACACACAAATTTGGAGTTCCAGGTCTTAGTCCCCATATTGCAATTCCCAGTTATGGGCACTTCATACTCTACAATTTTGTCTGACCTGTTAACTCAGGCTTTTTATTTTCCCTGTGTCTGGGCAACATCACAAGATGCACACATGCGGCTCAGCCCTGCACTTTGTCCCATAACATATCCACTCATATAAGGCATGTTTGAGTTCAGTAGACATGAAGACTTGGGAAGGGTGAAAAAGAGAAAGAATAGGGGAAGTACAAGGAAGAGAGAGAATATGAAAAGTGATCCCCATCTTAAAAACATAATTCTAGAAGGATCTATGCATATCACATCTTTGCAAATGTCATTTGGCTAGTCTATACCGCCAACTTTGTTTAGACTCTGGTTCCAGACATTCTCCACCATATTTCTACTTCTTCTACCCCCACCCCCACTGGGAGCCAGTGAGTGAACTTTCAACCCCATCCCTTTGTTTCATGTTTCCTTCTCCTTGAAAGTTTGACACCAGCTATCCCTGTACCCTTGAGGGGTTACCTTCTCACCCAACTTTTCATAAAGCCATTTTGCCAAACCAAAACAGCACTCTGCAGAAGATGATTTATTGTGCCACTGTTAAAAAAAAGAGCATTTTCTTCACTTGGTTTTAGAATAATTTGACACTCTTCCAGCATAATGGCATGTGAAAGAAACAGTGTCTTTTGCCCTTCCTGGACCTTCTTATGCACATGTGTGGCAGAATTCTTGAGTGCAACATAAACATAGGATCTTGCTTGGTGGCACCTGTGCTTTGTTAGGTCTCTTAACCCTTGTATACCAGTTGTCATCTCTCTGTAACACCACATGCTATGACATTGTTTGCACACCTGCGAAGGATTTGTAGCAATGGCAGGAAACCACTGAATCTACTCTCTAAGGATACCTCAACACACCTGCAGCCCTGACTACTCCTCATGGGCTTCCCCTCAGGCATGACAGTACCCCAAACAGGCTCCTGCATGTCTCAGTGTGAAGGCCTTATTCCCACTGCTGTTTTATCATGCCCCCAAACAAAATGTTTGCACATGCTTCTCTTCCTCGATGGACTTGGTGTTTGTTAATGAAAGCACCTCCCTTCCATTTACTTAACCTTGAAACCTCAACATTTGCCCTTCACACCTCCCTTTGCTGCTATGAATAGCCAATTGATTCCCAAATCATATCACTTTTAACCCTTCAATCTCCCAACGATAAAGCCTCCCCATTTTCCAATGCTACTGTTCCAGTGCATCACATTTATCTCTGTAGCCTAGAATGAAATAAATTTTTTTTTAAAAGCTATGCTTCCCTAATTGGTTCCTTTGCTCTCAGTCTTAGTTCCTCCCAACTCGCACTCTATGTTGATTCCATAGGGGGATTTTAAATAAACAAAACCAGACATGTCAATCTTCCACTCGAGAGACACCGCCGAACCTCCCACTGATGAGGGCCTGATATTCGAAGCTTTAACCTGGTACCTCTTATCTTGCAGCATAACCAGCACTCCCTGTAATGTACCTCTCTCTCCAGATTCCAGTCACCTCATACCCAGGCTTGTAATTGCTTATGCCCAGTGTATATTAATATATCTCCAAGTATATGTTCTCGGACTGAAGCTGCTTTAATGATATGCAGATACAAATCCCAGAATACCCAGTGCAGAATTAAATAAATAATCCCAGAATGAAACAAGCACTTTTCTGTGTTTGCAAAGTTGAGATTGAGATGAAGATGACTGCACCTATGCGTGTTTCCTGTTATTCTTCCCAAAGGCGGTGCTGGGTACATACTGATACAAGGAGGCCGAAACCCAGAGGGGTTATGTAAGCATCCTACATATAAATGGGACTGCCAGGGTTGACAGAGAGTTCCCCGTTAACTGTCTATGTCCGCCACCCCATCCTTCACACACCATGAGAACTTTTTTCTCTCAACGTTGCATCCCCATCACCCTAGAACAGCATCTGGCTTATAGTAGCAGATGCTTGTTAAATATTGGTCAAATAAATGAAAAAAAAAAAAACTTGGAAATGACAGCAAAGGCCTATTCTACCTCCATGCTTCTGATATCCATTTCATTCTCACAAACTGACTCATTCATTCATTCATTCATTCAGCAGCTATGTCTTTAATGTATTGTCTATCAAGCACAGTGCTGACCCTGGAGACAAAGCTTACGTTCTATGCTAACCAGATATTTTTAGGTCATCTGGTTTTAAAAAATTATTTTTGCAACTCTGTATCAGCATGTGAATCAACATTTTCTTGATATTTTGTAACAATTAAAGTGCTGAAGTGAATTAGATTATGAGGCAAGTTAAAAACAATATTAGTTATTTATACTCTCAATTTAAAAGCGATATTCATCAAAATTTTCTTATTTTTCTCACAGATTGGCTTTATAATAAGTGTCTCACATTTGAATTTATATAATTCAGCTCTCTTGTAAGTAGAGTTTTGTGTAGAAGTTATTTGAAAAAGAGTTTCTACTGGAGTAAATGTACATATGGCATATATTTGAGAGCCACCGGTTTGCTGTATGATACTGTGAGGCTCAGATTATAGGTTTACCCTATTATGGAAAAAAATTAAAAAGGAATGTTATGGGGCAACAGTGTTTACCCTAACCTTCTATTGTCCCTTCCTGATGATGAAGTGGATGGTAATGAGGACTGGGAGGCAGATTGCCTGGTTCTAAATCTTGGATCTGCTTTGTACAAGCTGGGTGACTTTTGCAAATTATTAAGTTTCCTGGGTCATGAGGTCCTCCTTTATAAATGGAAAGAGCATGAGTGTCTTTTTTCACAATTTGGATAACATGGAATAATATGTACCAATTGCTTAGTGTAACCCCTGGAACCTAGCAAGTACACTATGCCTGTAAGCTGCATTGCTTCATGGTGATGACAATGATGATGATGTTGGCACTGTCAGCAGTGGTATTGGTGATGATGGGGATGATGATGATGATGATGATGATGATGATGATGATGTTGCTGGTGGCAATGATAGTGATATGGTTGCTGCTGGTTGTGAATTCAAGGGTAAGTCGATACAAATTGGCCTCTGTGGGCAAAACAGCTCCTTAGTGCCTAGCTGGAAAGATAGGTAGTCATTCTTTTTACCTTTTCCATGGAAGCCCATTGCTAGCTGACTATTCTGCCCTTCTCTCATAACTCCAGTATTTCCAGCTAAGGAAGCAATTGGAATTACTGTTAGCACCTTAACTCCCCCCTCCTTCCCTCCTTATAACTGGGCCACAGATCTCTCTAAGGAGCCTCTTTTGTATAGCAAGCAGGAGGTGATACCACTGTTCTTCGAGGTTACTCTAGGGGATGTTAATATTTCATGACCTTTTTAGTGGAACACCAAACACCAGGGTGCTGATACTTTCTCTAATATCACTCAGCTTCTCAGCAGGTTTCTACCCTCCCTTTCTCCAATTCCTGCTTCTCACCAGCCATGTTATTCTGATATCTTTTGCTTTTGTCCTATCAAGATCCACATAATTTCAATAACGTCATAAAAACAATAGCAAAGTTAAGAGTTATTGAGCACTTACTCTGGACTAGGTGGCATACCAAATATTTTACATTCATTATCCCACTCCTTTTCCCCAGAAACTCAATAAGTAAGGCAATCTGACCATGTTCCATTTTATAGATGAGAAAACTGAGGGAAGCAGAAGATAACATTCAAATATGTATACTCAACCTCTAACTCAGGTCAGTATAATTTCCTTGCCTCTGATCTACTTCATTGCATAATGTATTCCTGAAAATAGATATTAAACCAGAATATTTGAAAGTTGAATGATTGATTTAAGAGTTCTGTGAGACTTGGCCCTTTCCTGAAAAATTAAATTGAATTACAAAATACCAAACTATGGTTCAGATAAACTCTGTTTCCCCCAGAATTCCATCAGTATCTGGAACCACCATAGGTTCTCTCTGTTGCCATGGAAACATAGGCCAAGGTAGAGAAAGCTCAGGTCTTGACCTAATGCCTGAAGGGAGTCTGGGTGACTGTGCTTCCCCTTTTCTTCCTCAGAGCATCAGTAAAATGATTGCAGCCAGCAAACACTCATGAGATACGATTTTGATTTTTGATAATACACACACACATGCACACACAGACATACAAACAACTACTCTACTGCCCAGTTCCATTGGGACTACTACATTCCCCAGTTTTGGAAATACAATAGTGAAGAATAGTTTATAAAGCAGATAGATGCATATGACATAGAAGATAGAGTAAAATATAAGTCCCTATTCCCTTGGTATAATCCAATGTACGTAAAATCAGTCTGTATCTATAATTTACCCTCTGCACTTCTAAGTTTATCTCCTTCTAGATCTAAATTTGTATGTCTACCTGGATACAATTAAAGATCCAACACCCAACATTAATAGTCCTGTTGAGATTACTGGTGACTTTTATTACTTTTTTACCGCTAATCTCTATTAGCCAATTTTCTACAATAAATATGGTATTTCTCATAATAAACAAAAAAAGGTTTCCTCTTATTCTTCCTTTCTTTTTTCATTTTTTTTATTTATTTTATTTTTTTAAATTATATTTTATTGATTATGCTATTACAGTTGTCCCATTTCTCCCCCACCATTCCCCTCCACCCTGCACACCCCCTCCCACCCATATTCCCCCCTTTAGTTCATGCCCATGTGTCATAAGTTCTTTAGCTTCTACATTTCCCATACTATTCTTGCCCTCCCCCTGTCTATTTTCTACCTACCATCTATGCCACTTGTTCTATGTACCTTGTCCCCCTCTCTCCTCTTCCCACTCCCCTATTGCTAACCCTCCATGTGATCTCCATTTCTGTGTTTCTGCTCCTG